>CM076607.1:13258396-13439419 GCA_038502775.1 Hippodamia convergens | reverse complement strand
CCTTGCTTCTTCCCCCAATTCTTGAATAGGGAGGGTGAGTGATACCTCATTTGAAAGGAATTTCACAAAAAAGCACTACAAGTGCCATGAAAACACCACTTCATTTTCAAATGCTTAGTCAAGAATATTTCGAGAACTAATGCATAAAATGAAAAAACAATTACTGTGCTGAAATCGGTATAAAAACACCTTCCAAATGAGGTATCACTCATCCCATCTTCCCTATTAAAAAATTGGGGGTGAGGGTTGTAGTAGCAAGGGTTGAAGCGCTATGCGTCCGTAACCTACATCTTAAGTTGTCCTCCTCGAAACAGAAATCGACCTGTCCGAGCATTTCTATCGAAAAAATTTATTTCGTCTGTCATCTCGTCTGTTTCGTTTTCAAATGGCCACCCTGGATTTCGAGAACTAATGCATAAAATGAAAAAACAATTACTGTGCTGAAATCAGTATAAAAATACTTTCCAAATGAGGTATCACTCACCCCATCTTCCCTATTCAAAAATAGGGTGAGGTTGTAGTACCAAGGGTTGAAGCGCTATGCGTCCGTAACCTACATCTTAAGTTGTCCTCTTCGAAACAAAATCGACCTGTCCGAGCATTTCTATCGAAAAAATTTATTTCGTCTGTAATCTCGTCTGTTTGGTTTTCAAATGGCCACCCTGTATTTCGAGAACTAATTCATAAAATGAAAAAACAATTACTGTGCTGAAATCAGTATAAAAATACCTTCCAAATGAGGTATCACAAACCCCATCTTCCCTATTAAAAAATTGGGGGTGAGGGTTGTAGTAGCAAGGGTTGAAGCGCTATGCGTCCGTAACCTACATCTTAAGTTGTCCCCCTCGAAACAGAAATCGACCTGTCCGAGCATTTCTGTCGAAAAAATTTTTTTCGTCTGTAATCTCGTCTGTTTCGTTTTCAAATGGCCACCCTGTATATTCAGAAAACCGGAAAAGTATTTCTTCAAACAGGAGGGGCAAGATAAAAATTTTCGAAAAACAATGAGGCGCCGGAGATATCAGTATTTTCGTGTGCTGAAAATGAGGGGTCCCAGCCTTCTTAGAGCAAAGAGTAAAAAACAACGATTTTCTATTAAATAAACTCCCCGTCAATAAATTCCGGACAGGCAAAATTTTTAATAAGTTCAATACCCTGTATCTTTTTTTGCAGTTCTCTTATTTTGTTGAAATTTTTCACCAGGTATAGTATTAGGTAGGTCTTGTGATATCAACCTGAAATTCACTTTGCGAAAATACCATAGTTAATCCGTTATACAGGGTGAAACAAAACCTTGTTTTATACCCCTTCATTTCTAAACATCCTGTGGTGAATTTTAGTCGGAAAATTTTATATCATCCGATTTTAAGTTGAAGTTTGACACTTTCTCAACAATTTTTTTTTCACGTCAGTATCTGTTTTAAAAGAAAAGATCCACATTTTGAAAGAATGTGTTGCATTTTTTTCAATTTTTAAAACAATTTAAAACATCACAGCGAGGTATTTTCACCTCGCTTTCTCATCACTTCTACATACGACGTGGCATTCTTTCAATGCATTTACGAATTGCTTCTGGGGGAAGCAACAATTTCTGTTAATGCAGAACAATGCTAGGTCTCACGTTGCACGGGTTGTAACAGAATACTTTGATGAGGCGAATATTGTACGATTCGTGTGGCCAGCCAGAAGACCGGATTTAAATCCAATTGAACATGTATGGTTTATGCTAGGTAGACATGTTCAAAATCAGCAGCCCAACACCTTCACCCGATTTACGAACAGCCCTTCTGGAAGAACGGGAAAATATTCCCCCAGAAGCAATTCGGAAATGCATTGAAGGTATGCCACGTCGTATGGTAGAAGTGATGTGAAAGCGAGGTGGAAAGACATGCTATTAATTTTCAGATGTTTGTTCATGTTTACTAGTCGATAAGATGTTGTAATGTTTCAAATTGTTATTGAAAAAATGCAACACTTTCTTTGAAAATGTGTATCTTTTTTTTAAGCGGATACTGACGTAAATCAAAAAACATTTTTTTAAGAAAGGGTCACATTTCAAATTAAAACTGAATGATATCAAATTTTCAGCCTCAAATTCACCACAGGGTGTTTAGAAATGAAGGGTATAAAACGAAGTTTTGTTTCACCCTTCGATTATTGCTAGTCAATAAACGTTTAAACTGAAGAATCCAATAAATACAAATAGAAATCTAATGAAAAACACGAAACAATACTAGTTTCGGTAAACAGCTGATCGGCGAATGCAGCGACACCATCGATTTTTTATTTTGTCCAATAGTATGAAGTTATAATATGTGAACTAATTTTTGAAATGTCCTCCATTTCATAAATATTGTATTGTAGTTGATTTTACACCATCATATCAAATGAAAATATAAAGAATCCAGAAGCGTATTCCAATTGATTCGAAACAATGTGTAGATGGAAAATATCATCCCAATCAAAAAGCAGAGCTTTGCTTTGTTTTGTGTCGATCAAGATATTTCTTCAAAAGTCGTCAAGGAATACTCAATATAATGAAAGTTCATGAGAAATATGTTACGAATTTCGCGCCTTTAAAAATAGTTTCTGTACTAAATAGGCGTCTAGGTGTCAAAAGTAAGAAACTATCTAAAAATGGTAGTCGGATTTTAGTAGCACAAATATAAGGGCGTTAAATATCTTTCTAACTCTATAATCTTTGCTTAGCAGGTTAACGCCATATTTGAGTTGGAATTCTCCAATGTATCGATGGAATTTAATTATCCTTTCGAACGTAGCAATATTGAAACGTTTAATTTGTAGGTAAATATTCCAATTCAATGTAAGCTTGCCTGAATCAGAAGAAGCCATAAACTACGGTCAGCTGAAAGGCGGCTACAATCGAAACCTAACAAAATAATCAGAAGAAACGAATTTATTCCTCTCGGTCCTGAATAAATTAAATCGAGATTCTACTACCAGTTTCGTAAACTTGATTGGCTATAATTAAGTCTACAGTGGCGGCTGACCTATCCTCAAAGGTGCGCGCTGTTAATTGGACCTCGGCCTTCTTGCAGACATCCTGTAATTAAACAGAGACTGTGCTAATGAACGTTCGCGTTTTGTTTACCCTGGCCCTCCTCAGTGTCCCCGATACGCTCCAGGCATAAGTCATTTCGGCACCTCGAAGAGAGACCGCAAACTTTAATATCAACTTTTCCCATAAATTCGTATTGTCTAAATGAAGACGTTTCGCAGACTTGATACGATCATGTAATGAATTTTCGCAATCTAGGAGCAGTAGCGTACGTGTTGGACGCTTTCGGACAACAAACTAATATTCGTCAGAGATCCTGGCAGCATCTTCGTGGATTATACAAGAATTGCTGAAAGGTAGACAGAATACAGATGGCAAAACTTCCTGATAAAAGCTCAAACTTTTACAGTGTTGATGGTAATGTTGGGACAATAGAAATATCAAATGAAATGAATGATGAATGTTCACACACTTTGAATTTTGTGATATTCGAATTCTCGGTTGAAAATGAATATACTGTATTAAATAGTATATTCAATATAGAGGGCATTTTACCGATCGAAGACAATAGTTTGGAATAGGAGCTGAGATCGGTATTCCTTATCGTTCGAGATGCTCACAACGTTTTTTGCACGATAGACAAAATTTTTACTCAATGTACAAAATAATTTTCTGACAAATTCATTTATTCGTAGTTTTATCGATGCTTTGTATGAATATAATATATGGCTTTGTCTTAGTGATAAAAACTTAGTAGATTGTCAAAGTGACAATAATCAATTGAATTCACTAGCTTTGAAAAATGACAGATATAGAATCTTCGGAAAATAATGAAATTCAAACAACCTGGGAAATCGACTGTTCTTCAGTTATTCCTGAGAATTCTAAAATCCGCTACGAGAGTTCATACAATACTTTCAAGGAATGGATTCAGACTAAACGCAGCCAAATCAATGAAAAACTGTTACTGGCCTATTTTGTTCGAAAAATAGAAAAGCTGAGATCGCCTAGGGCGGAATATTTAATGCTGAAAAGCACAATATTTTTGAACGACGGTATTGACATATCAAAGTTTGCAACGCTTATAGCATTCCTCAAAAGAAAATCTATTGGTTACAAACCCAAAAAATCTGCTGTTTTGACAAGAGAAGAAATGAATAAATTTTTAAAAGAAGCACCAGATGTTATGTGTTTAATTATTAAGGTGTACTTTTATTAATATTATAGTGCTTTATAAACTAATTATGTTCTTTCAGGTGGGAATGATATTAGGTATATCAGGGGCGTGTAGAAGAGAAGAGTGGTACAACATGAGCATCAGGTACATAGAAAATCGGGAATCATTTTCAATCCTGAAAATTCCCAACACAAAAACTAACATTCAGAGAACATTCACAGTCTCTCAAAAGCGGAGATCATTTCCAATATTAGAAGTTACTATCCCAGGCTGAACATGAAAGCCATTGAAATTTATAAACACAAAAATAACATAAATAGAAAAGAGGAGAGCCCTTTCTTGCATAGCGCCTGGTTACCGACCTTAGAAAAAACAAAGATCAAGCCGACACGAAGCGGGAGCGATGGGCCAATCAGCATCGCGCACGTAGACGCGCCACTTTTTCCCGCCATAAACCGGCGCGCAGATGACGTTTCCGGTTCGAAGTTCGAACGCGCCAGTGTCAGAAATTCAGCGTTCGAGGTACAACCTTAGACCGAGAATCCTCTGAGGATGCCTACCGAAGTTGTAGGCGAAACGTTAGGTGAAATTATTCCTAATAGACCACGGCCAATAAGCCCGGAAGACTCTTTTCATACCAGTACGAAGTCTGATGGGTCAGCTAGTCTCAATATATAAAACTCAGTCGGCCATATTGTTGGTTACACCATTTATAACTCAAGATTGGATGAACTGTTTTTTATGAAAGTTTTTTTGTTGGATTCTTCTCCAGTGGGGTTAGCATAAAATACATTAAAACTAGGAAAAACTTGGTGAAAAAAAAGAAGGAAATACTTTTCCTTTCTGCGAATAACCCCAATAGATATCACTACGATCTTTTTCTTCTTCTCAATATATGTAAGGAGATGAGACTCCTGCAATCTCTAATCAAAGAGAAATTTCGGTTTGACAACCATTGTCAATGTCAATGTTCTGAAGCTGATTGTCATGAGTATTGTTTGAGAAGAATTTATGTTTAGATATTGGAAGAAGTGTTTGATATTTAGTTAAATTAAAATAGTATAACAAACTTGTATTGTCGTTTCTTTGTTTACAGGTAAGATTCTAGATATTGTAAGTAGAAATGTTGAATGAAGAATAGAAATGTCGACAAAATACCAATGTTTTGTTGATACAACTTTATGTATCTCTGAGGCGAAACAAAGTTCGCCGGGCCAGCTAGTATTATATACAGGGTGGCCGGACGATTGACATCAAAAAAAAAAACAGGTCCCTCATGTCATGAGGTATTCGAATCACCCCCATGTATGTTTTCCGAGTTATGAATTTTTTTATGAAATTTGAGAATTTTCAACTTGAACATCTTAAAAATTTTTTTTTTCTAAAAGTACAAGACTTTTCTGATATTTTTTATTGTAGATAGATCGCCAGAAATTGTACTTTTTTACATAAAATAACCAGCATCGTAACTCTGATAAAAATGATGAAAATGTTGTCTCAAGTGAGAAAGGTACGTATTTTGGATCATGATCTAAATTTTCAAATTAAATTAAAAATGGAAACAGGTTAGTAGGCTTAAAAACTGCGCTCAACACTCAGCTTTCAGAATCTTTAATAAAAAATGGTACTCAACGGTCTACTTTTGCTAGAATTAGCCTTCAAAGTCAACGAGGTGGGAAAAATCAAAGAACGTTTACTCAAAAATTATTTTTTGCCGTTTTAAGATTTTTCTGATCAAGCTATGATAGAAAATGCTGAAAATCAATGAAAATTAGCTTTAACAGAAAAGTTTTAGATAAGAAAAAGAAAAAGGTATGGCAATAAATCACACATCATGTAGATAAAAAGAAATTTATTTATAAAATTTACAATAGTTTTTATGCGACTGAAAGAAAATTTTTTGCGAAGGTGTAGAATGTGTATTGAGGCTCGAGGTGGCCACTTTGAAAACCTATTGTAAATTTTATAAATAAATTTCTTTTTATCTACATGTTGTGTTATTTATTGCCATACCTTTTTCTTTTTTCTTATCTAAAACTTTTCTTATAAAGATAATTTTCATTGATTTTCAGCATTTTCTATCATAGCTTGATCAGAAAAATTTTAAAACGGCAAA
Organism: Hippodamia convergens; assembly: GCA_038502775.1. Lineage (NCBI taxonomy): Eukaryota > Metazoa > Arthropoda > Insecta > Coleoptera > Coccinellidae > Hippodamia > Hippodamia convergens. The sequence continues at coordinate 13,433,107 of CM076607.1, read as the reverse complement.
AAAAATTATTTTTGAGTAAAAGTCTAATTCTGTGATTTTTTCCACCTCGTTGACTTTGAAGGCTAATTCTAGCAAAAGTAGACCGTTGAGTACCATTATTTATTAAAGATTCTGAAAGCTGAGTGTTGAGCTCAGTTTTTAAGCCTACTAAGAAACCTGTTTACATTTTTAATTTAAATTTGAAAATTTAGATCATGATCCGAAATACGTAACTTTCTCCCTTGAGACCAACATTTTCATCATTTTTATCAGAGTTACGATGCTGGTTATTTTATGTATAAAAGTACAATTTCTGGTGATCTATCTACAACAAAAAAATATCAGAAAAGCCTTGTACTTTTAGAAAAAAAAATTTTGAAGATGTTCAAGTTGAAAATTCTCAAATTTCATAAAAAAATTCATAACTCGGAAACCGTGAAAAATCGGATAACATACATGGGGGTGATTCGAATACCCATGACATGAGGGACCTGTTTTATTTTTTTTTTGACGTCAATCGTCCGGCCACCCTGTATATAAGTAGGTAGTTGAAGATGGGTAGGTTTCATAATAGATGCAAAGGATCCAGAAACGTTAGAATTATGACTAGGTATATGTCCAGATGACTGAAAGATTTTACTAGAGGGTTCAAAATAGGAAATTCCATCCTAAAACTCAACCGAACTTTGAAGCTTCCCCACAATTGAATCAAGAAAAGCCGATCCGTCTACAAAGCGAATTGAAACAGAGCCAAATGAAAATTATCCAGAATGGATGCTTCCCGGTGCATGAAAATATGGGGGCCCCCATTAAAGACCTGCGAAATACACGGCTGCAATACTTGCGCATTGAACAAGGAGGCCAAATAACACGTAAACTCCATAGTCTTTGTGGGGGAGACGGAAATGATTTGTTTCGTAATATGCTTTCTCCAAATTTCAGCGCAGTGCATTAGGCAGCCACTTAATTACTGTGTACAAGCTTGTGGAAATTGTTCTGGAGCCCGGATGGTGTGGAGTTGCGAATCCAACGGAGGAGAATGTTGGAATATGGGTCTAGGTATGGTTTTTAAACTTTCATAACCCAACATAACATAATGTATGCTCAGAAAGTGTTGGGCAAAAAATTTTGGTAGATATCCTGAGTTTTAGCAACATGTTAGATTATTAGATAGATAGATAGATAGATAGCTTTATTTCCAATTACATTATTACAGAATGGAAATGGTGTCAAGATATTACAATGGAAGAAAAAACAATACAATAATGAAAAAAACAAGAATGCAAGAAGAATCTAAGAATTGAACCCATCAACCCAAATAATCCCTCAAATCATACGGCTCAGGTGCCACCAGAAATGTAAATAAGTCTTTTTTGAATTTACCAATATGCACTATACTTTTTAAGTCGATAGGAAGTTTATTGAAAAGCTTTATTCCCATATAAAATGAATTTTTTTCATAGAAAGATGACTGGTGCCTAGGAAAAATCAAATCATTTCGCCTAGTTTCATATCCGTGTTGAAAGGTGCAACCTTCTCTTAAATCATTCTTGCGAAAATACAACAATACCTCATATATATACAATCCAGTTAACGTTAGTACATTAAATTCTCTAAATCTTCCCCTGCATGATTCCCTGAAAGATAATCCGAAAATTATTCTCAATACTCTCTTTTGCATGATAAATACTCTTTTAATTTCTGAACTGGATCCCCAGAAAATAATTCCATAACAGATATGTGTCTCAAAACATGACGAATATATATTCTTCAGATGTTGTTTTGTCAAATAATTTTTGAGAATACAGATGGAATAACTCACACCACTCAATTTCTTACAAAGATCATTTATATGATTTTTCCAATTTAAATTTTCATCAATTTGCAAACCCAATAATCTAGTTGTTGACGAGTTTGAAATTTGTTGACCATCAATGCATACTACCTCACATACTCCACTCCCGCTATGAAAATTCATATAATGTGTTTTCGCTTCGTTCTTTAGCATACAATTACTCGAGAACCATTCATTCAAAGCATGCATCACCGTATTTGCGAGTTCAATAGCATCTTCAAGATTATCACCCTCCAAAATAACATTCGTATCATCCGCGAAATTTACTAAATCTACAAATTCTTCCCTCAATATCCTCAAATTTCCCATATCATTCAATAAATTAAAAAGAGAATAGGTCCCAGTAAACTGCCCTGAGGTACCCCCATAATAATTTCCAGAGAATCAGAAAAATAAACTCTACCATTTTCCTCAATTTCACAAACTGTTTTCTGCCTGAAAGATAAGAACGAATCAATTTGAACGCAACTCCTCTAACTCCGTACTGTTCCAACTTTTCAAGTAAAATTTTATGATTCATGCAGTCAAAAGCCTTCGTTAAGTCAACGAGTATGGCTAATGGTATCTTTTTTCTATTCAGGATGTCATATATACGTTGGATGAAAACGAATAATGCCGTATTTACGCTTTTACCCCTTAAATATCCATGCTGAAAACTAGAGAAAAGGGAGAACTTATTGAAAAACTCTAATATTCTAATGCATATGCATTTTTCAAAAATTTTTCCGAATGATGACAGCACACTGATAGGTCTGTAATTTCCAAGCGATGTAGGATCCCCTTTTTTGAAGACCAGCGTAACGACAGCAACTTTCAGGGCATCAGGGAAAACCCCATGCGACAGAGAATTATTTAATATATGACAAAAGGGTTTGACGATCAAGTCAATACAAGTTTTAACACATGCTATGGGAATCTCATCAAATCCGCTACTCAATTTGCTTTTCATATTGTTCACAACACTCATAAGCTCACACTCATCAACAGGCCTCAAAAAAATTGAATTCGTGTGTTTTCTAAAATTACATGTATAAGATGCAGAGTTATTTCCATTCACAGACAAAGTATCCGCAACATGAATGAAATACTTGTTGATATCGTTTTTGATTTCGTCGAAGTCACCAGGTAATTTAATATCAGAATCTTTGTCACTTTTCTTTGTTATCTCTCTTACTATCTGCCAAAGCGATTTTGAAGTGTTGTCTGAATTTATTATGCGATTTATGATAGAGAAGGACGGCGTTTTATCGCTAATAGTCGAATATTTTCAAAGCTTTATCGTATAATAGACAAGGGCGATGCGAAAATAAAAGCACCATCATTTCATTTGGAAATTCTGAACAGTAATCATTAATATAAGGTTTTCAAATTTTCTTCCGCCGTTTTGCAATAGCTGACTGAAGGGGTACATGGAAGTTGAAGTAAAGAGATTAGATGTTGTACAATAAGCTTAGGTATTTGTGAACATAACGCCATCGAAATATTAGTCGATTTATGTCTGCATCATGAAGTTTTATAATTTAAGATTCTAGAGCTGTATGACGTTACTTCTTTCCACATGGCTGATTTTTATACAGGGTGGCCGGACGATTGACGTCAAAAAAAAATAAAACAGGTCCCTCATGTCATGGGGTATTCGAATCACCCCCATGTATGTGATCCGATTTTTCACGGTTTCCGAGTTATGAATTTTTTTATGAAATTTGAGAATTTTCAACTTGAACATCTTCAAAATTTTTTTTTTCTAAAAGTACAAGGCTTTTCTGATATTTTTTTGTTGTAGATAGATCACCAGAAATTGTACTTTTATACATAAAATAAACAGCATCGTAACTCTGATAAAAATGATGAAAAGGTTGGTCTCAAGGAGAAAGTTACGTATTTTGGATCATGATCTAAATTTTCAAATTTAAATTAAAAATGTAAACAGGTTACTTCATGTTTCTTAGTAGGCTTGAAAACTGCGCTCAACACTCAGCTTTCAGAATCTTTAATAAATAATGGTACTCAACGGTCTACTCTTGCTAGAATTAGCCTTCAAAGTCAACGAGGTGGGAAAAATCAAAGAATTAGACTTTTACTCAAAAATTATTTTTTGCCGTTTTGAGATTTTTCTGATCAAGCTATGATAGAAAATGCTAAAAAATCAATGAAAATTACCTTTATAAGAAAAGTTTTAGATAAGAAAAAGAAAAAGGTATGGCAATAAATAACACAACATGTAGATAAAAAGAAATTTATTTATAAAATTTACAATAGGTTTTCAAAGTGGCCACCTCGAGCCTCAATACACATTCTACACCTTCGCAAAAATTTTCTTTCAGTCGCATAAAACCTATTGTAAACTTTATAAATAAATTTCTTTTCATCTACATGATGTGTGATTTATTGCCATACCTTTTTCTTTTTTTTCTTATCTAAAACTTTCTTTATAAAGCTAATTTTCATTGATTTTCAGCATTTTCTATCATAGCTTAATCAGAAAAATCTTAAAACGGCAAAAAATAATTTTTTAGTAAACTTCTAGTTCTTTGATTTTTTTCCACCTCGCTGACTTTGAAGGCTAATTTAGCAAAAGTAGACCGTTGAGTACCATTTTTTATTAAATATTCTGAAAGTTGAGTGTTGATCGCAGTTTTTAAGCCTACTAAAAAACCATGAAGAAACCTGTTTACATTTTTAATTTAAATTTGAAAATTTAGATCATGATCCAAAATACGTAACTTTCTCACTTGAGACCAACATTTTCATAATTTTTATCAGAGTTACGATGCTGGTTATTTTATGTATAAAAGTACAATTCCTGGCGATCTATCTACAACAAAAAAATATCAGAAAAGTCTTGTACTTTTAGAAAAAAATAATTTTGAAGATGTTCAAGTTGAAAATTCTCAAATTTCATAAAAAAATTCATAACTCGGAAACCGTGAAAAATCGGATAACATACATGAGGGTGATTCGAATACCCCATGACATGAGGGATCCGTTTTGTTTTTTTGACGTCAATCGTCCGGTCACCCTGTTTATGTTTCGTAGAATATTATTTCTAAAATAGTATGTGTCAGACACTTTCCATGGACCAAAACTTTCGTCAGACACTTCAAAGCTCCAAAAAATTAATGAACTTATTCTCACATTCCTGATTTTTAAATATGTTATCGAGGTAACTATCAAATTGCAAATTATATTTCGTCAATTGGACGAATTGTAGTGACTCAACATCCCCTTACACAAATAACTATTGAGATGAATAATCTTTGTGTTTAGGTAATGTTCAGTCACTGCAAATTGTCCAGCTAACGAAATATAATTTGATATTTACCTCAATCACATATTTAAAAATCAGAGATGTGGAAATAAGTTCGTTTATTTTTCTTGAGCTTTAAAGCGTCTGACAAAAGTTTTGGTCCATGGAAAAGGTCTGACATTTATGAAACCATTTTAAAAATTATATTCTACAAAACATATATGAAAATGAGCCATGTGATAATAGGTTACGTCATACAGCTATGGGATATTGGACTATTTCTCCTTGAATAATAGTCTTTTCCAATATTGACCTCCCCATATTAGCAGAAAGACAAAAACTTTAAATTTTTGGAACAAATTAAATTCCTTCCTATGTTAATATTCCTATATTCCAGATAATAAGGTCACCAGATTGAAGTCGCTCAAACCTTTCTGGTCAAATTTTCTAACTGAAATGAATAGAAGCGACAAGGAAATCTGGCAATCTAAATGGAATGTATATATGCAATTTTTTCAATAAAGATCTTATTACTGATCCTTCCATCAGAGTTCCTGATTTTGACATTCCCAGAAGAATATGGTCTGTTCTAAATCGTATCAGAACAGGCCATGGACGATGCAACAGCATGCTCTTCCGAAAGAATCTCGGTAACTACAAATATTGACACAGTTCTTGTTCTCGTAATTTGTATTTATGCTGTTAATGTGAATTTTTGTGTTTTGATATCATTTTAAAAAGTATGAATCGTTCAAATCTATATTGTTCAGTTCCTCAGTGTTCTTCCTGAGAAAAGAATTGTTTAAATATCAAAGTCTCATGCTTTTCCTCAAGTTGGTGAGGTGATAAATATCGTGTTTGGGTAGAAGGTGAAATTTGAAAGTAATGTTTTGATGGATCAACAAAAAGCTTGGAAACTCAAACACAAAATGGGTAAGTTATGAGAAATATGAAATTATGTTTCCTGTATTAGATTTATTCTAATCATTTACAGATTTCAGTTATAAACAAAGGAAGTTTCTTAGAAAGACTGATTTACTTTCCAGAATCCTATACTTAAGATACCTCAATTATATATTTGATAATTCATTCGTCAAGCCATAGCTGATGTGTATTATTGTTCTAATACCTAAATACTCGTATGTTCAAGGTACGTTGTCAAGACTTTTGTAAAAAATAAACAATTATTTTGATAAATAAAATTGGATATCAAATAAATATATGATTATTTGTAGTATTAATAGAAAATATTCAGTACATTAGTATTCGTTAAACTTATGTTTGAATAATTTTTACAGTTGATTTTAGATTAATTTCTTCGGTTTTTTCCTGTGGGACATCTTATTATCATTACTTTGTTGGGAATGTTCACTAAAAGGGAAAGGTGGAATGAACAATTCAGATAAGTAAAAAAATATTTCAACTGATCGTTTTTTCAACATCAGAAGAAGCCAATAATATAATATGAAATAGCATGGTTATACATCTCAATACAGCCATAGCTATCCAACTGAATTTGATAAAAATATTTTCACTGTGGAAACAAATGATTATTCCTAACGCCTTCGCGTTCACAAAATGATAATATGTTCACACTAATACACTCCTCCACTATAGAAGTCGAAAAAGTTTATATATTGAATGTAAAAAACAATTTTCAATAAAGCGAATATGCACACAAACGCTTCACGCTTCAATGTATTATTCCAATTTCAATATTTATAGTTCAACTTCTTCCCACCTTGGCGCCGCAGTCTTATTTTCCTTTTATAAATAGTTGTCTCATTCATAAATTTCAAGATTTACTCTCGTAATCCATCTTTGGTCCCAAAAAAATGCTTCCAATTTGTCGAGTGCGAAGCTAGATCATCATTTGTCATCCTAGGAATCTGTTCATGAAAAAAACTCTACTTTCTTTGATTAAGTCATAGAAGTGCATTCAGTCAAAACATAGAACTTGATATAATAACCTATAAGAATTAAATGTCATTCACTATTTACTGTTTTTCAGTTTTTCTGATTAGATGAGACATTTATTTGTAGATTTTAAGCCATAATTATCAGTATCTGAGAAGTAATGATAAAAATGTAAGATAACCTCCATGTTTCACACTGAGGGAGAAAATAAATCAGGGTGGAAATGGCGAGATCTGATACCCTTTGCACACAGTCTCTCCTAGAAGCTGGTGACAGACCTCTTGATCGTTCACTCAGCGAGCCAGGCGATGTTAAAACTCAATTCGCAACAAGAGAAGGGACCTACCGCCTCATGACCCTCAGTGAATACTCACGTCCGAATCGCGTAGGTTACCAACAACAAGGGCAAACACCACCCCAAGTCAGAGTGTCTCTGATAACATTGCCAGATCAAAGCGAGAAAATCTGTTTCAATCATGGGAGAGAACTGTACGTTTACGTTTATAAAGGAATTAAGAAAGCAGCCGATCTCAGCAAACCCTTGGAGAAAAAGATTTATAAAGGAACGAATCCAACATGTCACGATTTCAATTCGTTTTCTGCGTCTAGTGAGAGTTTGAGTCTTCTTATTGGTTTCAGCACTGGTCAGATACAACTGATTGATCCTTTTAAGAAAGAAGTGAATAAGTTGTTCAACGAAGAAAGATTGATTGATAAGAGTAGAGTGACTTGTTTGCGTTGGGTTCCTGGAAGTAAATCCCTGTTTCTTTCTGCCCATACCTCCGGTCAGTTGTATGTTTATAACGAGGAATTACCCTGCGGGTCTACGATTCCTCATTACCAACCATTCAAGGCCGGAGAGGGCTTCACGATTAGCACCTGCAAAACGAAATCCACAAGAAATCCCTTGTTTCGATGGTTGCTCGGAACTGGCTCCGCTATAAATGAGTTGGCTTTCAGTCCAGATGGCGGTAAATTAGCTGTGGTGTCCCAAGATGGGCTTTTACGGGTGTTCCAGTACGATAGCATGGATTTGCTCGGGACCGCAAGGTCTTATTTCGGAGGTTTATTGTGCGTTGCTTGGTCGAACGATTGTCGATTGATCGCAGTCGGAGGTGAGGACGATTTAGTAACCGTGTTTTCGATGGAGGAGAAAAGGGTGATTGCGAGGGCTCAAGGTCACCGATCTTGGGTGTCGGCAGTGTCTTTCGATTGGTTCTTGGACACTGAAGCTTGTTTACCGATTTGGTTCAGTAGGACACGATACGCAAATTTGTCTTTGGGAACTTCCAGAGGAAGCTTTGGCCCCTCAGAGACCTCGAGCTGTCAAGAAAAGGGTGGATCCCTTGCAACTTGTGGGAACGCCTGCTTGTCCTAGGTTGGACGAGTGCCCTACGCTTGAGCCCTTAGTTTGTAAGAAAATCGCACACGAGAGACTGACATCGTTGATGTTCCGACCGGATTGTATTATTACTGCGTGCCAAGATGGTTATGTGTACACTTGGGCTAGGCCCCCTTCTTGAGTGTATTTTTGGTACACCCGAATGTGTTAATGTTTATTTATTCATAAATTATTATATTTTCAGATGACTTCATATTGACTATTGTTAATAAATAATCGGTTTATGTGTGTAATTGTTTGGAATTCCTAACCGTAAACTGTCAAATTGACTCCTCCCATCTATTTCTTTGGCCACTCCTACTGGGAATTCTTAAATGTCAATTAAACGAAGGAATTTTTGTTGGTTCGCAAATCAAAAAATTCTCATAGGATGGAAGTCATTTGTTAGTATTTAAGAATATTTTTGGGAACAATATGGATGCTAAATAACTGTTTGTTAATGTACAGGGTGGTCAGATTTCGATGTTTTAGTACTACATCTCCTTAATTAAGTGAGATAGAAAAAAAGTAATGTACATGTCATGTTTTCTTTTTTCGAGAAACTCAAATTGCTGAAAACCGCAATTCCCTGAAGTGTCTAGTTTCCATGCTACAGGGTGATTTTGAAATTTGGCCAATTATTATAATTGGTGATAACTTCCCCAGTGTTGCTGCTACGTTCTCGAAATAAAACATCTTTTGTGGAGTTTTTCAATACTTTTTACCAGTTCTGTCAAAATTTTAGTGCCTCTTCAAATTTTAGAGAAATTAAAAAAATTAATTATTTTCAAAGAGAAACCATATTATTGGCTATGATGATTTTCAATAGACTTTTCTTAAATATAGAAAATTCCGAAAAAACAGTTTTCAATCAACAAAATCAAAGAAGGTATTGATTTTGATTTCTTTTCATCTGAGAAAGTCATGAAACAGGAGCCTGCTCAAATTATGTTGACCAAAAAGTGTTTTTTTTTTCAGAATTTTCATATTCAAGCTTGGAAGTATATTATGATGATATATAGTTTTGAAATGGTCTACGAAAAATATATCATAGCATACTACAGTTTCCTTTTGCAAAAATTAATTTTTTCAATTTCTCTTAAATTTGAAGAGGCACTGAAATTTCGATAGCACTGTTAAAAAGTACTGAAAAAACTGCCATAAAGATGTGACTTGCAGTTTTCAGAAAAAAAGTTTCTCGAAAAAAGAGAACATGATATGTTTATAACTTTTTTCTATCTCTGTAAACCTCTGACAACATCGAAATCTGACAACCCTGTACTTGTAGATGCCTAGAAATCCGTCATTAAAATGACATTAAATTTAATGACTGTCAAAAATTCTGTTTCTCCCTACAAATCTGTCATGTTTACCTGAAAAAGGAAAGGAGCTCTCAGCTGAATAACAGATTTCACCAAGATACTGGGATAATGGAAATTTGCTATGAAGAACAATGGGATCCAGCCATGGTGGGTAAAAAATAAAATTTAATGAGTAGTCAATACAATTTTTTTTTTTTTCATTTTTGTATTTGGGTATGTCCAGTTCTCCATATTATGCTATTCAGCTTTATGTTACACAAAAAGAATAAGGACTAAAATAAATGTAATATATTTTATTATAAAAAATATAAATATACAAAAAAGAATTATATATTAGTGCTTAATATATCTCTGCCTTAAGTACCTAACAAAACTTGTGCCCTTAGATTTCATCTAGTATGGATGCAATATGTAAACATGTGTGCAAAATGTCAACAATTCTTGCATTAAGTATATAATGTACAGGGTCTTCCCGACGAGCTGAGTCAATACATTTGCATCAGTTGCAATTTCTATTATTCAGAATGAAACACAAGACATGATATGATTAGAATCACCGATAAATTTTTTTTATCACTATTTTTTTTTTTGTTTAAATAAAATTCCGTGTGAAATTTGAGATTTTCAACGTTTTCTCAGCTTCCTGAATCTTCAAAACGTATAAGGTCAGCTCTTAGGGAAACACTGTATGCATAACCTATCATTGGCTGTGAACATTGTTAATTTTTTAACGTCAACTAGTAAAATCACAATAAGCTACCCTTATTTTTAATCTATAAATTGTAATATCAAGGCCACGAAATTTGAGATGATTCAATGGACTAGGTTCTCAAATCAATTTACGCAATACTGAGCAATTGGTTGATAAGTACAATGAAATAACAATTTTATGAAAAATAAACAATTTTCAATCTTCGGTCAAATGGAAAATCAATCAGTGCCCCATTTTGGTTCAGACTGCATCTCAGGTATTATTAAAGATAAAAACATGCATTTTCACGTCCCTGTATCATTTTTTTGTAAAACTTTTGAAGCCACAAAGAGGAATGTTCCGACTTTTTTATTCCTGAAATACAGAGCGAAAATGTTCACTTTTGTAGATGTTATTTTTTCTCAAGCCCTATAAAAGATACAAAAATGGGAAACTGCTAAATAGATATTTTTTACGTAGAAGTCAGTGGCGTAGTTGAAAATTTTTTTAGAGCAATGTTTTTGAGGTTAGGCAAGAACTTTGTGTGTTTTCAAGGTAACACCCTGTACATTTTCTCAATTTTTTTCTGAATACATTGATGTATCACAACTCAATCTTAAATAAATTTCAGTTTCAAAAATTCGAAAGTCCATATTTATGTTTGTTTTTCTGATAGTAGGATATGAATTCTTTCATACATGCATGAGAAAATATTAATACTTATATTGATATTTTTTTTGTTTTCAAAATTTTCAAGTTAATGTTGAAGAATTTTGAGTTTATGTTAATGATATATAAATAGGTTTAAAATCAGGGTTCGAAAATATCATGATATTTATATAAATATCAAAATATCGGATATATATCGATATATATCCGATATATATCAACTTTCTGATATTTATTTTCATGAACAATTTTTCAGATTTTTCCTTTAAAAAGTCAATAAATCAAACGTATTTAAAAGTTCATTTACCAAATTTATCAAAAAAACTAATCAAGATTCTAAAAAACATAAAACATTAAAAAAAAGTTAGTTGATAAATTTATAATAAGTTCGTTATCCGGATTATTAAAAATTTCCTGTGCAGATGCAGTGTCCTCATCGCATATCAATCTCAAATTGCTATTACATACTGCAAACTTCAGTTGTATACTTGAACGTGCTTTCTGTTCAAAAATTAAAAAAAAAAAAACAAGAGCACAATGAATAGGGCAATGATGATTTTACTGCGAAGTTATAACATCACCATCTGGATTTCCCGAAAATACGTTGCTTTTTCGATCGTACAAACGGTCGGTATGTCGGTATACATTGGTGACATTGGTGTGCTCTTAAATCGCAATTGATTATGAAATTTTTACGCACAGTCTCAAATTTTGGTAAATTTATAAATATCCTTGATATATATCAATCCTTATAAATATCGATATATATCATGATATATATCATGATAAATATCGGCGATATATATCGGTCGAACCCTGTTTAAAATATATAGCGTCTAAAAAAAGTTATAATTAAATGCATGTGTGAAAGAATTAACAGTTAACTATTGAAAATTAAACATTAATATGAATTTTTCTAATTTTTGAAGCTAAAATTCATTAAAGATTAGGTTGCGATACATCACTGTACTCAGAACGAAAATTAAAGAAAATTGACGTTTATATACAGGGTGTTCCGCTCAAAAAATACCGAGTTTGTGCTTAATCTTAAAAACAGTACTCTGAAAAAAAATTTTAAATTCGCTACTGACTTTCATGTAAAATTGTCTATTATGAGCTGTTTTCTTTTTTCTCCACCTTTCACAGGGCCTGAGAAATAATAACATTTCCAAAAGTGAACATTTTCGTTATTTCAGGAACAAAAGTAGTTTGAATATTTCTGTTTGTGGTTTTAAAAATTTTACAAAAAAGTGATACAGGATCGGGAAAACCGCATGTCTCTATCTTGAGTAATAGCTGAGATACAGTGTGTCCCAACAAAAATGGAACTCAATGTACAATTTGAATTTATCACATTAAATTTTCAGGAGTTCTCTGGAAAATATGAAAACTTTTTGAACCAACCAGCAACTCAAGATCAACATATTCTGCAAACTTTTGAAGCTGCCTTTAAGTCACTTTTTCGAAATGAAAGTTGATATTTCTGCTTGGTTGAAATATACTGAATCATGAGGATTTTGTTGACCCAGCATTTCTCGATATATTCTTAAAATACGGACGGATTATCTGTTATTTCTTTCATCACTTTTTGAATTACAGTTTTTTCTTTCCATTTGTACCATTTCGAAACTAATTCCAATCGTTTAACTGAAAAAACTTCTTTCGTAGTATTCCAAATATCAGCAAAAGTGATGCAAGAAAACGAATGTAGACCCAAAAGAGATCCTATAAAAATGTTCAAGTCAAAAAAAATGGGAATGTCAATTATGTGCTAATTCGTGTGAGTATCAATATAAATAAAATTTTTTCAAGTCTAATAATTCAAACCGGTATTCATAGCTGTCATTTCGTCGCCCCATTCTAACTCGGTTTTCGGTCGGCAACAGGAGCATACTTTAGTGTTGTAACAGCAAGTTTTTTGTACCAAATACAAAACATGCTTCTGGTTAAAAACGCAGACATACAACACGAGGGGCCCTTGAAAAGCATTCACGATAATGTAGGTGTTGACCAAACTTTCGTACTTTGTGAAAGAAGCCAAAAAGAACAACCACGTTATGGTTTTTATTACGAGCAGCAATAAAAACATACGAAAGCTGCAAAAAAAGAAGAGGTTGATATTGTGTCCACATATACTTTTAAAAATATTAATAATTCAAAAATTAATTCGAAGAAAATGATGATTCACATTTTTTTTCAGGCAAAATTAAGTTGAACTGTACTAAAATAGATGAAAATTTTAATTAAGCAATAAAAAAAAATTCACCTGTGTCTTAATTTGTGATGTATTCTACCATATGTGTGCATCCTATTTATGACCTTCATCGTTGAAGAGAAGAAGTAAACATCAAGTAACACAACAAACGCAATTGGTACGAAAAATATTATAAGTCCCAAAGATCCTAAAATAAAGAATATAGCATTCAAAATTAAGTGAATAGTTGAATTCCTCAACTTCTAGAAATACCATTAAGTGTATTAAAGCAGTGAAAAATGTTAGTTTTAAAAAAATTAATACAATTAGAAGCAAATTCGTTGATGTATTTCGATATTTTTATCTTACCTATTTCTTCTCTTTCTTCCAAAAATTTGATCGTCCTATTGAACTCGGGTAATCCATCGTGAAATGAGCGAATATTGCTAACACTCCAAGAATAATGGTACACGACCATGAATACATGGAATAATAACAATATTTTTTTTTGTCAGTAATTCTCAAGAAAACATTTCGTGATCTAAAAACGACGAATTAAATTTCATTATTTCAGTTAAGATTAGCATAAATAAATGCAGTATTTGAAAAATTGGAGACATACGAGAAAATGAAAAGAACAAATGAGAATTAAGAAATCAAAATTTTTTTAAAATGAATTTTTTGTTAATCGCAAATATTTCGAAATAACTTTAAATTTTCGAAAATAATTATAGAAAAACTGTGGTGAAACTTACTTGAAAGTTCTCCAAATATAAAATGCCAAGCTGTTCAACCAGAAAAATGATCCAAGTAAAAAAATGTAACAGATTGTCTCTGAAATAGAATAAAAATATTTTAGAACATTTTTTGTAAGTTGGCAATCAATCAATGAAGATGACATCCAAAAATTCATAATATTTCAGCAAATTTCATTGATTTAAGAAACAACAATTCTTAATAATTCCTGAAATTAACTAGCAAAGAATTTATTTTGGTAATTTGACTTCAACAGACATAAACTGATATAAATTTAACTTTATTTCATATTGCATTTTTCAAATCAGATTTTTACCAAAAAAGGATAGTTAAAAATTAGTTAATGCATCAAATAAAAACACTTAAAACCATATGAAAAAATCACACCATACCTGTTATCAGCAAACTTATGTGACTAGTGAACACAGTTAGCAATCTTAGAAGGCCACCTACTTGGCTCAAAATAAGACAAAGGCACATTGTGGTTATAATATTTCCTACCAGATCACGCAAATTCGGCATCACAAAGTATATAACAGCGATAGTCAAAAGACATGCAATATTAATTCCATGAGTTACCGGACTAACAATATTATGCATAACGAATTCCGATCTAGTCCAGCTATTCTCGTGTTCTGGAACACAAACTCTTGCAAATTCACTCACAACATCTCCATCAATCCTCTGAAATGGAGGTAAAATAATAAAATCATCCAGTAAAATCAATGATTAGGAAAATCAAGCAAAAACCAATAAAGGCAAATTATTTACCTTATCCATGCAGTACTGGCCTGGTGGAAAGTCATGGAAAAGCAAATCTTTACCGTCGATGATTTCTATCCCTATTTCGTCGTCTTCGTTTGGTATCGGATGTGAATAAATGTGTCGCAACACTCCATTTGGGAGAAGTTGCAACTTTTCTGTCGAGTTCGCATTAAAATAAATGGGGAAGGTTTGTCTGGAACCGCAATCTGGAGTTCCTGGGATGAACCTTCAAACATTTCAGTTAATTATGAAAAAAGTAAAGAAAATGTAGAGTTTACCTGAAGGACACTTTTATGTTTGGCTCTCCTCTCTCAGAGGTAAACATAGGCTGCCAAATTTTTTCGTTGGTATTGTTGAAATGGACACAAGACCTACCTAGTAGTAATTCATAAGGTTCACAACATTTATTAACCCGCACTGAATCGTTTCCCTTTAAATAACTTTCCATAGGAGTTCCAAATCCACTTGGAAGGCAATGAATAAATATTATGAATTTCACAGAAACAATTTGTATAGCTTTCATGTTGATTTATATTTTCTTGAGCTTAATCAATAAGTACATTCAAGATTTTTATCTTGTGCTTCATTAATTGTCGATTAAATGAATGAAATCAACAATTTTCTAATCTTTCATCGACAAGGTTAAAACACAGAATATCTATCCTTACCTAAGGATAGATATTCTGTGGTTAAAAATGAACCATAGAAGAGAAAGTGACAGCGACATAGAGCAAGATTCATAATTAACATTCACAGATCTAATGACTAATGACTACCCACAGAAAATAAACAATTAGGCATTTCCAGCTGACGTCACACACGTCAACAGAGCATGCGTTTGCGAAGTCGTGAGGGGCACACAAAGCAAATTTAGCAAATGGAAAGCAGTGATTTTGCCAGATTTTTGTGTATTTTTGTACTCTATCCTGTACGACTTGAGATTTCCCACGTAGTTTGAGGATTTCGCCCAAAAAGAAGGTGTTTTTTAACACTTTAACTGGTTTCTAAAGTTTGTGTGCCCCTCACAACATAGAAGATTGTTGTGTCAAAATCAGCTGACTGGAAATGCCTAATGGCATTTACTTAACCTCAATTTATTGATTTAGTTTATATTTTATATCGTAATCAGGGATAATTCCCTGATTGGAAAATGAATGTTAAAAATGGACTATCTTCCTTTCCCTTCAGTCGTATAATTTTGTGTAATAGTATACGATATTTAAATAAGCCCAAAAGTAATTGTCAACATAATTTTTTTGTTAAGAACTCAAGGAAATTCGAAGTCGACAAAATCATGTCTGAATATCTCAAAGAAAGTGAATTACTCGACAGAGCCAGAGGAGAAAAAAATCCCTGAGAGTCCTAAACTTCCCCCGTTAATGAACGTTCCAAGGATTATATGGCCTTCGATACCTAAAGCTATTAAAAATACAATTTTATCGTACCTTATTATTAAGCCTTACATGGACAACGAATTCGATATGAGTGACCTGGTGATGGGGTCCAAGAAAGCAGTTGAAGCAAGTATCTGCAATGTTAATGAATGAAAGATTTAATTCACCTTTTGTAGGTCGTGTCCAAAAAACTTTCTTCAGGTGCAGATTTAGGAGAATTAGTTGCAGATGATATCATACCTGTGTTGCAGTCTAGAGTGTCGGTTATGTCAGTAGCTCAGAAAGAATGGTTGGCTATTAACGAAGAAGATATCTATTTCTCCTTTCCTTATCAGGTAGAAGTACAACAGACAAAACATTACTACTCGGGTTTTACCATTTTCCAATTTTTTTTCAGATCGGCATAATTTTCAATGAAGAAGACAACAATCAGAAACGTTTCGTTGAAGTTATGATGGTCCATCATTCTTTGAAAGGTCTGGGTGAAATGAAATCAAAAGGAGAAGAAGTACCGTTAAACATAGGATTTTTACCGGAATATAGAAGTAAAATATGTATAGCTAACTATAGATTTATCAAAGAATTCACAAAAGGCGTTAAAGATGATTGGACGATTAATTTATTGAACCATTTCAAGCCGTCTGATAATGTGATGGAAGAATAATACGATTTTTAGCACTATATTTGTTTAAAAAAAATTTTGAGTTTTATTAAAATTTCATTATTTTTGAGAAGGTATTATTATTTGAGCTGAAAAAACACCGTCTTCAAGTCTAACAAATTACTAGGAGAAAAATAGGACTAGAAGAATTCCAGGGTATTGTGTAAAAGACCGATTTTATTTCAATACAAATTGTATAAATTTTAGATTTGATCAATAACAAATAATAGCAGAAACAACAATTATTGTATACTATCTCTCACTTTGAATTGTTTTTGTTCTTTTCCAAATCTTGCAATATTTCATTAAGAAATTGAAATCTCCTTCTATGTTGTGGAAGATCAGTCAAAAATTCAAAACAGGCTAAAATAAAAATAAATTTAGCAATTAAAATAATATTTTTGAGGACTTGATCTATTATTTCAACCATTAATTGAAAGAAAAAAGTTGTTGTCCCTTAGTAGAAAATCTTTCTCACCTTTAAAATCTTTCTTTTTGTAGTCAGGAACCTTTGTTTTGACTACGTCCATGAACATTTTGTACAATCTTTGAGGAGTATACGTTTCGAATTTTTTAGCTATTTCTTGCCAGTCAATTTCCCGCCAATCATTGTAGTTTTCATACAATCTGAAATGATTTTGAAAAATTTGCAGGTTATTTTCAACCCGATAAAAATTGTGATATAATAATGATAGACACAAAAATATAGAGGGTTATTCACGAATATGGCTCTATTGAATATTTTTAGGAAAGACAAGATTCAGGATCGAAATTCAAAAGGTAAGCTTCAAGTAAGAAGAGCACATCTCGTATATTCATTGAACTTTCGTTTTTCAAATGGGAAGACTCATTTTTTATTGCATTAGTAGATTCTCCATTGATTTTTGATTCCAAAAGTTTGAATTTTCCCGAGAAAATTCTGTTTGAATGAGGAAATACGAGAAAAATCCCAAAATTGAACTCTGTTGAAATACAGACAACTTCGAGGTTTTTTCATTGAAAATTTTGATTTTTGGGAATCTCCGAGGAGAAAGGTTGATGCTTTTTTTCTGATAACGTGATTTTCAGAATATGATACAGAAGGTCACAAATTCTGTGTCGAAGTTAGAAGTGACGAAACATTAAAAAAACGTTTTTTTTTTTAATTGGAAACCCCTTTTTTCGAAGCGTTTTCGAAATCCTCGTCAAAAAATAATAGGAGCATACGTCTAAGACTTTCATCCCAAAATGAATAACTATTTTTTCTTCAATTTTATTCCGAAGGTGTTTTTTTACCGGAAAATAATTAGCGGTCAAGTGAAATTTTTGTAAATCTCTGTTATTGAGTAAATATTTTCTTTCAATTCAGACGAGTTCAGTTTTTCTTTATTTTTTAAAGCTTAGGATAATTTTCGCAAATTATAATCCTGGAGAATTTCTTTTTTGTCATGGAAGGGAAATTTGAATTTTCAGTAATGAAATTGTTACATGTTCTGTTAATTATTCTTTCAAAAGCATTAAAAATGATTATAAAATATTTTTCGCATTCCTGCGAATTTTTTACGTTGACTTCACTAATACTCACATTGAGAACTTTAAACCAATTGTTTATCTCGCATTACAGATGATAATTCAAGAACATTACTCATCTGAACTATAAGAAAATATTTTCTCGATAACAGAGATTTCCAAAAATTTCCCTTGACCGCTTATTATTTTCCAGTAAAAAACCACATTCGGAATGAGATTGAAAATTGAAGACAAAATTGTTTTTCCTGAATATCTCGAAAAATATTCATTTTGGGATGAAATTTTTGGACGTATGCTCTTATTATTTTTTGACGAAGATTTCGAAAAAATAGGGTTCCAATTTGAAAAAAAAAAGCTTTTATGACGTTCCGTCACTTCAAACTTTGACAAAGAATTCGTGACCTCCTGTATCATATTCTGAAAATCACGATATCGAAAAAAGAAGCATCGGCCTTTCTTCTCGGAGATTCTCAAAAATGAGAATTTTTAACGAAAAAACCTCGAAGTTGTCTGTATTTCAACACAGTTTGATTTTGAGATTTTTTTTGTATTTTCTCGGAAAAATTCAAACTTTTGAAATCAAAATGAATCAGAATTCAAGTTCCAGAACCTTAAAAAAATATACGAGAAGTCGTCTTCTTACTTCAAGCTCACCTTTAGAATCTCAATACTGAATCTTGCGTCTTTCCTAGAAATATTCTATAGAGCCATATTCGTAAATAACCCTGTATATGGGGTGGAATCTAGCCTGAACTACTTCACCCACAGATAAAACAAAGAAAAGAGGAAGAAAAAAAGAAACAAGATTCATCAAAATAAACAAAAAAAATATGAAAAAGAGAATCATTTATACAAAAACTTTCACAACAAATCTTTAATTCCCCAATCTATGAGAATGACAATTCTACCCTCGTTTTCCGAATGAGAATAATTATTTCTCTAATTCTTGAATGAATCTGCCAAATATATATGATACCAACCAACAATGCAAAATTCACTACACGATGTTTACGAAAATATTTCATTAATTTCGATGAAAATTCGAAGAATTAGGAAACATCATATATAATAATGGAAGAATATCAGTGCCTTCTCCACTTATTAGTGATAACTATATATTCAATGAGTAGATGTAGGATTTTGAAGTTGTCAAAAAATATCAATGCTTTCTGAACTTGTATCATAAATAATACATAATAATACAACTGAAGGAGGCATTGATATTCCTCCACGGGTTCAAAATTTAAAGAAGGGCTGAGTTTTTGAATTAACAAGTGTTAGAGTGAGCCTTCTTTTCGAATACTAAACATTGCTTTTTCTAATTCACCGAATTTCCATTGAAATTAATGAAAATTTTCTATGAATAGTGGACATTGGAAAATTTCGATTAGTAAACCTGTTTTACTTATCAAAAATTTGACAGCAAACATTAATCTTTGTTCAACAGATAATAAATCAATTGGTGACAGGATGCCAACATGAAAAGATTGAATATAACCTCGAAAACCGTGTAAAACTGAGATATCCTTGCACTATTCAGTTCTACAGGATGAATCAGATTCGCTACAGAATTAGAGAAACAAATACCTGAAATCGTGACTGCCCCCTGGAGTAAAAAAAAAAAATTCCATTTTGTGGAATCATCGACTCCAATAGATGGATTGACATAATTCAGAAATACATATATGAAATCCACTCTAAGCAATGTAATTTCAAAATTTATTTCCTGAAGAAACGAAAATCAAATTTTTTCAATGATTTTCGTCAGTGTAAAAAATCCTGACAAAACACTATAGCGAATTTTACTCATTCACGAGTTCAACTGGAGAATTCAGGCCGCAATACCTTAAGAATTTCGACATTTACAGTTACAAAAAGCAAGAAAAAAATTGCACTCACATTTTCACCAGTTCTTTCCTCACTTCTTCGAAGCTCTCGTCGTAACTGGGATTGAACACCCTCGTATACAAATCCATCGACCAGAATCTCCTCAACTTATCCACCGGTATACCCATCTCTTCGGATATCTTGCCCCATTCCTCCGTCTCTATCTTGCGTTCCTTCAAGTCTGACACAGCCTTGCAACCAGTCGCTTCTAGCATGTTGAGAAGGAGCTCTTTGATCAGCTCCTTGTTCCAAGCTATCGTGCTCTTCTTGAAAGATTTCTCCAGTTGAAGACGCTTGTATCTCTTCAGTACGGCCAGACGTGGCCTGTTCAACAACTCAGCAAGGTCGGCAAACGGCGCAGTCGCATTTGATCTAACCTTGTACTGCATTATTATGTCGTCGTCCTCTTGTGTGAACCTGACGAGAAATAACTTAATGATACTCTGAAGATGCCTACCTCAGATGGAGGCGAAACAATAGAGCATGACCAATAAGCCTGGAGCACTCTTGTAATGTCATTATATCCAGTCCAGTTATTCTTAAAATGATTACTCAAGTAAGAGTCTCTCAAAGTTAATGGTCTCTTAAATTTATAGACAGTTGCACGTCAGAAGGGCAGATGAGAAACCCTCAAATATTTCTATCTAGTGATATTTCATTTTTTAATGTTGTCAAACTGGACCACGGCCTACGATATTTAACAGGCAGAATGTTGCTTTAAAATGCGACGTTTGCCGGAACCCCCACATGAGGTTATACCAGGCTCAGAGTGTTACGACTTTGCACTTGCAGTTCTGTTTGAAAGCCTAATATTTTTTTTATTGCGTAAATAGATTCTCCATTGAATTCTGAGTCTTTCTGATTCCAAAAGTTTGAATTTTCCCGAGAAAATTCCCTTTAAACGAGGAAATACGAAAAAACATTCTCAAAATTGAACTCTGTTGAAATACAGACAACTTCGAGGTTTTTTCATTAGAAATTCTCATTGTTGAGAATCTCCGAGAAGAAAGGCTGATGCTTTTTTTCCGATAGCGTGATTTTCAGAATATGATACAGGAGGTTACAAATTCTTTGTCAAAGTTAGAAGCTTAAGATAATTTCCGCAAATTCTTAATTCTGGAGAATTTTTTTTTTTGTCATGGTAGGGAAATTTGAATTTTCAGTAGTGAAATTGTTGAATGTTCTGTTAATCATTCTTTCAAAAGCATTAAAAATTATTACAAAATATTTTTTTCTGCATTCCTGAGAATTTTTTACGTTGACTACACTAATATTCACATTGAGAACTTCAAACCAATTGTTGCTCTCGCATTACAGATGATAATTTAAGAAATCAACTCGTCTGAACTAGAGAAAATATTTTCCAAAAATTTCACTTGACCGCTAATTATTTTCCAGTAGAAAAACACATTCGGATTGAGATTGAAAATTAAAGACAAAATCGTTTTTCCTCAGTATCTCGAAGAATATTCATTGGGATAAAAGTCTTGAACGAAAATGCTTCGAAAAAATGGAGTTCCAATTTGAAAAAAAGATGTTTTGATGTTACGTCACTTCTTACTTTGGAAAAGAATTTGTGACCTCCTGTGTCATATTCTGAAAATCACGCTATCGAAAAAAAAGCATCAGCCTTTCTTCTCGGATATTCTTAAAAATGAGAATTTTCAATGAAAATACTTCGAAGTTAATGTATTTCAACAGAGTTCAATTTTGAGATTTTTTTTTATTTCCTCATTTGAAGAGAATTTTCTTGGGAAAATCCAAACTTTTTGAATTAAAAATACTCAGGATTCAATGGAGAATTTATTTATGCAATAAAAAAAATGGATATTTCCATTTGAAAAACGAAAGTTGATGTCGCCTCCGGAAAAACCGAAAATCCTAGAACCTCAAAAAAATATACAAGAAGTCATCTTCTTACTTCAAGCTCACCTTTAGAATTTCAATGTTGAATCTTGCATCTTTCCTAAAAATATTCTATAGAGCCATATTCGTGAATAACCCTGTATATTCGCCTAGGAAATCCTAGTTCCACAATTTCAACTAATTCGTCTGTTTCCAAATGTAATGAATCCGTCATAAAAAATTATTTAATATTAGATGAAGTTAATAACAAACAATAAATGTTCTGCAGTAAGTTGATGAGTTTGACAAATTATTTTAGGTTAGAATCCCCCCCTCAATTATCCAAGTGGTCATCAAATTTGAGGTTAGTTTTAGCCATCAAAATGTCACTCAAACAACTGGTGCAACGTAATTTAAGTTAAGGGTTTTTTTTCATGGAAACTCAACACTGAGTGAGCTTCAACAGCCCAAACCTATTAAATAATTGTTTATTTGAAGTGTACTGTACTTACATCGGGCAGTCTCTCTGCTCCTTGGAAAAAATCCTTTGGAAACGGGCATAGACGGTGTACATCAATCTATCAGAAAAATCATGAGAAATAAATTGAACGAATTTTTTAAACGTCCGTGGTCTGAGAACTCCATATTTTGACCTTTTGCTGTTTTTCAAGAAAGGCATATAATTTTCTTCGTCCCAATCGTGATACTGAAAAGATATTGTAAATTTCTTCGTCAGTTTCATGAAATGTCGCCATCAAAAATTTCGTTTGAATAAAAAAGAAACAATCTTACTTTACAAAATAGTTTCCAGTTCTGTTTGATTTTATTGTCTTCTTCTTTGGTGAATTTTCCTAATTTTAAATTTATTCCTGCATCATCGATGGCTGTCTTCTGATTCGATGTGGGGGCAACACTGGCACTAGGAGCCAGTTTATGGATTAAGGGTAAACTCCAAGGTATTTCGACATTCAGATGATTCAATTTCTACAAGAAAAAAGGTTATTTGTGAATGTTCTTTTACTAACACAGTACGAACTTGGCGAAAGCTTATCCTGATTCTTCAACTTGTCCAATACTCATCTTATTCTTCATTTCTGAAGTCAAAAAACAATAACCTCAAAAATCAATTGACATTTGAGCTCTTATCACTCTTGACATCCATCCAGACTTTTTTGACATCCCTCATTTTATTGCAAAGAATTCAAACTGCCCTTGTGCAAAAATATAGAGTTCTTTAATTTATTTGTTAACAGCACTGATGCTAATTCAGAGCCAGAAATGAATGAATAAATTGAAAAAAAACTCTCTTCAATAAGAAATGCACATCTTTTGAGTAAAACTTACAAAATCACGACTTACTTGCAACATTCCATCATCCATTTCAAGATCCAGTTCATCCTTTATTCGATTGACTGATGTTGTCTCTTTCATTAATTCAATAACCTTTCTTTTCCCTAGTCTTGAAGCCGCATATCCTACAATGCGAATTGATGAATCCATTAAACAAATGGGTACATTTGTTTTCGTATTTGAAAAATTAACTGTTACCTCTTTTGTTGAATACAGAATCATCAATTTGAGAATCCTTTTCATCACTTTCGTGTTCTGTTGACTTTCTCTGCTGACTAATCTCTATATTTTCTTCTTCGTAATGTTTTTCTTCAATTTCCTGGTTGATTGAGCTTTCTGTAACTATCTTTTTAGATCCATTTTCCACACTGAGATTTTTATTTTTTTTTCTAGTTGCTGTTTTTTGTTCACCCTCATTTTCATGGTTAATCTTCAATTCATCACGGGAATCAAGTGTTCGACTTGGACTTATCACATCAATAACTTTATTCAAATCTGGTTTTTCATTTTTATCTCCGAGTTTATTCTTCTTTCTTCGTTTTTTAACATCATATATCAGCGCCTCAGAGATATCGCGTTCTGTTGGGGAACTTTTGAAATGGTTATCCTGTATTTCTTGTTTACTTGAGCTTTCCGTAACTTTGTCTGGTGGTTCAAGGTCAACACTGATTCTTTTAATTTTTTTCTTCTTTCGAGCCTCAGTTTCTTTCGGTTTCTTCAGTTTACGGGTATTTTTATAGTCTACAAGTGTTTGACTGGGACTTATAACATCACTATCACTATTAAAATTGATTTCTTCATTCTGGCTTGTTGAATGTTTATGCTTTCTTTTTCTTTTTTTAACATCATGTTGATCTTCTATTGAAGCTTCAGAAGTATCAAATTTTTCTGGGTCACTTTTCACAAGGTTATCTTCAATTTGGTGTAGTTCAATGTCAACACGTTTCTTTTTATGTGTTTCTTTTGGTGATTTTTCGTTTTGCGCTTCAGTTTCATCGTGATATTTTAATTTGCATCCATTTTCATTACAGAATTCAAGTGGTCGACTTCGACTCGTCACATCAGTATCTGCATTGGTTTGTTCATTCTTGCTAGTTTTATGTTTATGCTTTTTTGTCCTCTTTTTAACTTCAGGTTCACCATCCACTGAAGCATCAGAAATATGATATTCGCAGGAATTGGAGCTTTTAGATACTTTTCCAGACAATTTATTATCAGTACGTGGATATTGATTCTGGGGTGATATTACATCTTCAATCAAAATATTACTTTCATTGTCACGAACTTCTCCATTGTTTTCAGTGATCAATAAAGAATTTTCCCTGAGGCTTTCAAAACTGGTAGATTTCTTCGAGCTTTTATGTTTTTTCATCTTGCTGTAACTATTAATTCGAGAGTTTATTGGCAGAAAAACTTAGGATAGATTTTTTGTGGCCTATCTTACTTATCTGCCGAAATTCCATTATTATTATACAAATTGTGATTATGTTGTTTATACCAGTTTCGCAGAAATAAACATTACAAAAGTTGAGTGAGGTTATTTTTTCGTTAAGGTTATGTATTATGTATATAACATTCTTCTCTTCTTCATTAATGTCGGTTTTTGGACTTTCCCTGACAATGTTGAAACAAGTTGGCAAGAACATATTTTTATAAAAATGTGGCAAAAGGGATATATGTTTTATCATTGAGTAAGTAACATCATTCTTAATGTTCTGAAAATCATCAATTCGTTTTCCGAAAAACATCAAGTTTTTATTTGAATTGAAGGAAATTCGGAGATCATCAATCAAGTTTCAAAATATAGTGCATAGGTGATTATTTTGCAAAAATCAATAAAACAACAGGAAAATCTCCTTAAAACAAGTTGATTGATTTTTTGCTCAGTATCTATGGTTTGCCTTTCATGATTAATTCTTGCTTTTTCTATGTTAAGATTTAAATTTCAAATTGGATATGTTTGATCTTTTATTCGGTATGTAGAAATTCATTAATTCAAGGCTCATTTAGGAGTTCCATGGAACGTTTTAGAATTTCTCGTCTAAAAATGAATGCACATATTTTCCATGGAACTGAAATAGCACCCCTGCTCTGGTTTTAGCTCGACCTTGGTTCAAATCTTCGATCAGCAGAATCTGATTCGAGCATTACAACATTCGTACTCAAGTTGCGATCCGTGCATTGTTGGTCCAGTTAACAGTTGATACTGACAGTGATCCTGCGCATCTTCTCGAAATAAGTGTTTTTTTCGACTTTCAGGCATTGTGAAAATTTGTGAAACGCAAAAACAACACAGGTACGCAAAAAAAATCTCTGAGTCAAATCTGTTCAATCTTGGATCGAATTAAATTGATTTCATTTTCGGAAAATCCTTTAGATCCATTATTGAATCTAGTCGAATGAAATTCAGGCGAATTTCCAAGAAAAAACGGTACAAAACCAGAAATAATGATTGATGTACACTTATGTGAATTTATTATCTTATCAATTTGAAAAGGCGGGATTTCCCGACGTTGCGTTGAAGTGAGTGCCTTTACATATATATATACGGGCGTTCCGTAATTCGAAACCCAAAGGTCACCATCGTCGAAAAAACGAAGAGAATTATTTGGGTCATTTTTTCTAAATTATTTTCCTTGCATTGATACATATTAAGATTTTTTCTATATTATCTCATTCTTCATGGAGCAAAGAGTAAGTAACAAAGTTTTTCCCTCAAATATATTGCAATTGAAAAAGAGAAAATATTCATCTCATTTCCAGAACATATATTGTTAATTTCTTGAGAAACTAAGAGCTAGTTTGAATGTATCATGAAAAAGTACCCCATTACTTAAAACGGTTGCAGAAAATATCCTTGAGAGACAGCCAATTTGAAATGCACTGTACAGGTATCCGAAATGGCTTGATTTTGGCTGTTTCTGGTATCTTTCACGATATCTCTTTTTTCAGTTTTGATATATTTTCGATTTTGAAAATGTGCCATGACTTTTTAATTCACGGAAATATCTGACGATTGAAACTTTCTATGGGCACTTTCTCATTTGGAATAAGACGCTATATTGAATTTTTTCATCTAATATACTGAGGGTGGAAAAGACTACTATTTTATTTTATATACGAACGTATTCTTTTTCATCTTATTTTAAACCAAAAAAATATAGATGAAACAAATGGAAAATAGTATCTTAGTCTCAGTGAAAATGTGCTAAAAGTTCAATCTCTTTCAGATATTTTCGAAAATAAAAAAGTAATGGCACATTTTCGAAATCGATGGAATATCAAAATTTTGTTGTATTTTCAAAACAAATGAAGATATCATGAAATGGTTCTCACTACTGGTGTTTTCACAAAACTGCATTATATAAGAAAATTAATTCTCTTAATCTATTTTTTCAAGAAACTCTAAATGACATCAACTGCGTCCCTTTATCTTCACTTGTTTTGTTGGTCAATGTCAACATTTGTCATTATCTCTGTTTCTATTTCTGCTACAGTGTTGAAATGAAAACATTACTTAAATTACTTTATTGATTGCAATCCAATTCTGCTCTGAATTTTGCCAAGAGGGTTTTTTGATGAGATATATCATAAAGTTTTTCTTATAAAAACAATAATTAATATATTTTTTTCATTTTCGAAAATTCTTCGTTTCAGTGTTTTGGGCGAAAGGATGAATTTAAGTTGGGATTCTCTGTGTATATTAACGCATTCTGTACAAGTTAATTCATTTAGATAATATTCAGGTGAAATTTATTTTTTTATCCAACTTGTTCTTGATGAAAATATCTGAGGCTTCTGATATGAGATTTCATAAAATTTCGAAGTCTCAAGCGCTTTCAGATTAATTCAAATTACCTATAATTGAATATTCTAACAACTGTGTATACAGAGTTTTTCACGAACATGACTCTACAGAATATTTTTAGGAAAGGCACAAGATTCAGGACTGAAATTTTAAAGATGGGCTTCAATTAAGAAGACGACTTCTCGTATATTTTTTTTTGGTTCTAGGACTTCCGGTTTTTCCGGAAGTGACATCAACTTTCGTTCTTTAAATCGGAAGACTCATTCTTTATTGCATAAATAGTTTTTCCCTAGAAAATTCTCTTCAAATGAGGAAATACGGAAAAAATTTCAAAATTAAACTCTGTTGAAATACAGACGACTTTGAGGTTTTTTCATTAAAAATTCTCATTTTTGAGAATCTTCGAGAAGAAAGGCTGATGCTTCTTTTTCAATAGCGTGATTTTCAGAATATCATACAGGAGGTCACAAATTCTCTGTTAGAGTTAGAAGTGACGAAACATCAAAAAACCCTTTTTTTCAAATCAGAACCCAATTTTCAAAAATTTCATTTGACGGCTTAGTTATTTTCCAGTGAACAAAACATTCGGAATGAAATTGAAAATTGAAGACAAAATCGTTTTTTCTGATTATCTCGAAAAATATTCATTGTGGGATAAAAGTCTTTGATGTATGCTCCTATTATTTTTTGACGAAGATTTCGAAAATACTTCGAAAAAATATGGTTCCACTTTGGAAAAAACGATTTTGTGATGTTTCGTCTCTTCTAACTCTAACAGAGAATTTGTGATCTCCTGTAGCATATTCTTAAAATCATGCTATCGGAAAAGAAACATCAGCCTTTCTTCTCGAAAATTCTCAAAAATGAGAACTTTTAATGAAAAAACCTCGAAGTTGTTTGTATTTCAACAGAGTTCAATTTTGAGATTTTTTTTCGTATTTCCTCATTTAAAGATAATTTTCTTGGTAAAATTCAATCTTTTAGAATCAAAAAGACTCAGAATTCAATGGAGAATCTATTTATCCAATAAAAAAGTCCTAGAACCTTCAAAAAATATATGAGAAATCTTTTTCTTACTTGAAACCTTAAAAAAAAATATACGAAAGCTCATCTTCAGAATTTCAACTCGAATCTTGTGTTTTTCCTCAAAATATTTTATAGAGCTATATTCGTGAATAACCCTGTATAATGAAGGATGCATATCCTAATATCTAATGCAATACTCTTTGGGTTTTATTCGAAAATTTTGTTCAGAACTGATTTCGAGTGGTGTCAAATCCAGATCAGGAATATAAATAAAAAAATATTTGTGGATGTAAATGAACCATTCATTGTTTCAACAGAATGCATAAATGTTTATTAATCAAGTTTCATTTCCTTCATACATCAGGAATCACTACACTGACATAAATAAGATAATGGTTATAACAGTAGTAATAATCGCAGTTGTAGCTTCTCAATTTTTTCAACCGCAAAAATATGTATTCAAAGACTTCTTCCTTTTCCCACACAAATCATCTGCTGTTGAGAATTTATAGTCCTTCTTGCGTTTTATGGTAATTATCTCGTGTTATTTTGCGAAGAGTATCATACTCCAAGTGAAAAAAATAATAAATCAACAATTATTCGTATCTTCTCATCCAGATATGCGCACGAGGTCAGTTCGGTTGAGTCCGAAATTTTTAATGATTATTTATCTCAAACGTAGAAAATGCTTCAGATGACCTCGATATGTTAATTTGTGAAGATGAATCCATATTCATGTTTTGCCGATTATTTTCGAGTCGATAAAGAATTTGATATCCTAAGACCTCTATCAGTTCAAAAATGAGCCATTCTGGAGATATAAACGATTTTCAGTTTCAAAAAATATATTTTTCTTGTTATTTCTCTACTTTGAGGTGCTCAGGTTTTTTTTCCTGGAATTGTTTCAATTATAATGATTGTGAAATTACACAATCAGGATATTGTGTTCTGGAGAAAAGACCCTACCGACCAGGACTCGAGCAGGATCGACTTTTTTCCAGAATTAAATATTCCGTCTGCATGCCAATAATTCCACAATCATTATATTAAATTTCCAAACGTGAAAATGTTCATATTTTATTTTCATGATGTTTTTTTCATAGTTTAGTCTCATCTTGAATTTGACTCTGCGAAATTGTTTTCTCATCATGTATATGTCGTAGTCTTTTTATAAACTCAGTCATATTATAATACGCCTAGGCTTTTTCAATTCGACTAGGCATATTGCAATATCACCGAAGTAATGCACGATCTCACAATTTGACTGGCCATTTAAGGCGTATTATAATACGCCTGCATGGTTATTCGGCTTATTGTCAAAACTTAAAAGCTCGCGATTTCCCCAGATTCTGACAGAGGTTATGCTCGTCGTATTGTAATTCAACCGAGGCTCTCTATCTGTTGTTGTTGTGACTCAGTACTCTACTAATTTGCCCACTGAAATTGTCAAAACTTGAATACTGAAGACGATCTGGAAACAGTTCTAAATAACACTATATCTGAATATGCTTGCTCTGCAGATACATAACTAGAAAATAGTTAATTATTATCAAGAAGTCCAGATAATGTCACAGATGCAATCTTAGCCAAAATGAAGAAATAGTCGAGAACCAAAGAAAAGAATATGTAGAGGGCAAGAGAAGAGTTGCAGCAAAAATGCTGAACGTAAGAAATTGAAACCTCTTGAGGTTGATCAAACAGTAGCTATTGAAGTTCCTAAAGTAGATAGAGGACCTCTGGATTCCAAAAATATCTCAGAAACTATAGTAAAAGTCTACAATGATGTTTACCAAATTGATACCACCCATGGTCTGTTGAACATCTCGAGAGATCAAATTACTGATTGCCAAAGATAAAGGAATATTGATATTCCAGATAATGAAGTAATTTCCCTAAGAGAAGTTTTAGGATTATTCGCAAAATTCGAAAGACAGGGATTCAAAAAATGTTCTTGCAAACCAAGCAAGTCACAGTATCGAAATAATAAAGGTTTATGTTTTAAATCCCATATTAAATGCACAAGTAAATGTCATAAGAGTAATCCATGTTCTAATAAATAATCCAAATCTAAAATTATCTATTTATTTTTGTCTCTAAATCGATTTCCATAATCTGCCTGATGCACTTCCAGACGTATCATAATACGACGTATTTCATACAGTCAAATTCTGAAAACAATAGCGTACAGGTTCTTTCGAACAAAAAGACTAAGAAGGCGTCAACCGTATTATGATACGTCTGAAAATTTTAGTTATATTGTCAGATTTTCACTTGCTTTGGTTGTTTTACAATACGCCTAGTCATATTGAAAAAGCCTAGGCTTATTATAATAAGACTGATATTATGATGAGCCTGCGACATATACATTGTTCACTGACTGTCATCATCAATTATCTCGCATAGACGATAACACTTCCGCATGCACATTACGAAATCTCTAACTCTTTTTTAATTTAAATCTTCGTACGCATCCATAGAACGAATGAATGTATAGTTTGGTTTTTCCTTGTTTTTTTCCGCATCAACTTTATTTCGCCAAATCTCGACGATGTTTTCTCACGTTATTACCATAATTAACTTTATTAACTATAACCATAATGAGGAACATATTAATGATGTGTGATTATATTGAAGAGACTTGATTGACGTAGAGACAATGAACAATCTGAACCTCTTCTGTTTCTTACTTATATGCGTTCCTCGCTTTCATGTGCTAGTAAAATTGTCAACGCCATTTATAGGTATACTCGATTGAGTTCAACTCATTATTTACTATACAATTTGAAAGTGATCATTCAGTGCCATTCCCTGGGTTAAAAGAGTCATTCGAAATATACTTCTCCACGAGAGATAGGGATATCGTATTCAATCGTTCTTGAAAAGTATGTAATCTTTGCTCTAAAATCATTTGAAACTCAATAACAACTTGAATCGATCCAATAAGAATCAGTATGAGACATTTCGTCAATCTGGTCGCCTTTTTTTCTGAAGTTTGGTTCTTTGCATATGCTTCATGAATGTTCTTGTTTTGAAATGGAGTCAGTTCATCATCGGCTTTAATTTGAAACGAGTTTTCTGAAATTGCCAAGACGTAAATTAATAAACGCTGAGGCTAATAGGGCTATCGGAATGCTATAGAGTGGGAATGTACACAGGTTGTTGTAGCGGAAAGGCTCCAATTAAGCCAAAACAGTAGCGGATTTACAGATCTGCCG
Source organism: Hippodamia convergens (assembly GCA_038502775.1). NCBI lineage: Eukaryota > Metazoa > Arthropoda > Insecta > Coleoptera > Coccinellidae > Hippodamia > Hippodamia convergens. Next base: position 13,401,636 of record CM076607.1, on the reverse strand, counting down.
CCCGTGGGCTATTCTATTTTTGCCGCCTCTCATTTAAAGAAAAAATATCTCAATCATGTACTACTTTTGAAGTACATTTGGCGAACGTTGATAAATATTTTTTATTACACTCGCATATCGAAAAAAAAATACGATAAATATATCTTTTTTTGATTGTTCATTAGTATTATATTAGTTACATCATGAAAACATAACAATACTTTTTTGTCAGACTTCGCATACGCAAAATCATTTATCATATTGTTGATCGAGACTTTGTTCATTAGCTGACTTCCTACACCTCAGAGCTAAAGCTCTTAGTTTTCTTGACTTAAAGTCGTTCGTGGGTAATTCTTCACTCTCTTCAAGCAAGGGAAGCTTTCCTCACCTGAACAATTGGTCACGGGTGTACAAAGAGCCATACGTAGTACTATATCCAGTTTGGATGAATATTTTCTAGATTCTGTTCTCGTAGGAATGACGACAAACTTTTTGATGATCCAGAAATTGGTTCAATTGAAAATTCTTTCAGAAGAAAAATAGCTTTCACCTCTTTATAAAAAATATGAAGATCTGTTTTTTCATTATCAGGATGTTTGATGGGCAACGGTTGTTGTGAGACATCATAGTATATATCGGTCTCACCTTCTTCAGATTGTGTTGTGTCAGGTCATATGTTTGAAGCTTCCGAGCTATCAACATTAACTGTCTTTTGGATCATTTCTTCTTGCTCTCCTCTTCTAATTTTTTCCAGGAATTCATTAAAGTATTTGTTGTTTTTAAAAATTTACAGTTCGAGTCGTAAGAACCCTTTTTTGATCAACCGATTTTGATAGATAAATATTTGAAATAGGTAAGAATAAGAGGTTCTGAAGGAGCAAAAAAAGCCCAATGAATATCTTCTTGAAATGTTTCCCTATATTCATCAAAAAAAAATCGGGGCATTCCTTGTGCACTGTCGATCTAAGTGTGAACAAGGATTCATCTCTAATTTCTGAAATTCGTATTTGGTGCATGTATAATAATTGTTTTCAATATTTAGTCGAAATAAAAATGCTGTTGAATATAACACTGAGCCAAAGTGTGATATCTGGACTTCGAAATAGGTTCAGGGAGACAGGTTCCGCGTTGGAAAGACAAAGGCTTTCCAAATTATGTTCTGGAACAAACCTCACTCTATAATAATTTCTGTTTGCAGTGATGAACTTGCGATGGATAATTGCAACATTAATGCTCATCCAGTCTGCAAACTGCGCAATACAAAACTGTTGCCGTGGAGAGAACATCTTGGCAGCTAAAAATTGTACAGAAGGTTCGCTAAACGAAGTTCTCAAATGTTCCAACAGGTTCTTGTTGAGCTCAGAAGATCTAGATCTAGTGGACGAAATAAATGGGGAGATCAGGTTTGGACAGGTTCTGAAAGAAGAGGGCAGGTAAGTTTATGATTTTAACTTTAAAAGCTTCGAAGGTTTATTTGATTTTTTTTTCATTAGTTTTTGCAGAACCTCTCTGAATGGCACAGAAAAGTATTTGGTGTGTTATAGTCCAGAAGATATTGAAGAACCTTCTAATGGATTTGTCATTATTGAATTTTTTTCGTCGTTCTTTCTCTTTCTCACTGCGGGGATTTATATAATACTCCCGAAATTATTGGATCTACAGGTGAGATATACTCTTCTAAAACTTCTCTCTACAATAATTGTGAATATTGACATGTACGTGAACTTGGCACAGCAATTGTTGTTTTGATAATTTTGTTCTCCTTTTAGGAAAGACACCAGATTCAGGATTGAAATTGTAAAGGTGAGCTTCAAGTAAGAAGACGACTTCTCGTTATTTTTTGAAGGTTCTAGGACAATAATTTCGAGAAATTCACGATTTGAAGTGCACAAAGAAAATAAGAACACTTAGGTACAAGATTGCTCTCGCATTCCAAATGATAATTGAAAAACTGGACTCTTCTGAACTATAAGAAGATATTTTCTCGATAACAGATTTTTCCAAAAATTTCACTTGACCTCTTATTATTTTCCAGTGGAAAAAAAATCATTCGGAATGAGATTGAAAATTGAAGACAAATTCTTTTTTTCTGCATACCTCGAAAAATATTAATTTGGGATAAAAGTCTTGGACGTATGGTCCTATTATTTTTTGACGAAGATTCCGAAAATGCTTCGAAAAAATGGGGTTCCAATTGGAAAAAAACGATTTTTTGATGTTTTGTCACTTCTAACTTTGACATAGAATTCGTGACCTCCTGTATCACGCTATCGGAAAAGAAGCAGAATTTTCAATGAAAAAACCTGCAAGTTGTCTGTGTTTCAACAGAGTTCAATTTTGAGTTTTTTTTCTTGTATTTCCTCATTTGAAGAGAATTTTCTCGGGAAAATTCAAACTTTTGGAATCAAAAAGAATCAGAATTCAATGGAGGATATATTTATGCAATAAAAAAGTCCTAGAACCTTCAAAAAATATACGAGATTTCGTCTTCTTCATTGAAGCTCACCTTTAGAATTCTAATCCTGAATCTTGTGCCTTTCTTAAAAATATTCTATAACCTGTATATTTCCATATGGTTCTCGAGATATTTCAAAAACCGAAAAAATGGGTCAATCCAGCATACAAATTGAAAAAAAAAAAGAAAGCCCAGCACTTTCTTTTTTCTTCTCATAAATTAATGAGAAAATTCGTGTTGTCATGTACCTGAAATGTTTCGACATAAATTCTTCTGATTTTCTGATAATTCAAAAAATGAAACAAAGGTCATTCTGGCACTTTTCTTTTTTCCCGAAAAAAATTGTTTCATGTGATTGTAGGTACTTCAATTTTCAATTGTGCCAATTCGTACCAGTCAAATTTTCAGAAAAAATAAACAGGTTTCCCTATTATGCGGAAAATAAAAAAAAATCAGTAGACTGTAGGAAAATCAGTATACTTGGCAACAGAGTCTGTGAAGTGGATTTTCGAGAAAATTTTTGTATTTGATTTGTACTAAGTTTGTCTTGCTTCGTGTAGCTGAAGCTTTTTTATCCAATACGAATCTCAAGATATTTTACCAAATGTACACATGATACCCTAACAACACATTCTGTTAAATATCTTGAGAACGAGATGTAATAAAATAAAAATTCCAACGGTACAAAGCGACACAATTCAGCATAACAAAAATTTTCTCGAAAACCCAGAGGTGCTGGGTCAACTTCGAGCACACTGTTGCTAGATATACTGATTTTCCTACAATCTACTGATTTTTCTTATTTTCTTCATATAAGGAATAATCTTTTGATTTTTTCTGCCAATCTCACCGGCACATTCGTGGCACAATGATATGAAACAATTTTCGTCTAGAAAAAGAAGTGCTAGGCTGACTTATTCTCATTTTCGTAAAAATCCTTTTTTTTCCTTTTTCCCCATTTCATGATGATCTCCGGCATCGATCCTGGAACACCCTGTGTACGATCGAGAATGAAATGAACTGAACTTTTCAGGGCTTATGTGTTGTCCATTCCGTTTTAGGATTGGCTTTTGGATTCATCATCATGGGAGTCAATCGACTCAGCGATGGGGTATCCAGTTTTGTCTGCAATTTTTATGCGTATTCGTTGTATTTCTGTCTCCTCTACGCTTTCTTTTGGCTCAACGCATACTCTTTCCATCTTTGGAGGACAACCACGTGAGTATAGGACATTCGTTTAATCAGATCCATCTATTGATATATGAAAAAAGAAAACACAGGAAGTTTACTACGTTTATGTTGTCTTTAATTTTTTTTTATTTTGTGAATTTTTTTTTCAATGTATTTCTCCCCAAATATTTATCGTTAATTAAAATATTTTAGGGTTCATTCACTCACTTTTCTCAATATGAATGTTCACTTAACTTAATGTTAATTTATTTGCTTCGATGCCAAATTTTGATCGGATTTTCAAAAGAATGTGTGAGAAATGTGTGCATCCATCCGTATTTTCTACAGGATGTTCTTAACTAAATTAAGGGGGTCTTGATAATATTCTGGACAGTTTTCTTTTCTTCCTCCATTATCCATGATAATTTCAAAATAACAAAAAATGAAGTGAAAATTCATTTCGAAAGAGTCTGAAGATTAAAAGAAATTTATTTGCATGTTCTTAATCAACGTACTCGAATTAGCCAACCATATAAATTTGGTTTCGACTGGAGCAAAAATAATTTTCCCAAATATGTAGTATAAAAAATTTTTTTTTTGAGCTACATCCAACCGAATCATTTCATCGGCAAGGTCGTTTATGTCGAAAATGCAATTAGATATTTTTCAAAAATAGTATTTCGGAAAATGAATCATTTTTTTTGTGGAAAAATTTCGAGAATTTGATCAAATTTGAAGTGTATTAAGAGCTAGAAAAATTACACAAGACGAATACTATTTTTTTTGCTTGTAGCTTGATCCCTTAAGAATATGAAGTTCTAAGTTCTATTCATCTCACGCAAATAATTAAGGTTTTCTGATTTTTTCCGCGAAATTTCGATTTTCTTTAGGAAAATAATCTTTCCAGCAAAGATCTGTTTTCATGTTCGTGATCTACATACTCAAATAAGTCGACAGTGTAAATTTGTTTCTGATCGGAAAAAAAAAAATTTTCGGAAAAATCGCAATTTTTTTCATACATATAAAGGGTGACACAGTCTCATGGTACACCCCCATTTTCTCCCTTGTTTCTGTATCTATATTTCTGAAATTTGGAACATCGAATATACTCACTATAGGGCACTTTTTGACATATTAAGAAAAAAATCCAATTTCCGGTTTTTCCGGAAATGACATCAACTTTGGATTGAACGGAGAAGATACTCAAACTTGTCTAAACTTCATTATCGAGTTCGTATTGGTTATACAGGAAAATAGTTGATATGGATGGATACCCCACCGATGGTACTTTCGAATGACGTCAGAGTACCATTATGCTACCATTTGACAAAAAACGGAGTTTCGAGTGAAAAAAGGTTTTGGTTTACTTTTTTGGTACGTATTTCGAACAATGTTAATTTTTAAATCGAAATTACTATAGTGTAGCATTTTTTCGATTATTTGGAATAATTTTAGGGAGTTCGCATGGCTCTCTAGATCGAAAAATAAAATGGGCGTTCTGACGAATGAAATATCAACTATGGGGTATCATTAGATTGAGAAAATTATAGTTATTTCAAAAATGTAATAATATACCGGGTGTCCCATTTGAAAATCAAAAGTTGATGTGATTTCCGGAAAAACTAGAAGTTGGATTTTTTTTCTGAATATGTCAAAAAGTGCCCTATAGTGAGTATATTCAATGTGCCAAATTTCAAGAATATAACTACAGAAACAAAGGAGAAAATGGGGGTGTACCATGAGTCTGTGTCACACTGTATATAGAAATTTTGCCATAAAATCAATTTTCTCCGATTGACACCAAAATTCAGCCATTGGGTGAATTGAGGGCGTTGATCACGAATATGCAAACAGATTTTCCTCAAATAATAATTTTTTTAATCATGGTCTATGAACAATTCGAAATTTTGGACCTTGGCGAAAAAAATCAAAAAAAATTTTTGCAATAAGTTAAGGATAAATCTTCAAGCAAAGAAATAAGCATTCATCCAGTATGATTATTCTGGCTGCTACAGCACTTCAAAGTTGATCAAATTTTGGAAGATTTCTCGCAATAGCTGATTTATTTCCCAAATTACTCGAGTCGATATGGCTTGAAAAATAATTCACTTCCCCTTTCATATCAGTACCCTGCACTTAGTGGAGAATTATACTAAATAGGTATATATAGTGATATATAGTTTAAGGAATTAATTGACCACTATACGCTGATAAATCACATATAATTTCTAGGCAACCAAGAATATTCTCTAATGTAAAGCAATGGAAAAGCATCTACTATATCTACAGTTGCGGTTGTCCCATCATTCTTCTGTTGGTAGTATGCTTTTCACAGGTTTCCAATCTTTACATCTACACCCACCCAAGAATGGCAGAAGAGGCAATATGTTGGTTTGGAAGTGAGTATTTTGTTCCTTCTACAAGGTGATTCCGAGTAAAATGATCATAATTTTCATTCGAAAAAACAAGAAGTTCTGAAAAGTTTATTGAAATCCATAATAAGTCTGACGAAGGAGTCTGAAACTTTACACAGCTGTAGAGTTCTCTTTTTTTTATTTTTTGAAAAGACTTTTTCCCTTGGCAAATTAATGCTCATGTTTTAAGCAGGGTCTTTTCTTCTATTATTTGAAAAAAAAATTTTGTTCTTTCTTGTTTCAGAGACTAGCAGAGAAAATCCTAAGAAAGGCCATTTTGAAAAATTAAAGTATTCTTCACATTTCTTGTAAAAAGTGCAGTTTTCGAGTTAGTTGATATTAAAAAAATATATACAAATCTAAAAACTCTAAAAATTGTGTAACTTGACTCTCAGACTTAAATTTTATTCTAAGATCTAAACGGTACATCTAATGTCTGGAAAAACAGTAGGCAGGATTCCAGCTCCTCATGAACTTTTACGGTTGAAAAATGTTAATGTAGGTGTTGTTTTTTTTCAGCTCTCGAAGCTTCCTTCGTCTACATGTATGTTCCCATTTCTATTCTCCTTTCTCTCAATATAATGTTTTTCTTCTTGACAATATACACGTTGTGGAAGGAAATTCATCAGTACGATGGGAAGAAAATGAGGATTATAAGATATAGGTAAAGTTGAACTCATATTCGAAATTCGAACTTTAATTAACCATTCATTTCCTTCTATTGAATATGTGTTTCTCTCATGGTAAATCTACCAGACTGACTATAAATAAAAGAAATGTTATTTAGTTCTATGAATTGAATCCTGTGGGATTATCATTTCAAATATTAAAAACACTATAGATTGAGAGACATATCCTAAGGAAACGAAATAATTTAGATTTGGATAACTTTTTCATTCATGCAATTTTTTTAAATTTCACAGGTTGTCCTTATGCGTCAAGATGTTTTTCGTGATGGGAATATCATGGATTTTCGAAGTGCTTTCCGCTGCATTCGAACATAAATACCCTTCAGAGCTATGGTAAGTGAAAAAACTCCTTGACAAAGATTCTGATTTTTCGCTCTTTGTTTCTGTGAATGTTCAAAATACATTCAGTTCTTATTATATACCTACATTGAATCTGATGATATACAAACATTTAAAAAGAATCAAGAGGTATGTTGAGTCGACATAATTCCAAGAAAACCAGAAATTTCAAACGAAATTACTGTTTTCGAAATCAATAATATTTTTGTTTATCCATAAATATAAATCACAATTTCTGGCATCCCTTTCTGAAGTAGAGTTCATTTAAGGCTATCAATAAGCGATTTGTTATTAATATCCGTAGATATTGAATTTATCCCATCAATTTCTAAATTGAGCTGGTTAATTTTCGGTCGAATCGATGTGTTCGAAGTGAAAGAAGATATCAGAATAATTGGTTCAGTTGTTTACCATAATAAACGACGTTTCAACTCGATGAATTATAGTGGGAGCATTATACAGGGTGTTTCCTAAACATGCGGAAAAAATTCAGGGAGCTGTTACTTGGACTATTCTAAGAATATTTTGTCCTTTGATGTTTTTGGAAAAACCTCTTTGTTTCGAAGATACAGGGCGAACAACATTTTTCATATTTTTAAAATTGATAATAGTATAAATAAAAATGCGTACCGCACTGTGTTTACTAAGTAGGTACAATTTATTTTTAAATGTGTTTGACAACTATAAAAAACGGCCAGTTTTTTGACTTATACCACTCCAGTGGAAAATGTGGAAGACTTGCGAAATCGGATCATTGCTGGGTGTAACTTAATAAGAAATGATCCTGGTGTTTTTGAAAGGGTTCGGCAGTCAATGAGGAGAAGATTGGATGCTTGTATGCTGGCTGGAGGTGGTCATTTTCAACAGTTTTTGTAGGTTAAGTTAAATTTTCATGTAATTTTTCATAATAAAATGTTATCATCTAAAATTTTGTTTGCCCTGTATCTTCGAAACAAAGAGGTTTTTCAAAAATCATCAAAGGACAAAATATTCTTAGAATAGTCCAAGGAACAGCCCCTGAATTTTTGCCGCATGTTGAGGAAACACCCTGTATATTCAAAACTATACAGGGTGTTTTTTCTCAGACGAGCCACTCCGTGTATTACCCCCATAGTGATTGGAAAAAATTCTTGATTGATTTTGTCAGGAGGGGATCTTGATGATTGAACGAGCAAACCCCTAAGAGGGGGTGCTTTAATCCTCAAAATTGCATAGGGGAGAGATTTTGGAAGCCTCTTCAAAACGATGCATGAAAAACGTAATTCTAATGAACCATTTTTGACAAAAATCAATTTATTTACTAAAATTTTCACGACTCAGGAGTTTGGACGAATTTTAAATGAACGTCGTCAAATAACTCCAATTATGCTGAGAGGTTATTTCATGGAAGTCAATGGATAAAAGTTTGAACATTCAATTCAAAAACGCAGATTTAATATTTTTGATAGAATGACATTTTTTCAAAAATATAAGGTTTTTGAGATTTTTGATGTGAAAATGGTTCAGTAAAAATGGGCTAATACTTATACATTGGAAAATAACCAAAATATTCGAGAGAAAACGGTTCATTAATAAAATTATATAAAACATACCTCAAAAGTTTTTCCAATCTGGTGGCTAGTCTGAGAACAAACACCCTGTATATGGGTCTTCAAAGAGCCAAAAACAAACAAGCATTACTTCATTACACAGTGTTTTGGAACTGAACAATTCCTGTTAAGCCAAAGGCGAAAATTTTCGAGTGAATAACATTTTATGATGAAAAATCATAGATTTTTTTTTAAATTTCGAATATCCTACTGTCATTATAGAAGATGAAAATAAAAAAAAATAACCCCGACCCTCGAAGTTTCGAACTGGATACGCCAATGTGTTGAAGTACACTGTGCAAAAAATTTAACGCACATTCAGAAAATCTTAATTTTAATGACGGTTGACTCTACATTGACTGTATAACTTATTTTTGATGTTCTCTGGGGAAGGTTTTCAACGAAACAAGACACATCAAATGGAAGAAAAATTCAGGATTTCACCGAATCTTGAAAGAAGAAAAAAATGAACAATTTTCAAAATACTGAAATGCTGATAAGTGATTTAATACTTGTTATTTCCACCCCTTGCGTTAATTACAGCTCGTCAACGACGATTCCTAATCAAAATGCGTGATCTTAAAATGTTCTGATCTAATCCTTCCCAGATTTCTCCGAGTTGGATTCTTAAGTCATTAAGAGTAGCTGGATGATTTTTTGAACTTCTCAGCCTTCTAATGAGGTTGTCCCAAACCTGCTCAATCGGAATGAGATCTGGACTTCTTGCTGGCCATTCCATTCGAGAGGCTTCAACCTCTTCAAGGTACTCCTGAACGATACGTGCATGATGGGGTCTGGATTTATCGTCCATAGAAATGAAATTTTCACCAATGTATGGGGAAAATGGCACTACATGTTCTTCAAGAATGTTACTTTTATACTTATCAGCATTCATAGCTCCATTATCAACGATCATTAGGTCTGTGCGAGCAGTCAAAGATATTCCACCCCATACCATAGTCGCTCCTTCACCGAAACCAGTAGTATTCAGGAAATTGCACTGAGCATATCATTCATGTGGACGTCTGTATTCAAGGAATCGTCAATCACAATGGTAGAAGCAGAATCTAGACTCATCTGTGAAGAGAACTCTTTTCCAATCGGCCTCTTCCCAATATATGCTCTCTCGCAAAATCCAAACGCGCCCTTCGATTGGCTGGGGTAAGAGCTGGGCCTCTTGCTGCAACATGAGGCCTTAAATCATATTCTCTGAGGCGATTTCGCATTGTCTTAGTGCTAATTTGCACCCCATGAGTTTGCTCAAGCTGATTTTGAAGGAGGCGAGCGGTTGCAAATCGTTGTCTCAACGAAGCAACTCTCAAGTGGAGAATGGAATGGCAGTTGTTACCCGTGGTCTACCTTGTCCTGGTCTGCGGACATTCATACCTGTCTCCCTGAATCGCTGCAACATTCGGACACCTTTGTATGGGGAACTCCAAACCTTTCTTGTGTATGTCCACCTTCCTTCTCGCAAAACTACCGCTTGGGCACATTCCTCTTGGGTCAAATTGCGTGTTTCGCATTGCATAGCGATCGTGTGTAGAAAATCAAACGAAAGAAAAACTATTGATCACTATAATTAATCGACAACAACTGATTTTAGAATGGAGCCGATCCATTAAAAATCTGATAATATATAATATTTTTATTCCTGCTGGGAAAAAACATCTGTATTGAAGAAAAACGTTGAAAGTTGATAACATATGCATGCATAATTGTGATAAAAATAATTATCATTGAGACCACCTCTCAGTTAAAGAATAAATTTGAGATTTCCATAATGTGCGTTGATTTTTTTGCGCAGTGTATTTATTCGCTTTCATTCAATCTCCAGATTCGCTGCATTGAAATTAATCACCTAAAGTCTAGCGCATGTTTATAAAATTTTTCAAGTCGGTTTTTTTTGTTCAAATTTTAATTTACTACAGTGTGGTCACTATGTTTGATGACGTCATGGTTATAGGTGTGGTAAGCTTGAGGAAAAATAACTTAAGGTCGTCTTCCTAATGAAGAACCCAAAACATTCCAGCCTTACCCCAAATCTAATGAATGATTGAACCTTTCATGTCTCTCTATTTCTTTATACAGGGTGTTTCAAAAAAGGTGACCCCCTCTCTAGGATAGATAGAAAATTGAAAAATAATAGAGGTTTGTTCAGCAAAAAATATTCGTAACGCCATCCGTATTCAAAATACAGGGCGTTGAGAAAGAAAAATCTAATATAAAAAAAGTTATGTTTAAGACAACTTGGTATAAACCGTGTAACTAGCGCCCTCTAAGAGAGTCAGACATCAAAACACATTCATTAGATGGATCAGCTTCCAAAACATATTCGTATAAAATTTCATTACTATGTTGCCAGTAGTTTCGCCAAAATCCTGAAAAATTCGGAATTCGGATGACGTTACAAAAAATTTTCACTGAACATACCCCTAACTTTTCAGTTCTATCCTAGAGAGGGGTTTTTTTGAAACGCCCTGCGGAGGTTTCATGATCAAAATTTTGGATTTTCCAGGAGTATAACAGACACCATTAACTCCCTACAAGGCCTTCTCATATTTCTTGTGATGGTAGTTTTTCGTAAGCGCGTATACCGTCTTCTGGCGGAAAAACCCTACTGTCGATGCATGCCCTCAACATGGAGGTCAGTTGAAGCGGATGAAGAAGATGAAGATGAAGATTGCACGGATGTGGACAATGTGAAAATGGACTCTGTGGTATACCAATGAACGCCGCAGACGTTACTTGGCGAATATCTAGTCATATCAACTGTAAATATGTCACCAAATTTCGAATAAAGTATTTTAAGTCGATCTTTTTATCCTGATTGTAAGTTTTATTTGGGTTTTTCGTTGATTTTATTTATTCGAAAAGAGTTTAGAATTCAATGAACTCAAAAAATAACACATAACTTGCAAATAAACAATCTGAATAACAATTGAAGAATATATATAGTCTTTTGATTGATACAGCTAAAATAATACAATACATATTGAAACAAAAAAGTACATAGCTGGGGTTAGTGCAACACAGGAAAACCATACAGGTCTGTAGTATGGTAAAATGAAAAAAGGGAAAAAACCCCAGAGAAAAAAACCCGTGTTAGAAAAAAACAAACTCTTCACCAATCTACCAGAAATTCTAGATCTGAATTAAAAAAAGGAAAAAGCAGAAAAAACTAGTTATTCATAATCAGTTAAATAGTTTTTGAATTAACGACCCATTTCAGAAATTCTTTCTATATGAATTAGTTATGACAGAAATGTCACAATGTTTGAAAGAAATGAAAAAAACCCAATCAAGCTAAAACGTAATTTGGACTAAGTGAAAAATCAATGAGTAAATAACTTTCCATTGTTCTCCTTCACAAAGAAATTCCTCTGTTGCCATGTGGGTTTCTTAGAAGATCTCAAGACCATTTTCAGTGGCTTATTTCAGAACGAAATCACTCTTGTCCTTCGAATTCCTCCAATATTTAAATTCTCAGCCTTGCTCTCTGATCGTGAGGGTTTTTTCGAACCAGGTACGACCATCCCAGTGATGATTTTTCGGAACTTCAGATGTTTGAAGACCCTAATGAAAGGAAATCATCTCCCATAGATGAATCAAACATCTTATAACAGAAGAAAACAGAATATTTTTCAGGACGAAAAATCACGACATATTTCAAGAATTGTCAACATGACAGTTGAAGAATAATAAGGATATATGAAAGAGAAGGAAAGAAAAAAGGCCTGCTTCCTAAGATTGGTTCTTAAATGAGTTTGAGGCCACAAAAACGGCAGATGGTGAATAATTGCAATAAGAAAAACTGTGTTTGACACTGAGTATTCTCTCTGAGCTGTTTTTGAAGTTTTAACATCCTGACTTTATATCTGTGGCAACCTAATCGTATGTATCATTGAACCATAGAACAAACTGGGTTGAAACTTCTCTGATCCGAGGGTTGAAATTCCGAACGTCAGTGTGGGAGGGGTGCTGATGCTCAAGGGTGGGATGTTATCCTCACATATGGGGCGATACAAAGGTAGAAATCGGGTGTAAATCTTGATATTTTCAATTAAAATCCATATTTAACGAAAGAATTAGCCACTGGATGAAGAATTTGTTAAGAAGAAAATGTTAACGAACATTTGATTTAAAAATCATGATTGCATCGATACATAATTATTGAAGATTGCAATGATACTAGCAATTATTCAATTTATACCACAATATACAGGGTGTACCAAGTTCGACGGCCTACCTATTAGCCGTTTTTTCAGAACTGGACCAATTTGAAATCTGAAAATTAGGATTATGTTATTGTTAGACAAGATCCACCGAGCTAAAACATTTTTGGTGCCTGACCACTTTCACTTATATAGGGAGTGAAAAAAAAATTTTCTGTTCTTTTGTCGAATTTGATAGAGTATGCAATTCTGAGTACTTTCCAAAATATTGAGAAAAAAAACTGAAGAAAAAAGGGATATAATTGTGTTCGGTATTATGTTTGTTATTCCTAATCTAGATATCTCAATTACAAACCGTTCTCACATTTTTGTAGTCGAAGAATGTGGAAATATTGTACATTTCTAAAATTTTGAAAAACTCATCACAGGGTATTCCGAATGTTGGAACAAAAATTAGGATCAAGATTGGCCCATAACTTTCGTTTTTCAAATTAGAAATTTATTTTTTTATGAAGAATGAAAATTTTTAAAAATTTTACAGGGTGTTCCAAATGATGGGTCTAAAATTGGGATCAAAATTGACCCATAACTTTCGTTTTTCATAGTAGAAGTCTATTTTTCATGATCGCGTTGGACTGTGCGAAAAAAGTGAAGATAATAATTCCTGAGTTATAAAGGATTTCCTAATTTTATATCGTACGTATAGAATCTGTTTTGAGTCAACAATGACCTTGGTCATAAGGTCATAGAAGATAAATAATTCCAATAACTCACTAGTGACACACCTCTTTTCTGAATTCATTTAGCATTGTTGAGATGGAACAGATTTCATGAATGAAATCTGTACGCTACGTACGGCATAATATCCTGAATAACTCAAGAATTATATATTACCTAATTTTGGGAGCATCAACATGGTAGAACATAATTAATTATCATAATTATGATAATTTTTTTCACAGAATCCAACGCAATCATGAAAAAATTGTGTTTTTATTTGAAAGACCATAGTTATGAGCGAATCTTGATTCCAATTTTTGACCCAACATTTGGAACTCCCCATGACGAGTTTTTCGAAATTCAAAAAATGTACAATATTTCCACCATCTTCGACTCCGAAAATGTGGAAAAACGGTTTGTGCTTGAGATAGTCAGAATAGAAACAACAAACACGATACCGAATACTCCTATCTCCTTTTTCATTAGTTTCTTTTTTGGATATTTTGGAAAGTATTATGACTAATGAAACGATTTGAGTACGAATGTACTCAACTGTACAGGGTGGGCATATTTCGATGTTTCAGCACTACAACTTTTGAACCAGAGGGGATAGACGAAATCTGATACCCCATTTTCGATCTCTTTTTCGGAAAAACTAACAAGAGTTTTATTCATTTTTGGCTACCTTCTTTTGTTTTCGAGTTATAATCTAAAATTGGAAAAAAGGTGATATCGAAAAAAATGAATATCTCCGCTAATACTGATGATAGAGCTCTGAAATTAAAACATTATACAGGCACTTTTCTACGTAGAATCCAGTGGCATGCTCGTCTTTTCTGCACCATTTTCAATTACGAAGCTATGATCCAAAGTTATGTTTTTTTAAATGGAAACACCATATTTCTGTGACATTTTCTGAAAGCTTAATTTTTTCTGATTTCGAAAATATATAACATCGTGAAGTTTGTATCAGTATGAGTATAGAAATTGGTCAAAAACCTATTTTCATGTGGGTCTCAATACTTTCTATGGTTTCAACTGTTGATGAGCACAGAGGAATGTAGCTTCCTATAACAAGAGCATAGAAATGAAATAACTACTAGAAAGAAATTGTGGTATTTATACGATACTAAATTTTTCATGCTTATCGACAATTGAAACCATAAAAAGTATTGAGACTCAGATGAATATAGGTTCTTGACCAATTTTTATACTCATACTATTTTATTGATACGAACCATACGATGTTATATATTTTTGAAATCAGAAAAAATTAATCATTCAGAAAATGGCACAGAAATATAGTGTATCCATTTAAAAAACAAAACTTTGGGTCATAGCTTAGTAATTAAAAACGGTGCAAAAAAGACGAGCATGCCACTGGATACTAAGTAAAAAAGTGCCTGTATGATGTTTTAATTGCAGAGCTCTATCATCAGTATTGGCGGAGATATACATTTTTTCCGATATCACCATTTTTCCAATTTTCGCTTATAACTGGAAAACAAAAGAAGGTAGCCAAAAATGAATACTACTCTTGTCAGTTTCTCCGAAAAAGAGATCGAAAATGGGGTATCAGATTTTGTCTATCTCTTCTGGTTCAAAAGTTGTATTGCTTAAACATCGAAATTTGCCCACCCTGTACATACTGAAAATTTTTTTTACTCCCTGTATAATTGCGAAAATTGTCAGGTTCCAAAAATATTTCAATCTCTATTTCAGTTCTCCAGAAACGCCTGATAGGCCCTCGAACTTGGTACACCCTGTATATTTTTGTTTTATATTTGTGAACTTTATCGGTAATATTTTAGTACAAGAATTATCGAGATGAATAGCCAAGAAAATCAAATTTTCTGAAGAAAAAAAAAATATCAATGTTATTCCGAAAAAAAAAATGGCATCAATTTTTTTTTATCAGCGAAATTTCAAATCAAGTGATTCGATTTGTTCGAATTTACGCTAGTATTTGTGATCGGACCATCAAAGGTTTTTGAAACCCACCCAATATCAAACAAAGGCAATCATCAGGTTTTGAATTGTTCACTTGGTGGTAGATGAGTGATGAAATTTTTTTATACGAACTACCTGCTTTGACGTAACTAAAGCTGAGTCATGGGGTGTTATTTCTCACCAGTCAATTTCAAATTGTTTTCAAATATTACTTAAAGATTGGATGGTTTAATATCACCAATTATAATTCATCCAAGTGCTGATGATTTAACATTCGTTACAATTATTTTCTTTCATATCCCTTTTTTACAACTTATGAAAAATTAGCAAAACTAAAAAAATTGACTGTATCACGCGGTTTTTCTTTGAGATATTGCTAAAAAATATAGTAATTCTTTGCAAACTACTTCTCAACCCTGTATTATTCCTGGGTAATCGATAAAGAAGATGGCATACTAAAATGATGGAATCGCTTCTTTATTTAAAATTTCATACATCAGTCCTTCCGCCAAATATGAGATCAAATCCAGCCCAAATCTTCATTTGAATTAGATGATTCCACAATTCAAAAGACGTGTGGAATAGTGGAATGGCCAGGAAGAACTTGAGGATTTCTATCACAAAAATATATATTTGCTATCAATTCAATATAGAAAAAACTATTTGATCGAATCATATGCCTGGAAGTGAATATAATATTGAAAACATATGCTTCATCCAGGTATCCATCCTCTTTTTTTCTAAAGAAAGATGAGTTACTTCGAAATTTTGAGCTTCTAAAAGAGAAAAACGAAATTTCAAGGCTAGAAATCCAACAATATTCGATGAGAGGTTAAAAAATGTCATATTCATCTTCCGGTATCATTTTCAACGGATTGTCGCAGTATGGCATGCCAGTTGAATTTCGACGGAAATCTTCTGCGCAGAGCACTCCCCTTCTGTCTAATGAATAATGTTAATTAACATTCGTTAGGCAATAAATCTTTACATCTGGCAACCTGCTGTACAAACCAAAACCATTCTACGACCCTGAACCGTCTGAACATGAACATGGAATCGACGAATAATTGGAATATCAAATCGCCTCAACTTTGCTCGCAGCAGTTAGCGGCTCTAGCGCAACGCGCAGTGCAGTGAGTGGAGACAAGTGTGTGTATGTTTATATATATAACTATCACAATCATGGCGAATCCGAGGAAATTCAGTGAAAAAATCGCCTTGCAGATGCACAGACAAGCCGAAGAAACTGCAAGGTTCGAACAGATAATGAGGGAAGTTTCGGAAGCGACAGCTCAGGTGGGTCTAGCGTATTTTATAACCTCAACCAGGCGCATCGAGTGATATGACGACGTAAACAAGACCCAAATTGAAAAAATTCTGTCTGGAATACATTTTCTCGAAACGTAATGTCTACTATATGAAAATCCAGGCACACACACATGTGCCCCTTTTGTTTTAATATTTAAAACCCTTCTATATTGACAAACGATCTTTGGCTCTGACAGCCTATGAACATTTGACACTTCCAAGCAAAACAAAGTTATTCACCAATTTCTTTCGATTTCGATTGAATAAGACGGAAAATAGCTTGTATCCATAGTCCAACAACGTTTGTTTATAGTTACTTTACAGCTGATCAATCATTGCTAATCATTCACTGGGTCAAGTTAGAATTTCCTGATTAGCGTTACCTATTATTATTATACGGTTTATGTTATTGATCTCATAAATTTATTGCCTAACCTTTAGTTGATCAGTGATATACACACCACGTGTACATTGATCGTTGGATTCGATTTTGCAAAATAAACAACTTGGAGAATTTCGTGGAACTTAACCTCAAAATAGGGACATTGTTTCGTTCGGAATTATCAATTTTTAAAAGGGTTTCCCATTGTTATGGTTAATGTTATGACTGAATTTGAAATTGCATATCGATCTGAATTATTTATTAGACATACACTAGTCGATTTAGGTTCATTCATTGAAAATTTTCTTCCGGGTTTCGAAATTACGTTTCATCTTATCGCAGAAATCTTTATTTCCTTGCTAATTTGAGTCACCGAATTGTTTACCTAAAACATTTCCTAATGAAATTATCGTTGTCGATATCTCAATGCAGAATTAACACTGTCCATTCATGATTTATTGTTTTATTTCTAACTGGTAACTCTGGTTTTTTTTAATCGAACAATTATGTGAAAAATGGACTACATCGTATATAATAGATCGATGTCATCTTCCACTATTCGGAATGAAATAATTTTCCATAAAATAAACACCATTTTGTTATCACAACTGATGACCCTGAGATTTATGTATGCTTTCATAAACATTTTAATTGTTTATTTCTTCTAGTCATACTGGATTTTGTTGCCAATATTGATCTAGTTGTATTGATGAAATTCGGAAGTTCCATAATTCTGCAGGGTCTCTATAAATAATTGTTACATCATAGTGAGCTTTGATATCTTTCAAATTCGCGGTTTCATATGAAAAAATTTTTCTCAAGTATGCGTAGAAATATTTTATGAAAAACTGAAATTGAATGAATGTTAATAAATAAATATTAAAAAAACGCTCCTTATAGGGATCAATAATTATCCGAATACAACAAACAAACACTTACTAACAAAAACAAATAAAATTCTTAATTCGAAAAATACCTTTATGGCTATGCGTAATAGTTGAAAAACTTTCGCTAACGATACCTAGCAGAGCTCTAAAAGAGTACTTTTCGAAATCAGTAAATTTTTTGATAACGTACAAAAGCTCACAAAGAAGAAAAACTTTAATGGAATTAGCAGGGCCCTTCTTAAAATCCCTAAATTGTCATCAAAAGTAGCTATTCCATTCATGAAATCAAATATGAGGAGTCAATAATAATAATAAATGGGCATTGACCTAAGTCCTACAAACAAACATGACCAGTTGTGTGTATAATAAAACAATACTATTCTTGCAACTTCTATAAATATATCGAGTTCTGCTGTGGGATATCTATTCATTCTAATTTTGCAGAAAGAAGTGATTAAAATTAGAACAGAATCTCGTTATAATATGTATTTTCGTAACAAATTGAGATTTTCGTTTAATGTAAATCTTAATTCATTTGAAACAGTCGAGGAAGGTTTCAGTATTTGAAATAATTTGCAACGTTGAAATATCGCTAATTTACGCACATTTTAATAGTGTGATTCTTGGTTGGTCAGTCAAACAAAACAAGCATAATACTTTTTTCGTGAAATTTATCTCCTTCGAAATCTCAATTGGTATTCTGATTATCAATGAAAAAACGAAAGTTGGTATCATTTCCGTTTGAACCTGCAATTTTTCAAAGAATGCTCCAGTCGTTCTTTGAAATGTTCTTCGTGAAAGCACCCTAAGCAAAGATTATAGAGTTAGAAAGATAGGAAACGCCCTTGTATCTGTGGTACTAAAATCCGACTACGATTTTTCGCTAGTTTCTTACTTGTGACACATAGATGACGCTGAAAACATTATTCAGTACAGAAAACTATTCTAATAGGCGCGAAATTCGAAACACATTTCTCATAAATTTTCATTCAATTAAATACTTTGTCGAGACTTTAAAAAAATATCCTGATCGACAAAAAAAAAACCAGGGCTCCGCTTTTTGATCAGGATGATCTTTTCTTCTGCATATTTCTCTGAATCAAATGAAATACGCTTCTGGATTCTTTATATTTTTATTTGAAATGATAGTGTAAAATCAACTACAATACAATAATTATTATGAAATTGAGTACATTTCAAAAATTTGTTCACATATTAGAGAATTATCATAACAATTTCAAGAACTTATTGTGAGTGAACTCTCGATAAATCGAACATCGATAAGTCAAACAGTTGTTCTGGACCCGATTCATACATATCTTACCCAGTGTATTTTAACCTCAATGAGTCTAAGAGGGTCTAGTAGATGAGACGAACTGCTGGAAGGGTCGTCAAGAGAACCACCACCTCTATAAGTCGTTCTTCTGACCACCATTGCCTCTATGAGTGGAACTTTTTGATCTAATGAATGAGACCGAAGAATATTCGGTTCGCAAACAAATTATCCAGAACAATATATTTTTACCCCGAAACCTCTATCCATTTGACAACACTGAAAATAAAAAGCAATGAACAAGACAATTACATGATACGAGTTTCAAAACTCACATTTCTATTCTTTTTGGTAATGAAAAGAATGCACATTCAAGATTATTATTTCTGCAATTAATCACCATGCATTCCGAATGTCGGCCAGTTTTTAACACAAAATTTATAACAGAAAAACACACAAACCAAGATTATGGAGTGAGCTAGGTGGTACTCTTGTAGGTTTCGAGTTATTTAAGTGGAAAATACGCGAGAAAATACAATCATCATTCAGCAAAAATATTTATTCAAGTATTTCTTTCAAAAATGACAACAGCCTACTAATAATCTTTATATGATCTATGCCAAATGGACCCTAATTAAATATTTTAACCATAACCCGATTACTTCTGAAAAACAGATGTCGCTGACATCACTGTAGTCGCTTCGTTTCCCATCTTTATACTCTATAATCTTTGACCCTAAGCTTAATAAAAGTCCATCAAATTGAAAGCATTCCAGAAAAAACTTAATGAACTGTCATGAGTGACAGCTGTCAACTAAATAGCGACTGTAGTAGTTTAGGTTAGGTAAGTTAGGTTAGTATTTGACGTTTTCCTGACAACCATCCCTACCACAACAAATTCAACGCCTGCAATCCTGTTTTACAGGTTGATAGGACGCCATCTAACGAAAATACGTTGCATATAAATAATCAAGCATTGGGGGCATTTCGAGGGGGCTCTCTCCCCAATGTTTCAGCAGGGGACACATCTAATAAGACAAGTACACATACAGCTCGAGCAAATAAGGTGATTTTTTTCACCGAAAGTGTATGCTGGTTCCTTGCTTTGCATTTTGCTTGTTGCCTACAACACTCCCCCCCCCTTTTTTTTCAATGTCGGTAGTCGTAGAATATTTGTGTTATTTCCATTGTTTATTTTATAATGCAACGTTTTGTTTTTATTTCAATACTCGGGTCACCGTCAAAATCAATTGAAATTAAATAAAAAATATCTTGTTGAGCGTATGCAGAGTTTACAAATGTTGAATAAAGAGTAGATCTCATTGAAGTTGAAGAGTTGAATTGGAAATTAATTCATTCACCAAGTTTGTGATAGTTATGAAAAACTGCCCCACGTGAGTTAGAAATATTGACTTAAATTGCAAAAAAATATAGTTTGAATGAGATTTTGTGGTGAAAATTCATATTAATACGATTTCAAGTTGCAGGAATTAAAATTAATATTAGACGGTAGGTCTGCAGCGTA
The DNA here is from genome assembly GCA_038502775.1 of Hippodamia convergens. Lineage (NCBI taxonomy): Eukaryota > Metazoa > Arthropoda > Insecta > Coleoptera > Coccinellidae > Hippodamia > Hippodamia convergens. Next base: position 13,380,784 of record CM076607.1, on the reverse strand, counting down.
TACAGGGTGGTTGAGAAATATCGAGTGAAATAACAAAATTTTATTCCCAGAGAATTCAAGCGTTTTAAGACTATCAATACAATGTATGGCCTCCACGGGCATCAATAACAGCTTGACATCTTCTTTGCATACTACACACGAGGTTGTTGAACATTTCTTGAGGAATTTGGTTCCATAAACGGGAAAGAAGCTAGGTTGATGATTATCTAGTCTTCTTCGGAGCATATCCCATGCATGTTCTATGCAATTCAAATCTGGTGAGTGCGGAGGTATTGGTAAATGTGGAATACCAAGCTCCTCGCGCGCATTCTTAACTATGTCTACACGGTCTATCGTTATCCTCTAGAAATTGGGAAATTTCACTTATAGCGGTGTGAAAATTTGGCAAAACCTTGTCAATGACATAGTCCCCATAATGTGAGGCGGTCATATTCTCAAGACAAATGTGTAGATTCTTTCGCCCGTTGAAACATATCCCGGCCCATACCATAATACTACCCCCTCGGAATGGATGGACTTCTTGGACATAGCGACGATTACGGGGTATGCGTGAGATTGTCTATACCCTTATTCTTCCAGAATCTGAAAATCGACCATATCTGGATTCATCAGTGAGAAGGACACTACGCCATTTATCGTTCCAATTGATATGTTGCCTTACCCATTCCAGTATTTGACGCTTATGGTCACGTGTTAATGGAACTCCTCTCTATGGACGTCTAGAACCTAGATTCACCTCTCTCAAACATCGTCTGATGGTTTCGATGGAAACTTGGACCCATCTGCATTTTGAAGAGTATTCCGTAGCATTCTACACGTAGATATAGGCTTTCTTCTCGCCGAAACGGTGATGAAACGATCCTGAGCAGGTGTTTTATTTCGTCACCCACCAAGCTTAGGTCTTTCCAACACGGAACCTGTCTCCCTGAAACTTTTCCAGCTACAACAACCTGATTTAAACCACCCTGTAGCATTCCGATAGCCCTATTAGTCTCAACGTTTGTTAATTAACGTCTTGGCTATTTCACAAAACTCGTTTCAAATCGAAGCTCTTGATGAACTGACTCCATTTCGAAATAAGAACATTCATGAAGCATATGCAAAAAACCAAACTTCAGAAAAAAGGCGACCAGATTGACGAAATGTCTCATACTGAGTTTTATTGGATCGATTCAAGTTGTTATTGAGTTTTGAATAATTTTACTGCGAATTTCTCGATGATTACATACTTTTCAAAACTATTGAATACGATATCCTTAACTCTTGTGGAGCAGTATATTTATACATTTAGAATTAATGAATGAAATAATGTATTCCTCAATAGGTGAGATAAGTCAATGCTATTGACTGAATACTGCCAATTTGCGTGAATGTTTTTAACTATAGTAAACATTAAGCGGGTACAGTGGGGTCTGCTCTCAAAAGTCAATTATAATGATAATAATTGTTTTTTTTTGGTAGGCATCAGTACACCATATCATAAAATTTTATAAAAAAACAAAAAGTGAAGCAAAAGCCCTTATCAACTCTACCTATAAAAAAACTCGAGATTTATATTTTGAACAATGAAGAAAGAAAAAAAGTCCTATCCCCTTGTATGGAAAAATTAGGAGTTCCATATTAAAAAATGAATCCTAGTCACAATGAACGCCGCGGATTTTCGAGCAAAACCACTTCTTAGGACCCAAATATAGACGAAAAAATTTTCTGATGAAAATCTCTGAACTTTGTTGGACCAGTGTATGTAGTTTGTAGCTTATAGCTTCAACTCAAAATAGTTAAAAATGAATTCTAAAGTGTTCTAACTGAACCATCACAATCTTTATGTAGTGTTTCTTATCATCTTTGTGGCAAAACGTAGTTGACTAGATCTTTGTCGATGTCACTATTTGTAGATGTTGTACTTCTTCATGTTGTAGAGGTGAGGGGATAACAATTGGTATTCGTCAAAAATCAATGTATAGAATTTTAGTTCGCACTGAGATTAGAAATATGATACAGTTTGGTTACATTCTGCACATCTGAAGTAGTGTGTTCAGATACACAATTTAATGTATTGAATGAGATTCATGTTCTTCTGTAGGTTACATGTATAGCACGAAGATGTCAGCACTGTTTGAAATTAAGATCTGCTGTCTCAGTCATCATTATCGATGAACAAATTTCATAAGGAATTGAATCCCTATTATTAACCTCTTATTTAGCGCATTTTTGTAGATCTATGTACTCTTGATTTCAGTTTTATATTTCTTATGATCAGGCGAATGAATTTGTGTATCCATCAAATTCTCATAGAGATGGTGTATGAAACTTTTACTTGTACTCGTTCCAACAATAGATTAAACGACGAAAGAAACACTTCTCGTATTTTTGAATTTTCATATGCTCATTGAAGTTTTTCCAACAATCAGATATACCATTTACAGCTCGGAAAAAATGTATCAAAAAAGGTACTGAAAAAATTTCAATACAGAAGAAACAACACTAAATTATTGAAATCTGACCACCCTGTGCAATTCAAAGACCCACTCAGTCTATTTCTTTCTAATCGTTTCTTTCTTCCTGTTACAGAAAAACTTCTGGATCAAATAATCCATCAGGTACTGGGATATCTGAAGACTTTTAGGGTGACGCCCTCATTTACAAACCATATAAACATTACATATGAATCATCTTCAATCGAAGAAGTTCAACTCCACCTTACTTCATTAATATTTATATTACTTGGTTAGCGCATATCTATGTAACTAGTCATAATCATCAGTATCCATAATTGAAGATCGCATTGTTCCAGCAATTCCTCGAAAAGTCTCTCTTCTGCCTGGAATGATTCAAACTCTTACACTATACAGGGTGGCCGGACGATTGACGTCAAAAAAAAACAAAACAGGTCCCTCATGTCATGGGGTATTCGAATCACCCCCATGTATGTTATCCGATTTTTCACGGTTTCCGAGTTATGAATTTTTTTATGAAATTTGAGAATTTTCAACTCGAACATCTTCAAAATTTTTTTTTTCTAAAAGTACAAGACTTTTCTGATATTTTTTTGTTGTAGATAGATCGCCAGAAATTGTACTTTTATACATAAAATAACCAGCATCGTACCTCTGATAAAAATTATGAAAATGTTGGTCTCAAGTGAGAAAGTTACGTATTTTGGATCATGATCTAAATTTTCAAATTTAAATTAAAAATGTAAACAGGTTACTTCATGGTTTTTTAGTAAGCTTAAAAACTGCGCTCAACACTCAGCTTTCAGAATCTTTAATAAAAAATGGTACTCAACGGTCTACTTTTGCTAAAATTAGCCTTCAAAGTCAGCGAGGTGGAAAAAAATCAAAGAAGTAGACGTTTACTAAAAAATTATTTTTTGCCGTTTTAAGATTTTTCTGATCAAGCTATGATAGAAAATGCTGAAAATCAATGAAAATTAGCTTTATAAGAAAAGTTTTAGATAAGAAAAAGAAAAAGGTATGGCAATAAATCACACATCATGTAGATAAAAAGAAAAGTTATTTATAAAATTTACAATAGGTTTTCAAAGTGGCTACCTCGAGCCTCAATACACATTCTTAACCTTCGCAAAAAATTTTCTTTCAGTCGCATAAAACCTATTGTAAATTTTATAAATAAATTTCTTTTTATGTACATGATGTGTGATTTATTGCCATACCTTTTTCTTTTTCTTATCTAAAACTTTTCTTATAAAGCTGATTTTCATTGATTTTCAGCATTTTCTATCATAGCTTGATCAGAAAAATCTTAAAATGGCAAAAAATAATTTTTGAGTAAACGTCTACTTCTTTGATTTTTTCCACCTCGCTGACTTTGAAGGCTAATTCTAGCAAAAGTAGACCGTTGAGTACCATTTTTTATCAAAGATTCTGAAAGCTGAGTGTTGAGCGCAGTTTTTTAAGCCTACTAAAAAACCATGAAGTAACCTGTTTACATTTTTAATTTAAATTTGAAAATTTAGATCATGATCCAAAATACGTAACTTACTCACTTGAGACCAACATTTTCATAATTTTTACCAGAGGTACGATGCTGGTTATTTTTTGTATAAAAGTACAATTCCTGGCAATCTATCTACAACAAAAAAAATTAAGAAAAGTCTTGTACTTTTAGAACAAAAAAAATTTGAAGATGTTCAAGTTGAAAATTCTCAAATTTCATAAAAAAATTCATAACTCGGAAACCGTGAAAAATCGGATAACATACATGGGGGTGATTCGAATACCCCATGACATGAGGGACCTGTTTTGTTTTTTTTGACGTCAATCGTCCGGCCACCCTGTATGCAGTGCTGACATCTACCGTGACATTTGAACCCTTATTAGATTAGATTCATTCCACAATGCGAATGGGTAGTTTCAGCACTATTTATTCCACTGTTAAGACTGAAGATAACTCATTTTCTCGAATTTTCTAGACGGAGGAATCGACACAACCTAGGTCTCTAAACCACAGAGTAGGAAGGCCAAGGTCACAAGCAGGACCAATCAGAAGGCCGCATGATAGGAGGCTGGACACTTCTCCCTATTCTAGTGGTTCCTTTCTGAGTCCACCGCCAGATACAAGCTGGGGCAATAGAAGAGCTAATAGCGATTCGGCTCTACACCAGAGTGCAATGCAGGTAACTGTTCTGGGGAAATTAAAGAAGCAAGTACCGAAAACATTTATTTTTTTATGCGTCCAACAAATAATAATTTATCAAACATATATGCGCAAAAAAATTAACGCACATTCTGAAAATCTCAATTTTAATGAAAGTTAACTTTATAACTTATTTTTAATGTTCTCTCGGGAAGGTTTTGAACGAAACAAGACACATTTAACAAAAGAAAAATTCAGGATTTCACCGAATGTTATGTGAAAGAAGAAAAATGAACAATATTCAAAATACTGAAATGCTGATAAGTGATTTAATAATTGGTATTTCCACCCCTTGCGTTAATTACAGCTCGGCAACGATGGTTCATACTCAAAATGAATTATCTTAAAATGTTCTGATCTGATCCTCCCCAGATTTCTCCGAGTTGGATTCCTAAGTTATTAAGAGTAGCTGGACTATTTTCTGAACTTCTCAGCCTTCTATTGAGGTTGTCCTAAACCTGCTCAATCGGATTGAGATCTGGACTTCTTGCTGGCCATTCCATTCGAGAGCCTACAACCTCTTCAAGGCACTCCTGAACGATGCGCGCACGATGGGGTCTGCCATTATCGTCCATAAAAAGAAATTTTCACCAATGTATGGGGCAAATAGCACTACATGCTCTTCAAGAATGTTCCTCATATACTTATCAGCATCCATAGCTCCATTATCAACGATCACTAGGTCTGTGCGAGCAGTTTTTTTCACTTTCTTCTCGTTGAATGTATTTTTGTTTCTTTTTCTAAAATTAATTTTATTTTCAAAGCAGTTTTGGCAAGAAAGAACCTGAATACTAATTTCCACAGGAAATTAGTTTCATCATTCATCGAGGCAAAGAAATTCCCCGCGTCAGAGTGGAAAAAAACTGTCGTATTCACTTACAACAGTTATGATTCTCATCGCATTTCTTTGAAAAGTCATTATTGTTTTCAATCGATTCTTCTCAATATTTTTGAGGTTTTCCCGGAACTGAAACCTTAATCAATCGATTAATTGGACCGAAAAACCCATAATTTGTAACTTTCAAGAAATTTTTTTTTTATATGCACCTACTTATATTTATACATTACTCGTTTAATTACACTGTGCAAAAAAATTAACGTTCATATGGAAATCTCAAATTTATTCTACAACTGAAGATGTCCTCAATGATAATTATTTTTATCAGAATTATGCATGCATATGTTATCCACTTTCAACGTTTTTCTTCAATACAGATGTTTTTTCCCAGCAGGAATAAAAAAAGATGATATTATCAGATTTTGAATGTATTGGCTCCATTCTAAAATCAGTAGTTCTCGATCAATTCTAGTGATGAATATTTTTTATTTCGTTTGATTTTCTACACTCGATCGCTATGCAACGCGAAACACGCAATATAACCCAAGAGGAATGTGCCTAAGCGGTAGTTTTGCGAGAAGAAGGATGGAAATCCACAAGAATTGCAGAAAGATTTGGAGTGTGTCCAGAATGTTGCAGCGATTCAGGGAGACAGGAATGAATGTTCGGAAACCAGGACAGGGTAGACCACGAGTAACAACTGTCATTCAAGAATGTTACTTGAGCAAACTCATTGGGTGCAAGACAATAAGAAATCGCTTCAGAGAATATGAATTAAGGCCTCATGTCGCGGCAAGAGGCCCAGCTCTTACCCCAGCCCATCTAAGGGCGAGTTTGGATTTTGCGAGAGAGCATATCCATTGGGAAGAGGCCGATTAGGAAAGAGTTCTCTTCACAGATGAGTCTAGATTCTGCCCCTACCATTGTGATCGACGTTCCCTTGTATACAGACGTCCACATGAAAGATATACTCAGTGCGATTTCCTGAATACTACTGGTTTCGGGGGAGGAACGGTTATGGTATGGGGTATAATATCTTTGACTGCTCGCATAGACCTAGTGGTCGTTGATAATAGAGCTATGAATGCTGATAAGTATATGAGGAACATTCTTGAAGAGCATGTAGTGCCATTTGCCCCATACATTTATGAAAATTTCATTTTTATGGACGATAATGCCAGACCCTATCGTGCGCGCATCGTTCAGGAGTACCGTGAAGAGGTTGAAGTCTCTCGAATGGAATGGCCAGCAAGAAGTCCAGATCTCAATCAGATTGAGCAGGTTTAGGACAACCTCAATAGAAGGCTGAGAAGTTCAGAAAATCATCCAGCTACTCTCAATGACTTAGGAATTCAACTCTGAGAAATCTGGGAAGGATTAGATCAGAACATTTTAAGATAATTCGTTTTGAGTATGAACCATCGTTGCTGAGCTGTAATTAACGCAAGGGGTGGAAATACCAATTATTAAATCACTCATCAGCATTTCAGTATTTTGAAAATTTTTCATTTCTCTTCTTCCACATAAGATTCGGTGAAATCCTGAATATTTCTTCCATTCAATGTGTCTTGTTTCGTTCAAAACTTTCCTGAGAGAACATAAAAAAATAAGTTATAAAGTCAATGTAGAGTCAACTTTCATTAAAAGTGAGATTTTCAGAATGTGCGGTAATTTTTTTGCGCAGTGTAGGTAGACAGAGATGCGAATGGGTCTGGGTAAGTCAGCTTCATGCTGTCTCTCCACCACTTTGCATCGCGCTGAAAACTCTACCCCAAATCATTTTTTCTCACTGCCAGACCCTGTAGTAGCTCAGACTTTTCGAGAAACCTACACGAAGAGCAACCAAGAAATAGGAAGAACCTAAAAGATATTCGAAAAAAGTTGTCGTTCCACAAAAGTACGTCAATGATCGAAGCGAAATCTCCATCATCTCGAAAAATGTTCCAATTAAAAAGAGAATAATTCGCAAGAATTTCAACCTTAAAGCGCGTTTCTCGGGCACAAAAGCGAGACCGATGAATATTCAACCGAATTTAATAAACAAAACTCGGTTATATGAGCGTGAAATAGTTTTCCGTCCATTGGAAACGTGCGAATTGAATAAATGAATAATTAAAATTTTAGACCGCACTTACGCATTTAAATGAAAGAGCGATCCTTAATTGGATGATAGGTGGTGGTTTTTATTCCCGCTAAACGATCAAATCGAGCAAATCTTAGAAGAACTGGAATGCTTTTTCTGGCATCGATGAGTGTTATTAGAACACAAGCGATGCACAGAGGAATCATAAAACAAATTATTTTTCACAAAAAAGGCTCAAATCTATAAAATAAAGAAATATAAATAATTGAATGTTGGGTAGATGAAATCAAAGTAAATTGCTCACCACTTTGAGTATATTCTTAATATTGAGACTGCTGATTCCTAACATGGGCCTATTTCAGAGAATAATAATAACAAAATGTTCAGAAAATATATTTCTTTCAATAAAAAATGAAACTTCCTTTTGTCCTCAGGTTCCATGAAATAAAGAAAAGCAACATAATTAAGGAAAAATGTGTGTCAAAGTCATGAATCAAGATACTTAAAAAAAAGATTCCCAATTCAGTAGGGAAACGGTTCCGACCTAAATCAGTCATATTGAAGAAACAATTTTGCACATAATTTCCTAATTTGAGTTTGCAGAGTTTATTGCAATTAGTGTTTGGAATTGACGATATATTTAGTGTTCTGAACAATTTTTGTTGTGTTTCGTAGCTAATTCCAGTTTTTATAGTTAAAAAAAAATAATAAAAATAAATTGCCCTTCCGATATTCTATCTCACAACCCATAATTTTTTCTCACACTTGTTGTATTTCGTGCATTTTCTGTTCAGAATTTTTTTTAGTAATTTTTCATAACTCAAACTTCACTTTGAATCTTTTTCGGTTCATTTTCAAAATTTATTTACATTTATTCGCAAAACTATAACACAATGTACGAAGTACGTACCCATTCATGATTCTGTTCATCTGATAGAAACACCTTAAATTTATTATACCAGATGTTTTTTTTTCATGACACTATTGAGTACCTCCTTTTTGAAGCCGCATTCAATCACTTGATGGTAAAAATATTGGGTTGAATACCATTTATTGCCGGTTATACATATACTGGGTGTCCCACCGGGAGTGCTCATTAGAAGTTTGTGGAGAAATAATTATTGAATTATTTCCAAATTTTGTGTGTAGATATAAGAAATTTTTGAATATCAATGACTTCCGCTTTCACCGGAAGTGGTATCAACTTACTTACTTCAAATGTAACACCCTGTATATTATGACTTTTTCGGATAGATCTTCGAATGCCACATTAAAATTATGTATCACTCCCCATAGCCATCTAGAGCCGTTTTCGAGTTATTCACTGTTTTTCGAAAAAACAAATTGAATTTTGTAGAACACTGAGAATTCAATGAAAGCGCAACGCACAATCTCAGATCTGTTTTTTGAAATTCGTTACCGAAAAGATATTCCACGTCACTCTGTAGAGAAAAAAATATTTTGATATACTGGGAAGTAAAAAAGCCAGAAACTCGATTTTTTTAATGGGAACCATTTTTTTTTCACTCCCAAATCAATTTGTGCGGTAAAAATAGGTAGAGTTCATTGAGGGTTCTCTATATCCAAAATGATATCCATTTTCGAGATATTCCGGAAAAACTGTTAGAGTGTCAGAGTTTGAATTCCAGAAAAGACAGAAATACGATTTTTGCAAATGGAAACCGTAGAGTCTTTTAAGGGTTCCCTATATCTTAAATGTACCATTTTCGAGATATCCAGAAATAACTGTTAGCAACGAGCAAATCATAATATCTGAGGTATCAATCATGATCTATGTTCACCCTTTCATAAGAATTTGTATGACTTTATTCAAAAATAATCCAGGTTTGTTCCAACTGAAGAATTTATCGTGCAATGTTTTGGCAGAATTCTGTTCCAGAATGAATAAGGAAATTCACCAATGAAGAAATATTGAGAAGGTGCGAAAAATGTTTGGAACTAGGTGGACAAAATTTTCAAACTGTATTGAATTCAATTTTCAATTCTGATATATTTGAAAGTTCGGGAAGTTTAGTGACTTGTTTTATAAGTTTTGCATTACAATTCAAGCTTTCGATATGTATGTCATATTTTTCGAAAAATAACTCGTTATTTTCATCATGAGCAGTGAAAATACTAGTGGTCATTTTCTCTGAACAATGAAATATGTTTTGGGGAATATCAACAACAGAAACATGGAAAAATATTCTGAATAAAGTCAAAGAATTTTATGAAAGGGCGAACATAGATCATAATATAATAATATTAAGCTTGTGCAGTTATTTCTGAGTATCTCGAAAATGGTACATCATAGATATAGAGAAACCTTGGATAGACAAATTCATATGTGAGGAAAAAAATACGGTTTCCTTTTGAAAAAATCGAGTTTTTGGATTTTTTTTTAATTCCAACTTTGACACTCTCATTCAACCTCCCAGTATATCGAAACGTTCTTTTATCTACAGAGTGACGTTGAATTTCAAAAACAGGTATGAGATTGTGCGATGCGCTTTCATTGAATTTTCAGTGTTCTACAAAGCTCAATTTGTATTTTTTTTCACAAAACAGTGAATAACTCGAAAAGGCCTTAGATGGCTATAGATCTATCCGAAAAATATACATAATATACAGGGTGGTTAATTTGAAATAAGAAAGTTGATACTAATTCCGGTGAAAGCGGAAGTCATTGATATTTGAAAATATATCATAAATGCGGGTCCATTAGGCTTATATATCAAAACAAAATTTGAAGTTGATCGAATAATTATTTCTCCATAAACTTCCAACAGGCACTCCCGGTGGGACACCCTGTATTGTTAAGTACTGATTGCAAACTATTTATTACTTCATAAATTGCGAATCAAATATTCTGAAAATGGTACGCAGTATCGACAAATTTGTGATGCTTCATCCATTTCTCCAGCTCTTCTTGACCTACAATTTTTTTCAAGGGTACTAGTCCTGACAGAAACGAACATAGTAGAAACAGATGGATGGTGCCAGACAACCATGAGAGGATCGATGGTAGGCCAAGATCAAGCTGTGATGTTACTCGAATATCTCCTAGAATTCAGTGAGTTTAGTTCATTAATTATCATATGCTAGAGTAAGATCCGTTTGCACCATCGTTCCTTGAAGTTAAGGATCCCTTAAATATTGACAGTTGCACGACTGTCACTCAAATGGAATTCTTACGTAAGGGATCTTAGAATATAGAACAATATTTTATTATCTTGAGAAAATTTAAACAGAACCCATAGTTACTAAACCTCAATCGGTAAAATTATTGTAAAACGCCAGGTACGAGTTACTCATCGAGTGTAGGTAACCTAACCATAAAGGTTAACCTTCGATTGTAAAACCGGCCCTTAGAGAGACTTTTTGACATAGAAAGGCTCTTTTTGAAGACGTCAATCAAAATTTCGATTTACCTGTTTCGAAAAAGTTAAATTTTGTTCCGAAAAAGGATTTCATTACTGGAAATATACATCGTTCTTTCGTCTTAAGTCAACAGTCTGAGATCCGTTTGCACCGTTCCTTAAATATTTAAGTGACGTTTCGATCCTTAAACCTAACCTCAAATTTGAGGATGGGATTATAACCTAAAATAATTTGTCAAACTGGGTGCATATTTGTTGTTTTCTATGAAATTATAGCAAAGAATTTGAAATTTAAACTAGCATAAAATCGTCACAATGACAATAAAGCTAGGTTAAGGAAATGACAACTATCATCTGTATCCGACCAGCCAATGAAAATGTTTTACTGAAGTAGGGTGAAGTTTAACAACATGAAAAACTGAAATATCACTAGATAAGGGTCCCTAACGTAACCATAAAGGTTAACCTTCGATTGTAAAATCGCTATGCTAGATATATCATCCATTCCCAATTCAGTGACAGCTGATTGACATTTATTCTGGGATAATTTCAGATTGTAGCGACATCTGGGAAGCGTTCACAAACTTACTCAGAGAGTAGAGTAAGAGTACGGCCATATGATCAGAAATATATTTCGGTCTTTACTCCACACTCGTCGTTCACAAACTTACTCTGACAAATGTCATTCAAAATTCAAATATATGTATATGTTATGAATAATACTTTTGCATCAGGTTTGAGAAAAAATTCTCTCTAGTCGTACATTTTCAGTTGTGTCTTCGCAGTATAGTCAATTTTTCTCTTATTTGAAAAGCAGAGCACAACCGTGTTTTTTTATGATTGCGAGGAAACTGATAAATGTTCTCAGGACTTTGAATTACTTTTAATGAGACAGAAAGAATGAAAAAGGATATTATTGTCTACAATCTTCTCTTGCAAGCAGAAAATTAAAAATGTTATTACATGTTTTGTTGTTTTATTGATTCTACGGCAGAAAAAAATTAAATACTTCGTAACAAGAAATAGTTTCATTTGAGGAAGCTAACAAGAAGAAGTTAAAACAATATTGCATGAAAGATAAAGTAAAATATGAATGAATCTTGACAGATCTAAACTCTCGAATATAACAAAATATCAACGTAGATTCCAAATCAGGTACAAAAAACAGTTATTGTGGGACTCTTCATGTCTCGATTTATTTGAACTTGAACGGACCACTCTAGGTTCTGCAATGCAGGGAAAAACTCTTTTTTTCGTTACCATTATCCCTTGGTAAAGTTCACTTTGAGCTTCGTTAATTGACTGCTAGCAATTTCATTAAATTTATTAATCATTAAAGTAATTCTTTCCAATATTTCTTTATTTCACAGAATAGTTGTTTCACTTGAAAAATTAATTGTTTCGTATTTCGTTATTGAAATGAAACAAAACCAGAAATAAATACTTATTCGAATAATATTCAAGTTTCAAAAAGTCTGCCGGAGCAGGACAGAATGAAAATCGCACGTCACAACTGTCAGAGTATGTGTTTACTCTCCCAAATAGCAGAGTATGCAGAGCTTACTCAGAGGAAGTTTATGAACGCTCACAGAGTATACTCCGAGGAAGACAAAGCAAGTTTGTGAACGCTTCAAAGTAAGGGAGCTAGCTTACTCTGAGTAAGTTTATGAACGCAACCCTATTAAATTTTTGAATGGCATATTCCAACTGATCAAATGTGTGCTAAATTATTCTTCAGTTGATCACTTAATAATGACTATTCAAATGAACCGCCTTCAACCGAATGTAACTCTCATTTTTCAACAGTGTATATCCTTCGCCTCAGGTGCCAGGCGCTGTTCAAGTACCAATCGGAAACAATACTGGGTCCCTACCGGATCTCACGAACATGGATTTCTCATCTCCGATATCTGTCCCATTGGACCAAGACAGAGATCAAGGAAGTTCGCCCTATGGTTCTGTAAGTTTTAAAGCATGAATAGTCGAGACAAAATCACAATCAAAGGTATCGAAAAATTTTAATCACTTAACTAGAACACAGCCTATACAACACACCAATACTACGGTGTTAATTGAAAAGGGCGTATCTGCAAAAAAGGATATTCGACTTTGAAGACTTTCATTTATGCCATCAACAATTTTAGTTGAATTAAAATTGTCTTTAAAGTCAAATATCTCAAAAGTGTTGGAACACTCCATAGATATTCTGCCGTGTTAATTGAAAAGGACGTATCTGCAAAAAAGGACTTTTGAGATATTCGACTTTGAAGACTTTCTTTTATGCCATCAACAATTTTAGTTGAATTAAAATTGTCTTTAAAGTCGAATATCTCAAAAGTGCTTTTTTGCAGATACGCCCTTTTCAATTAACACGGCAGAATATCTATGGAGTGTTACAACATTCGTGAGTCTACGTACCCTTTTAACTTGTATCTTTTGTGTTGAATTCATTCTATTGGCTTCCTTTTTTTACTGGGTCAAAACTCAATTTCGAAGTCACCCTCATAGCAAGGTCAAGTTCATATATTCAAAAGGTAACTTGGTTAGAATTGGTTAGGTTAGGTGCTATAATTCTCACGTTACTGAAAACTAGGTGTGTCAACTTGTTTGTCTCCAGAAATACCAAGAATGCGTGAACGTTGAACACTTCTAGTTTGCGTGAACTTTGACCCTCTTTCAATGTCTCGAATTTATTAAATGTACCACCAGATGTTGATAATGATGAGCTTGACATTAAGAGAGTCTTCCGGGCTTATTGGCCGTGGTCTATTAGGAATTATTTCACCTAACGTTTCGCCCACAACTGCGGTAGGCATCTTCAGAGGATTCTTGGTCTTAGATTGTAACTCGACCGCTGAATTTCCGAAAGTGACGCTGGATTCGATCCGTTGGCCCCACTTATACCCTGATCATTGGCGGGAGAAGGTAGTGGGTTTACCCTACTCTAAGACCAAGAATCCTCTGAAGATGCCTACCGCAGTTGTGGGCGAAACGTTAGGTGAAATAATTCCTAATAGACCACGGCCAATAAGCCCGGAAGACTCTCTTAATGTCAATATATCCGGTCGTGAAAGCCTGAAACTAATGATGAGCTTCCCCAAACATTATTATAGAATAACAACCAAAACAACTTATAAAAAGTGTTTCTAGAGTTATTTATTTATCTTGGTTTAGCTGTCTCAGTTTTTCATCACTTTTGAGTTTTGAATTTGTCGTTATAACACCAGCATAATACAGTGTGGAAAAGCCAAACGTAATAAATTCATTATCTATCTTTGTTACTGTATTTATGGAAACACTCTAAACAAGTCAAATTGGAATGCTAATTGCATATTCTTCTTCGTAAAAATGCGAACCCTGCCTTCAACACAATAATCTACCAAGGATCTGTCATAATTTGTTGAAAGCGCCACCTACATTTGATTCATCGAAACATTCCTCATATTCTGACCTCAGTGCATACACCATGTACACAAGAGTTAGGAAATCTTATTCAATCGTTTTGAAAAGTACGAAATCTTGGAGAAAATCGCTGTAAAATCATTTGAAACACAATAACAACTTGAATCGATCCAATAAATATCAGTATGAGAGAATTCGTCAATCTGGTCGCCTTTTTCCTGAAGTTTGCTTCTCTGCATATGTTTCATGAATGTTCTTATTTCGAAATGAAGTCAGTTTATCAACGGCTTCGATTTGAAACGAGTTTTCTCAAACAGCCAAGACGTAAATTAAAAAACGCTGAGGCTAAAGGGCTTTCGGAATGCTGCAGGGTAGCCTAACTCAGGTTGTTGTAGCGGAAAGGCTCCAAGTCAGCCAAAGTGTGATATCTCGACTTTGGAAAAGTTTAGAGAGACAGGTTCCATGTTGGGAAGAGCTAGGCTTGGTGGGTGACGAAATAAAACACCTGCTCAGAATTGTTTCATCACCGTTTCGGCGAGAAAGAAGCCTACATCTACGTTCTACGGAATAGTCTTCATAATGCAGATGGGGTCCAAGTTTCCATCGAAATCATCAGACGACGTTTGAGAGAGGTTTATGTAGGTCCTAGACGTCAAGGGGAGTTCCAATAACACGTGACCATAAGCGTCAAAGACTGGAGTGGGCAAGGCAATATATCAATTGGAACGATCAATGGCGTAGTGTCCTTTTCACTGATGAATCCAGATATGGACGATTTTCAGATTCTCGGAGAAAAACGATATGGACAATCCCACGCATAATCCGTAATCATCGCTATGTCCAAGAAGTCCATCCATTCCGAGTCTTATGCTATGGGCCGGGATATGTTACAACTGGCGCACAGATCTACGCATTTGTCCAGGGAATATGTCCACCTTACACTATAGGGAGTATGTCATTGAAAATGTTTTCACGCTGCTATTGGTGAAACTTTTCAATTTCTAGACGATAACGCTAGACCGCACCGTGCTGCCATAGTTGAGAATGCGCGCGAGAAGCTTGGTTTTCCAAATTTACCAATACCTCCGCACTCACCAGACTTGAATTGCATAGAACATGCATGGTATATGCTCCAAAGAAGATTAGATAATCACCTACCCCAAAATCCTTAAATGATCTGTGATACCTTCTACCCCTTTTATGGAACCAAATTCCTCAAGAATTGTTTAACAACCTCGTGTGTAATATGCAAAGAAGATGTCAAGCTGTTTTTGATGCCTGTGGAGGCCATTCATTGTATTGATAATCTTGAATTGTTTGAATTCTCTGGGGATTAAATTTCTTTAGTTTACTCGATTTTTCTTAACCACCCTGTATACGCTGCAGACCTACAGGCTAAAATTAATTTTATTTCCTGCAACTTGAAATCAAATTAGTATGAATTTAATCACGAAATCTCTTTTCGCTATTTAAGTCAATATCCTCAACTCATGTGGAGCAGACGAGATATATCTCAATGCACCGTAAAACTTCTTATGGTGCATCCACGTGGAAAAGAAGTCAATTTCGATACTCTGAATCGACGTGTCATCATGTTATAATGATGGAGTAATTATACACAACAATAGAGAATTTAAGCATGTTATAAATCACTAGTTATTCAATGAAAAGTAGGTGGGGGAGTTAGCTTGCAGAGGGCGTTTTAGTCAACTCCACTATTTTTATATTTGTTGTGATAAAATTTCATATTTGTCCACACCAATTTACAACATTTCTCTCATTTGTTTCTGAAGAGATGCACCCAGAGTCCAATATGAATTGATTCAGCGCCCTCTACCATCTAATTACCCCAACTACTATTCATTGAATAAGTTATATAAAAACAATGGTGAAGCAACAAAAGCGACTTAATTTGAAAGTATTGATTCTTGGTACTGAATAAGCATGGTTTCGTCCAAAAAACAATTATTGCACAGACTTTATTCCATTTGGTTTTTTCACACATGAATTCATCATCTTCATGAAAATATCACAACGGTTGTTCCTAAGTTGTTTCATCTAGCAATTCTTTATTTTCCAGGATTATTTATATCCAAATCAGTACGTAGAACTAGATTCATTTACTCCTGTGAATGCATTTCAGAGTCCAGTCAATGTAAGCCCTTCTGCGTCACCTACGAACGTTCACCAGGGGGTTAGAAATCAGAACCGATTTCATTTCAGTCAAGGACAGTCCCATCCCCCGCATTCTGTGAGTAAAACTTTTATCCCTCCCACCTGAGCATGACTTTGATTTATCGTTTTCGTTTTATTTTTGTTTTTGTTTTGCATGTCTGTTTTTTGTTGCAGAACCATTTATCAGTACCGGTTAATCCTAGATATCCTCTTCGTCCTCACAAGGTTTGTAACCAATTTTGTCTCTTCATTTTTCCTACTGATTATTTAAATATTATTCTTTGGAGATGATTTGTTAAGGTTTATAGAATCATTTAAGCTGGGAAAATTTAAACTTTATTTAATCTCAAGTTCAAATGGAAAACAATACTGGCTGTTTGCAAAGGTGAGGATTTTTTCAACAGATGGAAGAACTGATAAAAATGGATCATTTCATTGTGCCCATTCAATATGTAAGAAGTGAAAAAATCTTGGGACCTATTCAACACAAGTGTCTGTTTAAATGATTTTCGAAGTTCAAACTGAACCTATACAAGGGTCAGTTTAACTTAACCTATACTAGTCTCAGTTTAAACGACACTTAAAATTTAAACTGAACCTATACAAGTGTTAGTTTAACTGACTCAATACAAGTGGGCCTGATAGAATTCTCTTTTTTTATGAAATGTTTCCTTTCCTTCTTTCCCTAGAAAATATTGATAAGTTGGTTGTATTAGTTTTGGTAAAACTTTTTGGGTTTCTCATATATTAATTTGTATAATCGTTCACTGATAATTCAACAGCCTTTCAATGTTAAACTGGATGATCATACATTCAACTAGAACCTTCTATAAATGTTTTCCCCTCCTATAGATATGCTATGAAATGGGTGTAACAGTATTGTTTAGCTCAGCAAGTTGGTTTTTTAAAGCTTGAATACATTTGTAAGCTTTTGTTGTAGTTGCCATTTAATTTTTTCTAGTTCTAATTTCTCTAAATTATGAATTCTTCATTCTTCGTTATCTCTCACTTCTATTTTGGGAGAATAAATAATTCTTTCATTTTTTAAATTTCACAGAAAGAATGTTTATATTATTTTTAAAAAGCCAGTATGCACTATAGCTCTGACATTTTTGTTTTGTAGAAGATTATAGTTTAATCCTTGATCACCCATCAAGTACGATGTGTTTTGTGCGTTGATCTATTGAAGTTCTGAGGTGTTCTTCGAACAAATCTTAATCCTTTGTTCTGGGAAAGGTTTTCCAGATATTTATGTCTGTAAAAAAATTTAAAAATTTCTGAATAATTTATTTTTCAGGGTTTGCCGTTAGAAGAAAACATACCAGTGATTTTAGATGGGGGGCCCCATAATGACATGTCAAATATATATCGCCAAAGATGTTCACCCCCCACATCTTCTCCCACGGTAGGTAAATGAACATATGTATGAATAAATTTGGATTAATTTTTTTAAGCTCCTCAAAATGATCAGTTTCACTCACGAGTCCTTTAACAAATATACAAAAATGAATTAAGAAATTTTAAATTGAATCTTTACATAATATAACATTTTCAAAACAAGACGAAAGAAATACGCAATAATAATAAACCACTCATTTATTTATGGATTTTTCTTCAAGCTAACTATAATTATTCAGTTTATCAACTCAATAATATCATGTCAACTTTTATGGTAGGTCATGACCATAGAGATAGTATACTATCTACTATAATGGTATCATTTTAAACCTTAGAATATAGAAATATTTTATATTCTAAGGAACCCATAGTTACGAAACCTCAATCGGTAAAATTATTGTAAAACGCCAGGTACTAGTTAACCATCGAGTGTTGATAACCTAACCATAAAGGTTAACCTTCGATTGGCCCTTAGTAGGCCGTGATTCCGGTAATGATGAAAATATTGTCATTAAGTGTTGAATAATTTCAGCGACCTGGTAACTACAGATCGAGACCTAGTCCACATTCTTCGCCCAGTCCGGGAGGTAGACATTCAGCTCCCTGCAGTCCAGGTGCTCCTAGTCCATTATCGAACGATTACCACAACCTGTTCAGCCCTCAGCAAGCCTCACAATTCCAGCAAAACTTCGAACAGTTGTCGATGGTAAGCCACCTCCCCTCTATGACCGAATGCTTGAACAGTGTTTCTGTGGTCCATACCATTAATCCATCCATCATTGCATTGCTACAGTTAATCATTAACTCCATCAACATGGGAATATTTTTAAAGAGGAACTTGCGAAGAGTAGTTCAAATGTTCTCATTTCGCTTGTGAGAAGTTGCCGTTCATTAAACCCTGAGCAAATTTGATTTTTTGTTATCTAATGAGTACTTAAAATGTTAATGCTTGCAGGGAGTGGTAAGTTTGATGGTAATATGTACAAACTGTTGCTGAGTGTAGCACATTCTAGAACGAATAGAGAGATAGTTTCATGATAGTTCATAGTACAGCCAACTCTTGGAATAATTGTTAATGTCACATGCTACTTACCATCAAAATTAATATGAAGAATTTAGATATTCTCCTTGAATTACCCAAAGAAATCAAAAGGCAACCTCCATAGTAATTTATTGTAAACTATAATAATAATAAATCAAAAAACTGCATTATTCCTGTGTTAAAAAATCACATATACAGGGTAATTATTCACGAATATGGCGCTATAGAATATTTTTAGAAAAGACACAAGATTCAAGATTGAGATTCTAAAGGTGAGCTTCAAGTAAGAAGACGACTTCTCGTATTTTTTTCAAATGGGAAGACCCATTTTTATTGCATTAATAGATTCTCCATTAAATTATGATTCTTTTTGATTCCGAAAATTTGAATTTTCCCGAGAAAATTATCTTTAAATGGGGAAATACGAAAAAAATCTCAAAATTGAACTCTGTTGAAATACAGACAACTTCGAGGTTTTTCATGAAAAATTCTCATTTTTTAGAATCTCCGAGAAGAAAGGCTGATGCTTCTTTTCTGAAAGCGAGATTTTCAGAATATGATACAGGAAGTCACAAATTCTTTGTCAAAGTTAGAAGTGACGAAACATCAACAAATCGTTTTTTTCAAATTGGTACCCCATTTTTTCGAAGCATTTTCGAAGTGTTCGTTGAAAATTAATAGGAGCACACTTCCAAGACTTTTATCCTAAAATGAATATTTTTCGAGATATTCAGGAAAAACGATTTTGTTTTCAATTCCAATCTCATTCTGAATGTGTTTTTCCACTGAAAAATAATTAGCGGTCGAGTGAAATTTTTGGAAATCTCTGTTATCGAGAAAATATTTTCTTACAGTTCAGACGAGTTCAGTTTTTCTTCATTTTTTAAAGCTTAGGATAATTTCCACAGATTCTCAATTTTGGAGAATTTCTTTTTTGTCATGGTAGGGAAATTTGAATTTTCAGTAATGAAATTGTTACATGTTCTTTTAATTATTCTTTAGAAAGCATTAAAATTATTACAAAATATTTTTTCTGCATTCCTGAGCATTTTTTAAGTTGACTTCACTAATACTCACATTTAGAACTTCTAAACTATTGTTGCTCTCGTATTACAGATTCAAGAACTTAATTCGTCTGAACTATAGAAAATATTTGCTCGATAACAGAGATTTCCAAAAATTTTACTTGACGCTAATCCAGTAATAAAACACATTCGGAATGAGATTGAAAGTTGAAGACAAAATCGTTTTTCCCGAATATATCGAAAAATATTAATTTTGTCTTGTACGTATGGTCCTATTATTTTTTGACGAGGATTTCGAAAAAATGGGGTTCCAATTTAAAAAAAAAAAAACGATTTTTTGATGTTTCGTCACTTCTAACTTTGACGCAGAATTTATGACATCCTGTATCATATTCTGAAAATGACGTTATCGGAAAAGGAGCATCAGCCTTCCTTCTCGGGTATTCTCAAAAATGGAAAATTTTAATGAAATGTATGTATTTCAACAGAGTTCAATTTCGAGATTTTTTTTTCGTATTTCCTAATTCAAAGAAAATTTTCTAGGGAAAATTCAAACTCTTGAAATCAAAAAGAATCAGGATTCAATGGAGAATCTATTTATGCAATTGAAAATGGGTTTTTGTTACTGATGGAAAAACCGGATGTAATAGAACCTTCAAAAAATATACGAGAAGTCGACTTATTACTTGAATCTCACCTTCCGAATTTCAATCCTGAATCTTGTGTTTTTCCTAAAAATATTCTTTAGACCCATATTCGTGAATAACCCTGTATTGATTGCATGACAGTTGCATGATGAATAAGTGAAATTTTTTAAATAACTGGTGTATTCGTACATGAAATTGTTTCAAACACTTTATGATTGATTATGAAAAAGCATAAATATTTTCATCACGTCAAAAGACTTCTACATTGATCAGAGGAAACTGAAGTGTATCTGTCACTAGTGCAGCGCCATCTGTATCGGAGAAATGGAAACTAGATACACCAGTTGTTATTCTAGGCATCAAGTGGGTTTTGACTTTCTATAAACCGTCAAACAAAAGTGACAGTTGTGCGACTGAGAATGAATCGAAGCTTCTGTTTATAAGAGACGCTTATTTAAGTAATCAGTTAATGGGAATAGCGGAAATAGGGTTCAGTCGAAGAAACCAAATTTTGATTTTAACGAAAGTAATACATTTTATCTTGTTTGAAATTGTAAAGTTATAATAATATTTTTTTTTGGGACAAGTTGAGAAAACTGAAGGATGAGAGTGATTGGATTGTTGGTTGAAGTTAACGTATTTTTCAGAAATAAAATGTCAGAGATCAGAACCTGTCATCCACCACATTGACCAAATTAAAGATGCATTCCAGGGCAGAAAAAAATTGATTATTTCAATTTTTCCAGGTATAATTTTGCTTCAACCAGACACTTCTGGGCATTTTATTGTCTGTAGTTTTGGTAGATTGTCTGCTTCTGGAACTTCAAAATTTAAGTATTTCAGTATAAAGACCAGAATTATTTCACTATTGTTGGTATCGTGCTTTAAGATTGAAAGGACAGTGCGAATAAATGTGAGACTATAAAAAGTTAATAGTTCGAACACTAAAGTATCGATATTATCATTGAAATAAATGATTAAACCAAACCACTTCTACATAGGCAAACAGAGCGAACTATTGACTACTTATACACTGCGCAAAAAAATTAACGCACATTATGGAAATCTCAAATTTATTCCACAACTGAAGGTGTACCCAATGATAATTATTTTTATCAGAATTATGCATGCATGTGTTATCCACTTCCAACGTTTTTCTTCAAAACAGATGTTATTTTCCAGCAGGAATACAAAAAGATGATATTATCAGATTTTGAATGTATTGGCTCCATTCTAAAACCAGTTGTTCTCGATCAATTCTAGTGATCAATAGTTTTTCTTTCATTTGATTTTCTACACTCGATCGCTATGCAATGAGAAACACGCAATTTGACCCGAGAGGAATGTGCAGAAAGGTTTGCAAGTGTGTCCAGAATGTTGCAGCGATTCAGGGAGACAGGTATGAATGTCCGAAGACCAGGACAGGGTAGACCACGGGTAACAACTGCCATTCAAGAACGTTACTTGAGAGTTTCTTCGTTGAGACAACGGTTTGCAACCGCTCGCCTCCTTCAAAATCAGCTTGAGCAAACTCATGGGGTGCAAATAAGCACTCAGACAATAAGAAATCGCCTCAGAGAATATGATTTAAGGCCTCGTGTCGCGGTAAAAGGCCCAGCTCTTACCCCAGCCCATCGAAGGGCGCGTTTGGATTTTGCGAGAGAGCCTATCCATTGGAAAGAGGCCGATTGGGAAAGAGTTTTCTTCACAGATGAGTCTAGAATCTGTCTCTACCATTGCGATCGACGTTCTCTTGTATACAGACGTCCACATGAAAGATATGCTCAGTGCAATTTCCTGAATACTACTGGTTTCGGGGGAGGATCAATTTTGGTATGGGGTGGAATATCTTCGACTGCTTGCACAGACCTAGTGGTCTTTGATAATGGAGCTATGAATGCTGTAAGTATATAAGGAACATTCTTGAAGAGCATCGTTCAGGAGAACCTTGAAGAGGTTGAAGTCTCTCGAATGGAATGGCAAGCAAGAAGTCCAGATCTCAATCCGATTGAGCAGGTTTGGGACAACCTCAATAAAAGTCTGAGAAGTTAGAAAATCATCCAGCTACTCTTAATGACTAGGGAATCGAACTCGGAGAAATCTGGGAAGGATTAGATCGGAACATTTTAAGATCGCTCATTTTGAGTATGAACCGTCGTTGCCGAGCTGTGATTAACGCAAGGGGTGGAAATACCAAGTATTAAATCATTCATTAGCATTTCAGTATTTTGAAAATTGTTCATTTCTCTTCTTTCACATAAGATTCGGTGAAATCCTGAAATTTTCTTCCATTTAATGTGTCTTGTTTCGTTCAAGACCTTCCCGAGAGAACATAAAAAGTAGGTCATAAAGTCAATGTAGAGTTAACTTTCACTAAAATTTAGATTTTCAGAATGTGCGTTAATTTTTTTGCGCAATGTAGTTCATATTACTCCACCAGGTGTCGCGCAGTCGAGTCATAGAGCACTCTTTACAGTAACTAGAGCGATTAACACGATAAATAAATGAGGTTCTGTTCGAAATGGTCCAAGTAGCTTATGAACTAAAACGAATAGGTATAAGAGGAAACGGAAATAGAGCGCTTAGACCAACATAAGGTCTCTAATAGAAAATGTGTGTTGGTAGGACTGGGCCCAGTTGGTCGCTAGCTTGATGGAGTCTGGTTGCACATGGAGTGCGCAATTACAGGTGACTAACACAACTAACGAGAAGTTACCCTTCATTTTTTCGATTTGCATTCATGAGAAATGGTTCGAATATATGTTTGATGATCTGTTTATGCTTATTTGTTCCTAGGGAAATTTTGAATAGCTTATAGTCCTGTTTGAATCTTCTATGGACGTTGTTTGAGAGTTAATCGGGCTGTTTTACATGTTTTGTGGAATTTTTTTCCAAGGTTTCAGCCATAATCCGTCTTCAAGTTCATTTAATGTCTCTTCCAAGCATATTTGAAGTCATGCTAGAGAATATGACGTTTTGATACATTGGAAGATAAAAAAAACTCTTGTAATTCATTAGATTCAAAAAAAGCCAGAACCTTGATTTTTGTCCAGTGAAAGAAGTACTTTTTGTACAACTGCCATTGAAAGTTGCACTTTTAATGACAGAAAAGAATGTTGAAATTGATTGTTTACGTGGAAGCGTGTTGAAAATATTTTTAACATTAGTGTTAAAAATATTTTCAGCACTACATTTTACTATAATGAAATCAGATGAGAAAAATTCAGCAATTGCAAATTTTTATTATCAATATTTAACAATCATAACTTATGAAACTTAATATTAATCGTAAAACTGGAAAAAATTACTAACATTAATGCCCTGTGACGTTAGGGAGCTTCGCAACACGATACTAGAATCCTCAGCACCATCAGTACTTGTAGAAACTGGAAGTACAATATTGCATGATGATTATCCAAAATCTGTTGAGGTTGGAAGAATTTTTTCAGCAAAGACATTTCTCTAAGCAATGGAATGATCAACATAGCCCTCGGCTACCGTCGTAAACTTCCATCTACCATGTTTTTTATATCCGTTATATTTGCTCCTGATTCTGCTAGAAATGAAGAGGAGAATCTTCGAAAACAGTATCTTATATATTGCTTTGGTTTTGGCAGTTTGAGGAATAGATGGAATTTTCCCAAATGTATTAATACCAACTGGATTGGCAGTGCATTTATTATTCATGTATTTCAGGAAAAAACGAGGATGTTTGATGACAGAAGGGCGCAGTGCAAAGTACTTATGAAAATAGTCTACATACTTCCCAATAATACTGAAAGAACGACTTTCGTTTTTATAATTGGAAGTTGTATAACCAGTGATTTATTTCTTATTTCGATGCCTTCCACTGATAAATTACACAATTCTTCACGCTGACAGGCTTCCGATAATCCGAAAATAGTTGCAACCTCAACCATCAAGTATTTCTCATCTGATGCCCCCTTAATGAACTTTTCAACTTGTTGTGAGAATTTTCGATTTTTTGGGACGATATCCTTGACTTTTTCGTTTTAAATATGCTATTACCTTAAAATATTCACTTAAATCCTCACCATTTTCAACGAGGGCACTTGACTTTATCATTGAAAATTTGATCTACAAAGTTGATGACCTCCATATTTTTTATTTTTCTTCGTATGCTGGGAAAATAGTTTCACTGAAGTTCCCTTCCACATTTTCCAATTTACAGCAGGCCAGGAAATTGTTATATACAATATCGTACTGCTGAACATATTTTTTTTAGGTAGGAGTCCCAGATTTGCTCTTCTTGCAGACTTTTCAATATCCAGAGGAACATCCAAATCGTCACTTTAATTAATAATTAGACTCTCAACAAATATATTGAGCAGTTAAAAACCCAAGACGAAAATTTGGCAGGAACGAAATTCAAATGACAGCCTCTTTAAAATTTTATGCCGCCTTAATTCTCCCTTAAACGGATCCATAGACGGTAGCCATGGATACTCCGTTTAATGGAGAATTGATGCAGCATTAAATTTAAAGGAAGTTTCTGCAACTCAGGGTAAATGCATTTTGAAGCTTATTGTCATTGCAAATTCGCCCATTTCATTAACAAAATAGAGCAGTTGTACAAAAAACATTGTTTGGTATTTGTGTTAGAAGTTATATTATTTTATTCGTGAAATTGTTCAATGTGCTCTGCTCATTTCACGAACTTTTTCACTCACAAGATAAAACTCGTATCATAAATAACTGTTTTTCACTTACATCAATTCGTAAGGAAAAAATTCAGTAGAGTCTTATGAGAGTTCCCTAAATCGAAAATGTACCATTTTCGAGATATTCAGGAACAAATGTTAGCTGTTTGTGGTTGAATGAACACAGATCGCATTGAAATTTTGGATTTGATTAGTAAAAATGGGTGCAAAACGTTGGAAAAAAAAAAATTTCTATCGAAACAGCACGGTTAACTCTCCAATAGCTTACCTTTTGCATCATTTCCCTCCACGTTTGTGGTTCATTAGTTCGGATTTCCTCAAACGATGCTATGAAAAGTTTTCCTCGCAAAACGTCCAAGCATTTCAGTGTGGGGCTTCATACAATTTTTTCGTTTTCAGAAGCAGATGTTGCTTAGAATTTCATTCCAGTCGTGTAGTGCATGTAGTAATTTAGATGCGCACTGGAACGTTTTATTATTTTGTTACTATGCTTATTCGATACTTGTTTTATCTCTTCAATAGAATGTATTCACTGTTTATCATATTTTTCTAGGTAATACTATTATGAATTGTTGTTTTTATCTAGTTCGAAACGTTGATATTATTATGTTTATGTTATATTACGAAAGTTTTAAACTATCAGTAATTTTTTGCACAGTTGATTGTTCTGAATATTCAGTTCGAAAGATATACAGATAAAGAAAATCCTTATGGAAACATTGTAAGATATGAAATTACAGCAAGTGTCATTCATTTTCCTTGTCAGGGTCGTTAAGTTATACTCTAGGTATCAACAATTTTACCCACCATGTATATACTTATATACCACTCTTCGGGTTTTTTAACAATGGTTATTGTGTGGGGTCAATTGATAGAGTTATACGAGTAATTTCAAGTTTGTACCTTCTCTTGCTTTCAAAAGTTTCATTGATTATCATTGATCTTCTTGAACTAATATACCCATCTGAATATTTCCTTCATTTTCAAGAATTGACAGGATTTTTCAAGATAAAAATAGGAGGGCATTTTACCCCATAAATAAACATTCAGAATTATCCTGATTTTCCTTAACTTTTGTGAAAGTGTATATTTTTGTGAACCTCCTAAAATGGTTATCCCACAAAAGAATCTTCCTTTTATTTCGCAACATCCCAACGTTGGTAATATGATAATATACAGGGTGGCCATTTGAAAACGAAACAGACGAGATTACAGACGAAATAAATTTTTTCGATAGAAATGCTCGGACAGGTCGATTTCTGTTTCGAGGTGGACAACTTAAGATGTAGGTTACGGACGCATAGCGCTTCAACCCTTGCTACTACAACCCTCGCCCCCAATTTTTGAATAGGGAAGGAGGGGAGAGTGATACCTTATTTGAAAGGTATTTTTATACTGATTTCAGCACAGTAATTGTTTTTTCATTTTATGCATTAGTTCTCGAAATATTCTTAACCAAGCATTTGGAAATGAAGTGGTGTTTTCATGGCACTTGTAGTGTTTTTTTGTGAAAAACCTTTCAAATGAGGTATTACTCACCCCATCTTCCCTATTCAAAAATTGCGGGTGAGGGTTGTAGTAGCAACGGTTGAAGCACTATGCGTCCGTAACCTACATCTTAAGTTGTCCCCCTCGAAACAGAAATCGACCTGTCCGAGCATTTCTATCGAAAAAATTTATTTCCTCTGTAATCTCGTCTGTTTCGTTTTCAAATGACCATCCTGTATTTCGAGAACTAATGCATAAAATGAAAAAACAATTACTGTGCTGAAATCAGTATAAAAATACCTTTCAAATGAGGTATCTCTCATCCCATCTTCCCTATTCAAAAATGGGGGGTTGAAGCGCTATGCGTCCGTAACCTACATCTTAAGTTGTCCCCCTCGAAACAGAAATCGACCTGTCCGAGCATTTCTATCGAAAAAATTTATCTCGTCTGTTTCGTTTTCAAATGACCAGCCTGTATATGTTGAAGTACGGGAACCTTCCTGAATTCCTCGATGAATTTTTGAAAAGCCTATAAACTTATGGTATATTCGTCTGATAAAACTTTCGAATTAAAATCACCGTTATCCCGTTCCAACAATGTTTTCTTCGAAAATCAATTCTTGGAACTTTTTTTTCGCCTTTTCATACAAGCTGCGCTTACAGATTTTTAACGGTGGGAACATTAGCAGGATTATTGGGTTGGGTCGAAAACTACCTCATTTTTTAAACACTTGTAACAGATTTCGGTGTAAGGATGTATATAAGCGACTAAACTTGAAATGAATGAATTTTAATTTGGCAAATGAATTTTCTCAGCTGGACAACCCTGTGAACGCGGTATCCTACGTAGATGACCAGCAGGTGGGCGGCCAAATGTCTCGGAACAACCAACCAAACCTCACCGACTCATCTGGTGCCACAAATATAGAACTAACGTCGGATGGTGGCTACTATAGTACTTCACCGTCGCAGCTTATGTACCCTACAACGTCCCCAAGTTTGCACACAACTCCAAACACGCCAACTAGTATACCTGATATTACTTTGACCGGTAAGATGTACCAGGACGTAAAAAAAATAATGCCCACTTGCACCGTTTTCTGTTTAAGACGGACTTATCTAAGGCGCCCTTAAAATTAGAGTCAGACTTTTGCCCGCCTTAACGGATCAGATCTTGCACGCGCTAAGCAATGCCAAATTTGGCAACACTGTATGGATCAGTGAATTCACTGTTCTGATTCACAGAACGACATATACTTTGGGCTGCTGACGAACTGACACAGTACAGGGTGATTCATTTATCTTGGTAACCCCAATTTTCTCGAAAACGTCCGAATATTTTCTCATTCTGTGAATGGCGTTTTGAACAAGTCAATGTCGACTTGAGATGCGCATAAAAATCTGCGGAATAAATAAGGACGCCAGGCGTCGCGGCACTATCAAAAATTTTTTCTCCAGGGACATACCATTTTTATCATGTCATTCGAAAGATAATTTCATTTTCAACTCTTTTTTTGAATACAATTTTTGTTAATTTCTAACTGTCAGCGATCTGCAGCGTGTTTTATGTTGATTCTATTCCATTTATTTTTTTTCGGTATTGTGGTAGTATGCTTTTATTTGGAGACATAGATAAGATTTTGGGCCTTGAATTCAAGAAGGCTAGTTTTCTTCACAAACTGCCTCTTTAAATAAGATTGAATATGTGGATACAGCAAGATGGGGCTCCATGTCACAACGCTGCCATTGTGAAGAGATATTGAGATTAAGAATTCGAAAATGAATGGACCCTTATATTTTGACCAAACTGACTTATAATGAAATAGGGAGATGATATAACTTGTGTATGGATCATAATGGCTAGAATACCTAGATTTGATTTTGCTCCGTAAAATGACGGAGGCTCTGTAACAAACTATTTTTCTATAATTTCATTCATAGATATTATATCTTATATCAATAAACATTTTATTTAATAACAAACGAAACATTTCGAATCATATGTTCTATATACCGGCCATTATGATCCATACATAAGTTATATCATTCCCCCATTTCATTATAAGTTACTTCGGTCAAAATATAAGGGTCTACTTCGGCATATGCATTTCTTATTTTCATTCTCAAATAGTCTAAGTTATTAGCATCAGTTTGGTATACCATATATTCAAGGGGACCCCTCAGAAAGTAATCCATGAGCGTTAGGCTTGGCGATATCTGATGGGTCCATTGGTTTCAATCCATTTATTTCCGAATTCTTGATCTAAATATCTCTTGACAATGGCAGCGTTGTGGCATGAAGCCCCATCTTGCTGTAGGCACATATTTCATCTTATTTGGAGGAACACATTGATTAGAAAACAAGCCTTCTTGAATTCAAATCACAAAATCACATCTATGTCTCCAAATGAAGGCATACTACCACAATACAGAAAAAATTAATGGAATAGAATCAACATTAAACACGCTGCAGATTGCTAACGGTTAGAAATGGATAAAAATTGTATTCGAAAAAAAAATTCAGAATGAAATTACCTTTCGAATGACATGACAAAAAAGGTATGTCCCTGGAGAAAACATTTTTGATAGCGCCGCGACGCCTGGCGTCTTTATTTATTCCGCAGATTTTTATGTGCATCTCAAGTCGACATTGACTTGTTCAAAACGCCATTCACAGAATGAAAAAATATTCGAACGTTTTCGAGAAAATTAGGGTTTCCAAGATGAGTGAATCACCCTGTACAGGGTGGGCATATTTCGATGTTTTAGCACTACAACTTTTGAACCAGAGGAGATTCACAAAATCTGATACCCCATTCTCGATCTCTTTTTCGGAGAGACCAGCAAGAGTTGTATTCATTTTTGGCTAACTTCGTTTGTTTTCGAGTTATGAGCGAAAATTGGAAAAATGGTGATATCGGAAAAAATTATATGTCCTCTAATACTGATGGTAGGGCTCTGAAATTGAAACATTTTACAGGAACTTTTTCACGTAGAATCCAGTGATATGTTCGTTTTTTTTTTTGCAGTATTTTTAAATACGAAGTTATGACTCAAAGTTATGTTTTTTGAATAGGAACACTAGATTTTTGTGCCATTTTCTGAAATCTCAAGTTTTTCTGATTTCAAAAATATACATTGTATAACATTGTATGGTTCGTATCAATAAATCGATATAAGTATAGAAATTGGTCAAGAACCTATTTTCATCTGAGTCTCAATACTTTCTATGGTTTCAATTGTCGATAATTACAGAAAAATTTAGTATCTTATAATTACCAAAATTCCTTTCTAGTAGTCTCTTCATTTCTTTACTTTTATTGTAGGAAGCTCCATTTTTGTGCTCATCAACAGTTGAAACCATAAAAAGTATTGGGACTCACATGAAAATAGGTTTTTGACCAATTTCTATACTCATATTGATACAAACCTTTCGATTCTTGAAATCAGAAAAAAATTAAGATTTCAGAAAATGGCACAGATATATGTTGTTTCCATTTTAAAAAACATAACTTTGGGTCATAGCTTCGTGATCAAAAATGGTGAAAAGAAGACGAGCATGCCACTGGATTCTACGTAGAAAGGTGCCTCTAGAATGTTTCAATTTCAGATCTCTATCATCAGTATTAGCGGAGATATAAATTTTTTTCAATATCGTCATTTTTCCAATTTTCTCTTAAAACTCGAAAACAAAAGAAGGTAGCCAAGAATGAATACAACTCTTGTTAGTTTCTCCAAAAAAGAGATCGAGAATGGAGTATCAGATTTTGTCTATCTCCTCTGGTTGAAAAGTTGTAGTGCTAAAACATCGAAATATGCCCACCCTGTACAATCTATTTTTTCGTATTTGAAACAAATGATTTGATTTGATTTCAACAATTCTTTATTCGTAACTTGAATGAAATAATTCTGCACCTGTGGATTATCATCGAAGTGATACTTTTCATATTCACAAGAGTAAATAGAACCTGCAGAATTAATAATTACATGAGTACAATCAATTGCTCCAATAACACGAGGAAATCCAGCAATTCGGTGAAATTGGGTTGGGGTGGATCGTAATTCTGCTTCTGTCTGAGGCATTTTTATGAATACTGAAACTCGAACAACTATTCTTGATACTGTAGATCGGTGGATTTTCATCAAATCGGCTGCAGCCAATAAATGTCATGCTGATGCGTAGAGTCAGAAGCACGTAAGGAGTTGACTCATACACTCTGATTCCTACAATCATCAAGCCTTTAACTCCCTTTTTCGAGGTTTGACATCATCATACTTAAGATATAATAAGATATGCAAAACATATCACTTGGCAATTCTCAATCATCCTCAATTAATCTCAGCAGTTGCAGAGTAGTTTCTTTTGGTCAAACGAAATCGCCGAAAAAATGCGAATTCATCCATATCATGGTAGTGATCGGCCCTATTAAATTCTAGACTTCTAGGAAAGCCATAGTCAATGATATCTAATAAGCCGAAATCATCCTCATATAGATCATCAATTTCATTTCATAAAAATCTATCCATAATAATTATTGAATTCACGCAATCAAAAACAACACGTCAAAACTGAAGTTCGTTTTTGACGATTGAATATTTGAGACTTGCTAAAGTCTTGTTTAAGCCATGAATATTCGCGGCTCAAAATAGTCATATTATGTGGCACTTAAACTGCGGTGCAAGAGAATTGGCGTCTCAAACTTAAAATTTGAGTTGGACGTAAGTCAGACATATATTCAACGGTGCAAGTGGGCATAAGATACGTTAACTCACTTGGGTTTCATCGAAACTGATTTTGATCTCTTTGCTCAGACTTCTCCTCGGCATCGGAAGACACAACTAGGCAAGATTTAGCGGCCGTGAAGCAGTTTGAAGATCAAGAACTCTTTTCTGAAGACGCTTTAAGAAGTAGCTTGAGCAACTTGGAACCATTGGGCTTAGACGAATTTCAAATTTTAGCAGAAAACGGTATTAATTTCATACCCGATACCATAGAAGAACATTTCAGACTGGATCATTCATAACAAAAATAAAAAGTAAGTCCCTCCAAAATCAAGAAGTCAAATTTATATGCAACGAGCAAAATTAGGTCAAGTAGGCTATGATCAAAGATCGTGCCTACTAAAATTTCGGTACAGATTTCTGTGTTCTACAGTGTTATTCACGAGTATGGCTCTATAGAATATTTTTAGGAAAGACACAAGGTTCAGGATTGAAATTCTAAAGGTGACCGAGACGATTTCTCATATACAGGGTGTACCAAGTTCGACGGCCTATTAGGCGTTTCTGGAGAACTAGACTTATTTGAAATCTGAAAATTGGGATTATGATATTGTTTGACATTATCTACCGAGCTTAAGTATTCTTGGAGCCTGACCACTTTCAGTTATACAGGGAGCGAAAAAAAAAATTTTGTTTTTGTTTTCGAATTTGACAGAGTATGCAATTCTGAATACATTCGTACTCAAATCGTTTCATTCGCCGAAATACTTTCCAAAATATCGAGAAAAACCTGAAAAAAAAGAGAGAAAAGAGTATTCGGTATTATGTTTGTTATTCCTAATCTAGATACCTTAAGCACAAACCGTTTTCACATTTTGGAAGTCGAAGAATGTGGAAATATTGTACACATTTAGAATTTTGAAAATCTCATCACAGGGTGTTCCAAATGTTGGGTCAAAAATTGGGATCAAGATTGGCCCATAACTTCCGTTTTTCAAATTAGAACCCTATTTTTTCATGATTGCGTTGGATTGTACGAAGAAAAATGATGATAATGTTCTAACATGTTAATGCTCCTAAAATTGATAATTCTTGAGTTATTTAGGATTTTTTGATTTTATGTCGTACGTAGCGTCAAATTCATTATATCTGTTTCATATCAACTATGACCTTGGTCATAGAAGATAAATTATTCCAATAACTCACTAGTGACACACCTTTTTTTCAATTCATTTATCATTGTTGGTATGAAACAGATTTTATGAATTTGACGCTACGTACGACATAAAATCAGAAAATCCTAAATAACTCAAGAATTATCAATTTTAGGAACATTAACATGTTAGAACATTATCATCATTTTTCTTCATACAATCCAACGCAATCATAAAGAAATTG
This sequence comes from Hippodamia convergens, assembly GCA_038502775.1. Classification (NCBI taxonomy): domain Eukaryota; kingdom Metazoa; phylum Arthropoda; class Insecta; order Coleoptera; family Coccinellidae; genus Hippodamia; species Hippodamia convergens. The sequence continues at coordinate 13,347,845 of CM076607.1, read as the reverse complement.
GGTTCTAATTTGAAAAACGAAAGTTATGGGCCAATCTTGATCCCAATTTTTGACCCAACATTTGGAACACCCCGTGATGAGTTTTTCATATTTCTAAAAATGTACAATATTTCCACAGTCTTTGACTTCAAAAATGTGAAAACGGTTTGTGCTTAAGGTATCTAGATTAGGAATAAAAAACACTATACCGAATATTCTTTTCTCTTTTTCTCTTCAGGTTTTTCTCGATATTTTGGAAAGTATTTCGACGAATGCAACGATTTGAGTACGAATGTATTCAAAATTGCATACTCTGTCAAATTCGAAAACAAAAAAACAGACTGTATAACTGAGAGTGGTCAGGCTCCAAGAATATTTTAGCTCGGTAGATAATGTCAAACAATATCATAATCCCAATTTTCAGTTTTCAAATAAGTCTAGTTTTCCAGAAACGCCTAATAGGCCGTCGAACTTGGTACACCCTGTATATTTTGTGAAGGTTTTTCCGGAAGCGACATCAACTTTCGTTTTTTAAATGAGAAGACCTATTTTTGATTGCATAAATAGATTCTCCATTGAATTCTGCGTCTTTTTGATTCCAATAGTATTTTAAATTCCCCGAGACAATCCTCTTCGAATGAGGAAATACGAAAAAAAATCTCAAAATTCAACTCTGTTGAAATACAGACAACTCTGTTGAAATACAGACAACTTCGAGGTTTTTTCATTAGAAATTCTCATTTTTGAGAATCTCCGGGAAAAAAGCCTGATGCTTCCTTTCCGATAGCGTGATTTTCAGGATATGATTTTTTTTTTCAAATTTTTTTCGAAGCATTTTCGAAATCTTCGTCAAAAAATAATAGGAGCATACGCCTAAGGCTTTCATCCCAAAATGAATATTTTTCGAGATATTCAGGAAAAACGATTTCGTTTTCACTTTTCAATCTCATTCTGATTGTGTTTTTTCACTGGAAAATAATAAGCGGTCAAGTGAAATTTTCGGAAATCTCTGTTATCGAGTAAATAGTTTCTATAGTTCAGACGAGTTGAGTTCTTGAATTACCATCTGTAAAGCGAGAACAACAATTGGCTTAAAGTTCTTAATGAGAGTATTAGTGTCAACGTAAAAAATTCTCAGAAATGCAAAAAAAAATAATTTGTAATAGTTTTTAATGCTTTTGAGTGAATAATGAACAGAAAATGTAACAATTTCATTACTGAAAATTCAAATTTCCTTACCAAGACAAAAAAGAAATTCTTCAGAATTAAGAATTTGCGGAAATCGTGCTAAGGTTTGAATAATAAAGAAAAACTGAACTCGTCTGAGCTACAAGGAAATATTTTCTCGATAACAGAGATTTCCAATAATTTCACTTGAATTCTAATTATTGTCCAGTACTAATACTTACATTGAGAACTTTAAACCAAGATAATTCAAGAACTAAACTTGTCTGAACTATAGAAAATATTTTCTCGAGGCTGAAGGACCTCAGGTCAACGGCCAATTGCATTTGCAATAAAGCACTGTTATATATATTTTCTCGTTAACAGAGATTTCCAAAACTTTCACTTGACAGCTTATATTTTCCAGTGAAAAAACACATTCGCAATGAGATTGAAAATTGAAGATAAGATCGTTTTTCCTGAATATCTCGAAAAATATTCAGTTTAGGATCAGAGTCTTGGACATATGCTCCTATTATTTTTTTACGATGATTTCGAAAATGCTTCGAAAAAATTGATTTCCGATTTGTAGATAAAAATTTTTGATGTTTCGTCACTTCCAACTTTGACAAAGAATTTGTGACCTTCTGCATCATATTCTAAAAATCAGAAAAGAAGCATCAGCCTTTCTTTTCGGAGAGAGTATAAACAGCGCAGAATTCGAATACTTACAACTCAATTTTTATTCTTAATGTAAAAAATGCTATTTCTAACAGTTCTTCACCATGCAACACATCTTAAATTCGCCTAAATAAATCAATGTTTGGATTTTCACAAGTTTATTGATACACAACAAAATTTTTAAAATGATTCTCTCTGGATGAATCAGTGCAAGAAACATTTCCATTATTTGAAAGTTCCTGATTCATTTTATTTCAGAAAATGGATGTGAAAACTATTTCCTTGAGGTTGAAGGTGTCTGTATTGTGAATTTTGGATTTTCCGAATTTATGAATGATACAAGAATATGTTTGATGTGTAGATGGCACATGATCAATGAATGTTAAATCCAAGGAACCCATGACATACATGACCTTATTTTTCACAAGTGACAAGTTAAGAAAAAGCTGATTTTAGATATTTGCAGGGGTTAACTGCCATCATATCTTGTACCTTCGATATACACTTCCGACCTTTTTGAACTTCTAGATGTGATCTTCAACTCCACCATGCTCCAGACGAATGGATGAGTGAAATGTTTGAACACAAGAAGGTTGAATGATGTAGCTATCAACTTTTCTATTTGGTGTAGTCAGGACAGATGATGAAAAAATAGAAAGAAATATAAATGTAATGATTTACGTTTGTGTCATAAAAACCAATTAATTATATTTGAAGACTGATAGCAGTTTTACACTGTTTTAACGAATTTTTGAATAATTTGAATCAAAAAACGTCAACATTTGATAATTGAATAAATGGGTTCAACTTTTCTTAATGTATATTTATTGTTTGTATGGATAAGTACACAATAAAAAGTTTTATTATAATTCATTTGCTTCATTTCGTTGATCCTCGACAGCGGCGGCCCATGGGTGGGGCTGAGTATCAAAAGATACTCTGTATAATACACAACTAAATAACCTGAAAATGACATTGAGAGAGTCTACCCTTTCGCTTATATCTGCGGTAGGCATCTTCAGAAGAATCTTGGTCTGACATTATAACTCGTCCGCTGGGTGTGACTCGTCAGATTATACAGGGTGTTTTGAAAAAAGGTGATCCCGTCTTTAGGACAGATAGAAAACTGAAAAATAATTGTTCGAATCGAAATATTCCGGAAACGCAATGAATATCTAATGATTTTCAATATGACTCAGAATTCGGCTCAATAAATCTAATATCAGAAAATTTATGTTCGAAAAAACTAGATGTATCAGCTTTCAAAACATATTCGTTTAAATTTCCATTCATCAAAATCGAAAAAAATGTATAAATTCACTTCTTTTTCAACGCCCTGTGTGAGGATAGCACTTCGAAAAATTTTTACTGAACACAGACTCATTATTTTCAGTTTTCTATCCTACAGAACGTATTACCCTTTTTTAAACACCCTGTATAATATGTTACCAGGAAAGTCAAAAATGATGAGTTTGAGAAAGATTCGAGAGATCCTCGAAGAAAAGTATATTGAAGAAGCCTACCTACTACAAATTCTAGGACACTTTACGAATCCTTTGAACTAATTGATCACGGTTTTTCTCTATTATTGTATATTTTCTTTATACATTAACGTGAGCCGTTAAGTGTTTGTACGTATCTTTTAACTTATTCTCCCCATGTATATTTGATGGGTCAAAAATTGTGTAATTGTAATTATGAACAATTTAAAATGAAATAACAATACACTTCAATTGAATAAAATTTCCAAAATGATGAAAATATATGAACTTAAATCGGCTATATTGTTCGTTACACCATTTAAAACTCAACATTGGATGAACTGTTTGTAATAAAAGATTTTGTTGGATTCTTCTAAGGCGGGGTTAACATAAAATACTATAAAACCCTGAAAAATTTAATAATTAGAATAACGCCAGTAGGTGTCGCTACGGTTAATAGCGTTTCAGTGAAAGTATCATATTTGACCTTCGATGAACTACATTTTCTAGGAATAATATTAACGCATATTTCTTCCGGACATTAGGGAAAATTTTATGATGAAATATTTTGAATATAAAGTCAAAATTTCAACTGAGAAATGGTTAAAACGAAAAAAAATGAGTATAAATATTGTAATTTCATGAACAGTTGTAGAAGAATTCATGTCTTACTTAAAGAAAAACAAACAGAAATATAAATTTTTCTGTTGGTTGACGCTGAAATGTATTAAAGGTTAGGTGGTGATACATCGATGTATTGAGAAAAAAATTCGAAAATTTGACGTTAAAACATAGGAGGTGAAACATTTCAAGTTTGTGCTCTACCTCGAAAACATTCAACCGAAAAAAAATTAATCTCTTCCACTAAAAATATTATCATATGGGCATTTTCTTTTTTCCCTTTCCTTACAGCACCTGAGAAACAATAACATCTTCGAAAAATGGACATTCTCATTTTCGCCCTTTATTCCAGAAACAAAAGTAGTTGAAATATTTCTGTTTGTGGATCAAACAATTTCGGACACAGTGTACTACTCTTGAAAAGACTGTACAATATGATGGAGAAATTTATGATAACATATCAGATGATCATGAAGATTAATAATAACACTCAATTTTTCATTCCCTCAGACGAACACATATATGAATTTCAGCCTTACCGAAAAAAGTATATTTTTGTTAATATTTTACACCCTTTTCTAGTATCCTAGCAGGCATTTGTGCTCGTCGAAATCGTCTGTCAATTTTTTTTTTGAACTTTATGATGAATGAACGAAATCGTATAAAAGTTTCAAGCTTACAGGAACAAGTTTATTTTTTAATTTTTTTTAAACTTCATAGATAAAGGGTTTGATGACGTACATGCTATGAACTACCACTATTAGAATTTCTAGCCTTACAGACAAACCTTCTCTCGGAGGATTCACTAGCTCTTTTACTATTTCTCTGTCTACGTTTACAGTTAGCTTCGTTCATAATTTGATATATTATGTAATAGAATATACTCGTTAACTCTTGATCTCATTCACAGTTTCGAAGAAAAAACCCCACTTTGACTTCTGTACCATTTAAGAGCGAATGTTAAATTTAATTTAATTGTACAACCAACGTCTTGATTATGAGTGCATTTCCGCACCATATATTCTATGCATATGGTTATCCATCCAAGTCCATGAAATTTATGAGGTGGAAAATGTCGATAGTGAAAATCATGACTTCGGAAAAGTTTCACTGTGCAGAACCTGTTGAGTTTTCCCGGTATCTATTTTATTATTGAAAATGTTTGTATACAGAACTGTGTCAGCCATGTTGTTTTTCTACTGTTCTGAAGGTTTGTTACACACATTTTTTTCGTGAGGAAATTGTTGTTGCTTAAAGTTGCAAGCGGTGGTTGAAATTTGTACCTCCCATACAATACACACGGGGACCGTTCGTTAGAATATTATAAAGAAAGATTCTGGAATTTCAATAGTTGAGCTTTCGAAAGGGATGAGGTTCTTGAAGAAAATCAGAGTCAGTCGGTTTCACCCAAAATAGCAACTTTCGTTTTTCAAGTATTGAATTTTTCATTATTTTAGTTCGTTACTTCCAATCCAAAATATTCGCAGAAAATTCGTCTGAAATCTCAAGAGAAACCCTTCATTTCAACGTTAATTATAATTGCATATATATATACATATATGCAATTTTTCACATGGAAATAACTTCTGCAGCAAACATTCTAATATTTGTCCCTCGTCAGTCAGTAACTCCATTGAATATACAGGGTGTTTCTATCTCAATGAGAAAGTGTTCCACGACAAAAATTTCAAATATTCCACATTTACCAATACCTCCGCACTCACCAGATTTTAACTACATAGAACATGAAAGGGATAAGCTCCAAAGAAGATTAGATAATGATCAACCTACCCCAGAATCCATAAATGATCTGGAAGAGCTTCTGCTCCATTTATGGAACCAAATTCCTTAAGAAATATTCCACAACCTCGTGTGTAGTATGCAAAGAATATGTCAAGCCCGTGAAGGCCATACATTGTAATGATAGTCTTTAAATGCTTGTATTCTCTGGGAATAAGATTTCGTCATTTAACTTGATTTTTCTTAATCACCTTTATACCCTGCAGACCTACAAGCTGAAATTAATTTTGTTTTCTGCAACTTGAAATCATATTAATATGAATATTCATCACAAATTCTCATTTAAACTATTTCTTTGCAAATTAATTCAAAATCCCTTACTCATGTGGAACAAGAAAAAGAATAAAACAGTTAACAAAAAAATTATTTGCCTTTACGGAGTTCTTTTTTTGCATGTCATTGGAGATATGAAAATTCAGTTTGACGCAATTAGATGTCACTGCTTTGTAATTTCTGCTCAGTACATCGCACCCGACTGCTTTAAATATCGAAGATTTTGTCTCTGAGATGTATGCGGTACTGATGAGGTAAAACAAGGCCGAAACCGGTATATCGCTCATCTCAGTGACAAAATTTAATATCATTCCTCCAACCTCATGATGTAAGATCTCTGAGCCTGGGAATTGAAAATGGTATTCATTGCGATGACTACAATTTTGAATTCATCTACAGTAGAATCCGCTTGTAATGACATCGAGGGGAAATGAAAAATACGTCATAATAAAAATAAGTCACATAAAGCGGAATTTCAGCAAAATTGATGGTATTTTTCTTGGATTCCGTTTAAGAAAAGAACGAGAAATTCAGGTTTTGTTTTATTGAAAAAATAAAAAATAGCTTCTCTCACAAAAAACTAAATAAAAAGAACTTTTTCATTTCTTAAAAAATAATCTGAAATTTTAGTTTGCGTTTGTTTTTTTCGACTTGAAATAATAGCTTCTTACACCATTGTACAACTTAGAAATGGCTTCGATGGATGTCATTCTGTCCACAAAACACCAATAATCTCTTCAAGATCTTGTCACGCGTATGTCTCGTATCGTATCAAACCTAATCGCATTAAAAAGGGTTGGGTGGCTTCAGAAAACTATTGAGCGGTCACTATAACCGGAAAAATTTTCGAAAAATCATGTTGTTGTATCTGAAATCATGTCATTGCAAGCGACATAACATCATAAGCGAAGTCATTAAATCCGGACCCTATTGTAAGAAGTTTTGAATGAGACCAAACTTAACACTGCATTTGCGTCATTATAAGCGACTGGTCAGTATAGCCGGCGTCATAATAAAAGGATTCTACTGTATGTTTCAATCATGTGGAGCAGTTCAAAAATCGGACGATTCATTCGTTACTTTTATTTCAAGCCTTAATGCCGTTTTCCCTCAAAAAAATTCTGGAAAATATTCATGTAGGAGCTGACGATTTCGTTCATGCCAAGCTCAAAGCTGTCACCAAACTTTTGGGTAAACCAACAGATCTGCAGCTGGTGAAATTCTTCCTTCGGACTTCTCAGGACAAAGCAGAAGTGTATAGCACCGTGAATCCCTTCAATCCCGCCATAAATGCAACTTCTGATGGCCGAATCTTCATTCTCATTCACGGTTGGTCACAGAACAGAACTTCTTGTCCATGGTTCAAGCCACTTACAGAGTTGCTGTTGGAGAAATATCCCGATACACAAGTAGTTCAAGTCGATTGGGGCAAATTAGCCGGAAATAGATATCCATTTGCTGCCTTTGTCTGCGAGGGAATCGGTGAGTTATAGTTTATATAATCAGGGTTGTTGCAGAAACTGGAAGAATAGTCTTTTTCTGAAATTGTAATGTCATAATATACCGAATTTTTCATGCAGGCAAATGCCTTTTAGATCTGAGTCAGCCAAAAAAAATTCCGAAAGATTCGAAAAATGAGACAACGATTTTCTCAGTTTTATCTTGATAATTATTTCAATTTATGTCCATAATAGTACGTGGATAGTGCTTGAGGAGCAATTGATCTTAATCGCGATTGTAAAGCGTTAATTTCTCCTGTCAACACAACCACATTGTCATCAGTTTGTCCTGCTTGTCTAGCTTTCATTTGCTGAAATGTTGAAGGAAGGAAGATGGCTGAAGGATTATTAAATATTCACAAACTTCATCTACAACAGACCTATCATTGAAAATGAAGAGAACATACAAACATTTTCGTAAAAGATTTTTCCCATCCTGAATATTCTCTTTATTCTTTAATTTTTTCCAATATAGGTATCACGGGCATTATTAATTCATAAATTTATAATGAAATAGTATATAACATTACTAGCAAGGTGACAGAGTTTTTACTGTGAATGGAGGATATAATTGACGAGCCACAGGCTAGTCAGTTACCTCCTTGCGCCAGTAAAACCCGTTATCTTGCGTGTATTGTTTTATATTTTATTCGTTTCTCATTTGTAAAAAGGTTACATAAATTCCAAAAAAATCTCAATAATTTGTCGCAAATGTCGTAAGTTATGGAAGCGTTGCCATGAACATGTCTGTTTATTTTTCTCCATAAGCGAAAATGAATGTACCAAAAGAAATTATTAAGGCAGCCAACAGTGTAGCATCAAGTTTATTACCTGCAAAATAAGCTTCAAGGTACGAGCGAGAATACGAAGACTTCAAAAAGTGGCAAAACAAAAATAGTGTGATTGGGGTAACTGAAGATGATTTGTTGGTCTACTTGAATCAATTATCAGCTAGATTCAGCCCTAATACTTTATGGGCAAAATGGTCTATGCTGAAAAGCTGCTTGGAAATGAAAGAAAATGCCCCTGTTCGCAGGTTTGTTTTTCTTAAAAAATTTATTGAAAAATATGACTTTTAGTTGTCATTTGCAGATTTCAAAAGGTAATAGCGTTTCTGAAACGAAAAAATGAGCGTTATACGCCAAAAAAAGATCAAGGTATTAAGTAAAGAAGAGGCTGAACAATTTCTTCTACATGATACTGATGACCAGTGGTTGCTGGCAAAAATTGTAACAATATTTGGGATGTTTGAATAATATCGATGTGACGAATTTCTCTCCTTGAACATGAATGATGTAGAAGATATATAAAAATACGTGATTGTGACATTGCGGCAAACAAAAATTTAACAACATGAAGATTCACCATAACCGATGATGGCTGCATCTTCAAGCCCTGCATGTTATACAGAAAATATGTAAATCTTCGGCCTCCTGGAACAGAAATCCTTGGATTGTTTCCGACATACCGATATGGAAGGTGCATTTCCCTTAATGCTGGCCAGCACACTATTGGTGGTGTCCCAAAGCAAATAGCGAAATATTTAGGTTTAAAAGAGTTTACACCCTCCACTCTTTTCGCAGAACTGGAGCCACTATTGTGCGGATTCGGGTGGATATATTTTAGCACTAAAGCGTACAGAAGGGTGAAACAGATCCGAAATTGCGATGAGTTATGTCGATGATTCGGTCAACGAAAAAATCGAAATGTCTAGCAAATTATTTGGTAGTAAGGAGAGTACAAATGTTCTGCAGTCCTCGAGTTCTGCAGTTTCTGAGTCAACAGTATCAACTCTTTCATCATCAAAAATCTGTGTTACTAGAAATAACAATTGTACCATGATTTTCAACATATATGACGATAAAACAGAATTTTCTAATGTAAATAATACTACTAACTTGTAAAAATTTTGCAAGTCAACTGTCAGTTTTACAAGTTAGTGACTTGATAAAATAAACTTTCTCGATTAATATTGTGTTTTTGGAACCTGACGTTTTAAAATGAGGAACCAATAAATTTTATTCCAATATTAATTGATTGCTTAAACGTCGGTAAATACCAACAATATAGATAATGGAAATAGCCCAAATAATGTCCCAACATAGCCAAAATTAAATAAATGAATCTTTTTATTTCTGCTCAGATTCAAGATAGCTTCTAACCTATATAAAGGGTGATTATTTTAGAGGCGGAGAACTTTAAATTCAAATAAAAAATTTTCATGGTCTCCGATTTGACAGTTCCGTGTTAGATTTTATTCAGTCTGCTTTCGCTAATTCATCATACCTAGAGTTACTTCGGTGAAACGCTTGCAAATTATTTAAATTTATTACGAAAACTCTAGTTCAATTCGAGCAATTATTACGTACATTTTATGGTTATCAAAATCGTCTTTCAGTACGATTAATTCGAGAAACTGTAGATCATTTTTGCAATACGTTCTCCTTAAACTATACTGCGAATCCCGTTAGATGTCCCAGGCCACACATCCCGCGATACAATCAATTTACTAAGGAAAACCTTTGATGATCGAGTGATTTCCCGAAATGGACCTCTTAACTGTCCACCGTATTCGTGCGACTTTTGACACCTTTGGACTATTTTCTCTGGAGGTGTGTGACGTCACAAGTCTACGCCGACAAACCACAAACGATTGAGCACCTGGAAGCCAATATTCAACGGGTAATTACCGGAATACAGCCAGATTTACTGCGATAGGTGTGTGAAAATTGGACCTCAAGATAACGTCATGTACGTGCAAGCCGAGGTGGCCATATGCCCGAAATAATTTTCAGACGTTAAATGCCGAAGAATTATCTGTTATTAAAACCTATGTTCATGAATTTTTATTTTGGGTGTTTTATCACGATTTGAAGTTCTCCGCCTCTAAAATATTCACCCTTTATAAATAACTTTCGGTAAATTTTCAACATCAATTCTATCATTCAGACAACATAATAATTTCAAAAACCTACGTATCTTGAAAGAAAATATCATTAATCTACAAATGATGTTTATGTATTTCTTATGGGATTATTCAAAACTATACTTGTTTTTTAAGGGCGATATTTCCCTGCTAGAGGGAGTTTAGACTTTGGATTTACCAGTACATAGTATGATGATATGATCACTTCATTTGATTTGAATTCCTTTCAATCTAATCTCCAAGATAACATACTTGTTTTTTAAGGGCGATATTTCCCTGCTAGAGGGAGTTTAGACTTTGGATTTACCAGTACATAGTATGATGATATGATCACTTCATTTGATTTGAATTCCTTTCAATCTAATCTCCAAGATAACATAAAGGATGATGTCTCAAAATTATTCACGTTGTAGGTCGCTATATTGCTATTTTCATAGACCGACTGGTAAAGAAAAGGAATATCACTTTGGAAAACTTGACGGTTATAGGCCACTCCCTAGGCGCCCAAATTGCAGGCTGGACAGGAAGAAAATACATGAAGCGCAGAAAAAAGAAGCTCTCGAGAATAATTGCGCTTGACCCAGCAGCTCCCATTTTCAAGTTGCGTCCATACAGAAGAAAACTCAGCAATCAAGACGCTGAAGTTGTGATAGTTATCCACACCGACATGACCAAATACGGATTTTCAGGGAAACGTGGAACGATCGATTTCTATCCAAATGGTGGCTTCAACCAACCAGGATGTGACAAAAGAAATTTGACTAGATCGGAAGAGAAGGATGCAGGTGAGATAACAATAAATCATGAACAACTTTTTAGGAAGAAGACAAACTCTTTGCCTTTACGGAGGCAACGCTGAGAACATTTTCGAAACGTGGAAGAATTTAAATTGGTAATTATCGAAATGAATGTCATCTTCAATTCCCTGGCTCACAGATTTTTTTATCGTGTAATTGGAGAAATGATATGAGGTTTTGTCGCCGGTTTCAGCCTTGTTTTGGCATTATCAGTATCTTATACACCTCAAAGACAAAATCTTCAATTAGATGTGATAAAATGAGTGAAAACTACAAAACAGTGACATCAAATCTTGTTGAATGAAGTCCCAAATCTCCAATCAAATGTTAAAAAAAAAATCTGTACTTCCTCTTTCACCGAATGACATTTTTTATTTTTTTTTATCAGTATGAAGGACTATTACAAAAATGTTGTCTAGTGGCATGCAAAGATATAGAAAGTATACGGTTTTCTTGTATAATTCGCACAGTTTTGGATATAATTTCGAATTTATTTCATTTCAAAATTCAATGAAAAAGTGTAGGGAGGAAAACAAAACAGCATTTCGTTTATCTGTGGGCAAATTCTTAATATTTTGTCGCAAATAATCCAGAACTCACCACGAGAGGTAGCTGTTGTATCTAGTTAGAGAAGATTACAATTAGAATGAAAATTATTCTACTTTCTGAAGCGAATAAAGTAGGTGAATGAACATTAGAACAAATTAGAAATGGGTTTACTTCGTCTCTAAATACGACTTCGATTCTCAAAATACTCAAGATCTTAAACCCCGATAATATTTTCGGAAATGCCCCCTCAATATTAATATTGTAGAACTGAACAAAGTCATTTTCTTCAACGTTGGAAAAGAAGTTGAAAATTACCTTGTCTTTGAAATGACAACAAAAGTCGGAAAATCAATCTGTTGTCCAAATGGACAACTAATTTTTGTCTCCATTCCTCAGGATCAGTTCTTTTTAGAGTAACTGAGGACGCCATGTTACTCGGTCGATTTGGAAAAATTGAAGGAAATGCATTATCAGTAAATTTAGAAATTTTTCAGGGGTATATTAATGATTGAACCTTCGGTGGTTAGATGAGAGTTATTTCTCAAAATATGGGAATCTACAAAAAAATTCATACAAACTACACTGTCATCGTAGACATCAAAACTTTTTTCTCCATGAATTCGGTTAAACCTTTTTCTTCCCATCGCAAGATCTTTCGAAAATCTAAATACAAAAATTTTCTGATGAGTAGATTTATATAGTTGGTTTTGCAACCTGGCACGAGGGATAGTACTCAAATCGAAGATTTCCCAATGTACTTTTGATAAATATCAAAATGAGAAACTTTCCTGTTAATAATCCTTCCAGTTATGAACACTAAAGGTCGAAAACTTCAATCACAAACCTGATACACACTGCTCTTGCAACTGCAACACTTATTTTCACTTTATTCATTGATTGAAAAACCGACCACACGAACACGAAAAAACACAAACATTTTTACACGTTTCCCGGTCGAATTTCTGATGCGAACTATATCATATATTAGGCTGCAAAACAGAGCTGCAAGTGCAAAGTCGCAACACTCTGAGCCTGGTACAACCCCATGTGGGAGTTCTGGCAACGTCGCATTTTAAAGCAACATTCTGGCCTGTTAAATATAGTAGGCCGTAAATAATGGGATCGATATATGACTGGTTTGAGAAGTATTCCGATGAAAAATCAGGATCGTGTTTTTCCATCTTTTGTTGGTGATAATTTTGAAAAATAAAATTAACACAAAAAGAATTCCTCTAATAATTCAATTCTTTTTCAGTTTGGTGCAGCCATAAACGAGCCCATGATCTCTTTATAGAAGCGTTGAAACAACCACAGTCTTTCATGGCAACAGAATGTGATAGTTTCGAAAATTACAAAAATCACATATGTGACAAAAACGAAAAAGTTTCGATGGGTGACTGGCAAACGACCAATACCGGATCGTTCTTCATTGAAACCACCGGAGAGCCACCATTCATCAAGAATTAACACAGTATGTTCTGAAAAGACCAGGAAAGCGTTTTTTGTTTGTGGTTGAAGAATCAGATGAGATAGTATTTAATAAACTTCATTGAATTGGTGTTTTTAATGGTATTCATATGAAGCAGCAGACGTTGTTGAGTTTTAGGATTCCTTTGCGTTCTGTAATCAGCAATCTTTTCATTTCTAATAAAGATAATGTAATACCACTACCGGTTCAGTTTTATTCGAAACATGGCAAGATATTATGACTGAAAAACTTATTTTGATACATCAATCACAATTCCTATAACCATAAATAGTGGTAAAAATAATCTTATTTTTTCATCAATTCAATACATAAAATAACTAGCTGGCCCGACCTCAGAGATTCATAAAGTTGTATCCACAAAACTGGTACTTTTTTAAGTAGGTGGTAAATAAGACAAAATTAAAGTACAAAATATACAAAAAATTTAATTACATTGAAATAGGTAGGTTTGTACATTGTTATTTACATGAGAAGACTTCGTTTCATTCAAGCGGTACCTTATTATTAATTTAAAAATTGTCTCATTGTTGTACCTTATGATGAACATTTTTAGTTTTTTCGTCATGAAAATTTCCGTAGTGTTCGGAAGAAAGAAAGGTGTGATAACACATGGACTCAGATGCGTTGATATTATTATTAAATGTAGTTCACCGAATTTATATCATATATAATACTTACACTAAAACGCTATGAACTATAGCGATATATACTGGCGTTATTCGCAAAAAGGAAAATTATTTCCTACTTTTTTTCCATTCCATCAAATTTTTCATTGTTTTAATTTATTTTATGTTAACCCCACTGTAGAAGAATCCAACTAAAAAACTTTCATAACAAACAGTTCATCCAATCTTGAGTTAAAAATGGTGTAACCAACAATATGGCCGACTGAGTTTTATATAGTCCTCAGAGGTAAAGTGTGTTAAGTCACATTTTTTCAGACACGAACTATCTACAATATCGGATTCATATTAGTGAATTCTAGCTAGTGGAACACATTTTTGACTCCCTAGATATATCAAGTCACCAAATAATGGCAGTAAACATTCTTTGAAACAATAATGGAACTGAAAAATCACGGTTTTGTCTAATTTTGATATTGTGACTTAACACACTTTACCTCTGGGGTGCTGATATTAAGATATGATACCTTTTCGGTATCAAAAAGCAACAAGACAAGACAAGCCACCCTGTATATCTCTGGACATATCCTATACATCATTGTTATGTCTAAAAGGATGAATAAAATTCTACTATTCTATATAATTTCAAATATTTTATAGGACCATTTATTTATCAAATTTGAAATAATTCGCGGTATCGGTGAAAAATTCAATAATCCAATATATTTCTATGGAATAACCACATGAAAAAATTTGCTGTCGGGATAAAACATTTCTGGATAGTTCGACTAACTAAAAACTATACATAATGGCCTGTATAATATTTCCGTGTTGAAATAAGGACTCATTCGGATTCTGCAACTTGTTTCAGAATACAGGGTGGCCATTTGAAAACGAAACAGACGATATTACAGACAAAATAAATTTTTTCGATAGAAATGCTCGGACAGGTCGATTTCTGTTTCGAGGGGGACAACTTAAGATGTAGGTTACGGACGCATAGCGCTTCAACCCTTGCTACTACCCCCAATTTTTGAATAGGGAAGATGGGGTGAATGATACCTCATTTGAAAGGTATTTTATACTGATTTCAGCACAGTAATTGTTTTTTCATTTTATGCATGCATTAGTTCTCGAAATACATAATGGCCATTTGAAAACGAAACAGACGAGATTAAAGACGAAATAAATTTTTTCGATAGAAATGCTCGGACAGGTCGATTTCTGTTTCGAGGGGGACACCTTAAAATGTAGGTTACGGACGCATAGCGCTTCAACCCTTGCTACCACAACCCTTACCCCCAATTTTTGAATAGGGAAGATGGGGTGAGTGATACCTCATTTGAAAGGTTTTTCACAAAAAAAACTCTACAAGTGCCATGTAAACACCACTTCATTTTCAAATGCTTAGTCAAGAATATTTCGAGAACTAATGCATAAAATGAAAAAAAAACAATTAATGTGCTGAAATCAGTATAAAAATACCTTTCAAATGATGTATCACTCACCCCATCTTCCCTATTCAAAAATTAGGGTTGAGGGTTGTAGTAGCAAGGGTTGAAGCGCTATGCGTCCGTAACCTACATCTTAAGTTGTCCCCCTCGAAACAGAAATCGACCTGTCCGAGCATTTCTATCGAAAAAATTTATTTCGTCTGTAATCTCGTCTGTTTCGTTTCCAAATGGCCACCCTGTATACTATCATTGGGAGAAATTAAACAATTTTTTTGCCAGCCATATGCGTTTCACAACGGTCCCATATCAAACTTCAGACAGCGAAGCAGCTATATAATTCTGAGTCAGGCTTTTGACATGATGATTATCCGTGAAATGGGTTTTGTTCATGAATTGCATGAAAGGAGCACTTGAACCTTTTATTGTTCAATATTGATCTCTCCACTCATGTGACAAATTGAACCTTCAACATCTCGTTCCGTGATTTTCAAATGAAAATAAAGATGGAATTAGCGAAAAAATGATTACACTCAGGATGAAACTTGCCTCTGTTATAATGTACACTTTCTTTTACTCATTTGCATTTGTTGGTTGCTCGGAAAATAAATCTTCTTTTTTTGGACGACTTTCGTTCGGTTTGAGTTTGCTGAAGGAGTATTTGTTCTCACCTAAGAAAGAGTTCAATCAAGATGACGTAGATTTTTATTTATACCATAGGACACTAGGAAAAAGAGCTAACGCTGATGTGACTTTGGCACAAATGTCGATGAACAAAGGAAAAATCTTTTTCATTATACATGGATATATGTCGGGCAGGAATCATTCTTGGTATAAGGAACTCACTAAAAGTTTACTCGATAAATATCAGGATGCGCTAGTTGCTCAAGTGTCCTGGGAATCATTAGCATCAAAATTCTACAAAACGTCATCTAAGTATACTGAAAATATCGGTGAGTAGAATCATCATTTTCTATGCTTCCCACTAAAGTATTTTCAAAGATGCAATTTGCTTATATTTGTTTCATTCGCTACAGTTGATATTCTTTCAAAAACAATTTTTTCTACAAACGTCAAATTGACAATAATATGCTAAGTGACATCTTTTATTCCATTTTCCTTCGTTACCATGACACCGTGCGCGAAGTAGTGTGTTGAATACTTATTTCGCACACTGCATGTAAACTATATATGAGATTTTTATATTTTAACCTTTATATTCAGCAAAAATCCACAAAATCATTTATATATTAATGTTTACCAATGGTAAAGGCTTTCAGTTTGTGAGGAAATGTAAAACTACCTAATTTTATTCATTATTTACAGTGTTAACATTGATGGTGCAGCCAATGCACGAACCAATATTTATTTCTAAGCCAGATAACTCAGATTATTTTGATTTTTAAGCAAATGCCGTAGAGGTGACAGCACTTGATCCTGAAATTTCACAGTCTAAAATTTTATTTGATGATTTTATCGTTCATAGAATCTTCCACGTATCCTTCAAAACACATATATCTGCCCCCCTATTAGCAAGTGTGGCTGATGTTCTCCGAAAATAATGTCCCGTGTAGGCATCAGGATTTGGTTATTTTAGGTGTTTTGCTATTAAGCTGGGCATCTTACCAATACTATTTATTCCAACAACTTGGTTAAAACATCTCTTATTCTGATACTTCAAAAACAATCGGCAACTGGTAGCATAACTTGGACGAAGAGCCGCATATTTTCAGTAAATGTCAATATAATCCACATTTGAATCTGTAAAAATTCGTTGTATTTTCGTTTTTGTATGGGCACTTCATCAATCAGCTGGAATACCAGTATTAAAACAACCTGAAAAGAGTTCAGTAATTTAAGAAACACATAAAACAATCATCAAAAATCCACTTTAATCAAATAATAAGTTTCATCATCAGCGTCTCTTATGAATTTTTCAACTTTTTCTCTAGTCAATACCTTAGATTTCTCAGGATGGTTTCAAATATGGAACCAACTTGGTAAATTTCTTTAAATCTTCGTTTTATCCCACATTGAGTGTTGGTTTCAACATAGAATATATTGCCCATAACTTGGAAGACTTCAGCTTCTTAGACTTCTCTGCAAAATATGCTTTATTTGCTTCACAACACTCTTTAAATTGCTGATATACATTTTATTGCTATACTAACAGTAATTACTTGATTTGGAAAAAGCCAGTTCAATAATGCTTTTCATATTGAGCTGAGCATGTTACTTATTTTAGAACAATATTTTTGACGTTTGTAGAAAACATGTTGTTCGCATCTCATGCGCGAAATACTTTGGTGATCTAAATTTTTTTAAACTCGTTAAAAAATCAGTTCTCGATCATCAAAATAGCATTTGGCGCACTAGATACAAGAATAACTATTATCATCAGTCTAGCGGAAATATTTTTGATTTCAACACTATCTGCAGCTTATTATTATGCCACATATTTCTTTAGTCATTCTATCAACATTTAATATTAAACCTCCAATGTGCATAGGATATTTTTCAATGGCCTATGTTCAACATTCTAACTACACATGGCTTAGTTAAGAGATATTATTTGAAACAAGGTTTTATATTTTGGTCAATAATTTGGTCAAATAATTATCAAGAGAGTTCCTTGGTCTCGTAGGTGACAAACACAATCATTTTTCATCGTGTGATCCTTATTCAATTTGGAGCACTCTACAACAAACTCATTTGAGCAATTCATACCAAAAAGTTTCAGATGTTTAAAGTTAACTGCTTATATAAATCAAAAACACAAACATTTGTTCAAATTCTGAGTTTGTACTTCTTTCTGTTTGTATTACAGAAAATTTTGATAACCAATATTGCGAAGAACAACAAATTCAAGATTCTATATATATTCTCTTCTACTCAGGTCAAATAATTGCAGACATCATCCTCAATCTAGAAAAGGCTCATAGAGTTTATGCTGATAGGTTCGTATTGATTGGCCACTCTCTTGGAGCTCAAATCTGTGGATGGGCAGGTAGACTGTTCGCCGAAAAGACTGGTAGGAAAATAAATAGAATAATTGCATTAGATCCAGCGCAACCTCTATTCAAAAAAGCTGCAAAAAAAAGGAGATTGAACTCTAACGATGCAAACGTAGTTTTTGTTGTCCACACAGATCAATTTTTTGGATTCAAAGAACCTTGTGGAACCATAGATTTCTTCGTTAATGGAGGCTCTTCTCAGAAAATATGCATCAATGAGAAGAGTCTCAAGGATAAAGGTGAGAGCCTCATGATGATGGCATTTTTAATTTATTCCCATTATGAAAATAAGTTGCTTCATTAAACTGATCATTCGACTGGGGTAAATTCTGGCATATTAACTGCACTATTACTTTGTTACACTATCAATATTTATCGGAACCATTCAGATAAAAGTACGCATTTGAAGATTTAATTAGAAACTTTTTTCGATATCAGGAAAAAAACCATTTCCCAGTTCTTTCATTTCTTGTTGATTTTTTTTTCTATTTTCAACGTACACCTTTGTTATAACTTTTATCATTTTTCATATAACCGTTCAAGCTAATTCTTATATTTTCAGTTTACTGCGATCACTCAAGTGCCCACAAGTATTTGATTGAAGCCATTACACATCCAGAGTCATACGTCGGCATGGAATGTATAACTTTGGACAACTGCAAACGTGGTATCGTAGAGAACCAGAAAAAAATTGTATCCATGGGTGATCTTGAAACTAACACCACAGGATTGTTTTATGTAGCAACTCCAGATCCTATTGTCAAACCGAAGAAATCATTTTTTTTCGGAAAGTAGATATGTTATCTGTAACATACCAAGAATAAATGGAAAATCTGATAATATAGTTATACCTTCTGATATTTCTTTCACTTGTTTGAGGTAACACGAGTATGAAATACCTTGTTTTACGTTGACGTCATGAATTTTTCTCGTTTTCGTAAAAACAATGAATTTATTTAAACTTACGCTTGCCAGAGGCTCTGTATGTCGGTACATACAGAGTGATAAAAAAATATCGCTTTCAATAAATCTTGAACTTTTGGAGAAATTATTTTAAATTTAACAGTTTTGTAACCCTTGAGAAATTTTTTCCAAATTAGAAAAAAAAAGAGATTTAAAACGTTATTTGTTTCCGGTGATGTCGAATCAGTAGATATCAAATCATAAAAATAGTTTTCATAAATGAAACGAATTCATTCGAAAAACTCTGATTCAACAAACTGGATAATAAAATAAAATAGAAAAAAAATTTAGAAATTTTTCAACTTTTTCTATCATTTACCGTTGTGATTCGATTAGATTTACAAGCTCAAAAATTCTTCGTAGCAGTTCATCTGTATATACCTTCATATATAATTCATAGATTTCTTGTTTGAACACTTCTTATAAAAATAATCTAACGGTCTCAGATCATGGAATCGAGGAGGTACAGCTACATGAGCATCTCTGTCAACCCATCTGTGTCCTGAATAGTGCACAGGAGCTCCATCATGTTGCAGTCACAATGTTTTGAAAAAAAAAGGAAAGTGTATTCCAATACATTCTATCAAATTTCTTTTCACTGTCTCTTTTTGAAAATATGAGGCCCAATGAAACGATTGTTGTAGATATCACATCCATTTTTTATCGAGCATCTAACTAAAGATTTTTTGCATTATGGATCTTGAATTATTCTGGACCATACTTGAAATACGGAAATAGTAATTTTGATTCCTTGTGAATTCTGATTCAGCGGTGGACAAAATCCGAAAAATCATTCTTCTATGGGCCTACGATTTATTGAGGAAAAATAAGCCATGATATTTTATTACCTTGTTCTGATAAAAAAATAGAGGAGTTTTGATGTCGAATATGATTGGATAACAGATCATAAAAATACGATGAATCGTGATACACTAGCAATGAAATATTAAATATGAGAATGTCTGAATATGGCATCGACAATTCCTGTAATTTTTGACCTATAGTCTGTACAAAGTTTCTCAACATTTTTTTTCAATTGGAGGACAATTTGAAGAATTGGAATATGAACAAATAAGAGTTGCGCAGTTAGCTAGCTCAACATATTCGTCGAAAAATATGTGTCGACAGAAAAGTTAGGAAAGAATTAAAAAAATTCATGCAGCAATCTTATCTGTGTATATAAAAATGAATTGCCGTGCATTAGGTACGCTGAAACTTGAAATTTGGTTAATTCTGGTCTTGACTTATTCGTGGAATTCCAGGGAAGGTTTGACAGGTGAGAAAATATAAATATGCAAGGTATTTGATATGGTTTATCCTTAGAATTATAGGTGATGGATTATCATTGATCATCGCTTTTTGACAATTGAATATCGATGTTTTGAAATTGATCTGCATTATTTATAACATCGTTAATCTATTTCTCGATTTCAGTAATTTCTTCGAGTCAAAATAATGCAAAAGTTTGAACGAAACATTAATGTTATCAATTAATAATGAATAATTAACTAATAGTTCGATTAACATCATGTTAGGTTATCTATGTCATTATCGGCTTCGGTGATCATTTATGAAAATAACATTTCAAGTTACGTCCTTTTTTTTGTAGGTGATTTTTTGTGATAGATATCTACTCGTTTATTTATGTGTGAATATTGTAACTCGTTGAATTACAGTGGTGAATCTACTAGATTTTGAATTGCTGAGGGAAATGTGAAGTTGTCACAGTTGGCCCTACCACCTTTAGTTTCTGGGATAGGAAATGATTCCAAACACTTCTTGGCCGATATTCAAAAATATAGGAGCTGCTTTCAGATGACAAAGTTGTACAGGATAACTTGATGCCCACTTTCAAGGTATCAAACCATAATAGTGGATTATAATATTAAATTTTGAATTATTAAAA
This sequence comes from Hippodamia convergens, assembly GCA_038502775.1. Taxonomy (NCBI): domain Eukaryota; kingdom Metazoa; phylum Arthropoda; class Insecta; order Coleoptera; family Coccinellidae; genus Hippodamia; species Hippodamia convergens. The sequence continues at coordinate 13,326,629 of CM076607.1, read as the reverse complement.
CCAACTGATAAATAAAAAAGAAGCAGATTTTTTTCAGATTGATAAATATTATGTTTCCTCAGAAATTAAATGTGAAGTGAAGAATCGATCGACATGAAGTAACGACCTATTTGTTGGTAGTAAATGTTATATATTATGTTTGTTTGTGACGAAACATAATATTCATCAATCTGAATAGAAATACTCTGCTTTTTTTCATCAATTGAGGCAGTATGAAGTCTGCCGGGTCAGCTAGTTTAGGTATAATAAAATAGTAATTTCCTACCGAAATAATACTAAATTTTCATTGGAACGGTAAACTGTTGTTTAATCTAAATGTGAATATGAACCTTGCAAGAACTTGAAATCGAAAAGTCTAATAGTTTTGATAAACAAGTTAGAGAGGTGGAAATAGTAATATAGTAAGATAATAACACGCAGTTTAGTTTTAAGACTCATCTACGACTAATGACTCATGCGAAACAGCAATGCCAATCAGAATCAGACATCGATTTAAACATCGTATTCCGCAGCAATTTGTGGATAATGGAAATGCCAAAATCGATAATCCTAGGTCAATAATTCAATAAGAACCATGAAGTGCAACTATAATAACACTTTTATATAAAGGATTTCAGCTATCCGTATCTATACGTTTATGTTTTTCCTCAGCAATATGGGCAATAAACCATTCCTATGTGCATTAACAATACTATATTTTTTGAAACATTACGGTAAGTAGAAAATTTATTGGTACCTATATCATTAATCAATGAACATTTTTCGGTACAAGCGATATTTTACTATAGGTACTTGAGAATTCCCTCAAAATTTCATTGGTCTGAAAAAACAGTCAACGGTTGACATGATAGTCGAACTTTTAATGATTGCTTGTTCTTCATTCAAGGAATATCTTGCGATGGGGTTTTCGGAATACCCAGCAGTTTACTGGAGATGGGGTTGAAAAAAGTACTTCCATTCGATCCTGCCCCGGGTTCGCTGTAATGAAAACCATTCCCTATGTGAACTCAAAAATGGGAAAGCTTGGCAATCTCAAAGGTAGCCCTCTTTTAGGACTAGTGGCCGATACAGGTGCCCTGATAAAGGAAAGTGTTTTTTCCTCCAATAGCATAGACGACAAAGACATCTCACTGTTTCGTTATATGAGAAGTGGAAATATGGAACCGCTCTCATTAGAAGAAATATCTCGAACTCAGGGAAAGCTATTTTTTATAGTTCACGGATGGGTTGAAGATACGGGTGATGCAGATTGGTACAAGAGTATGGCACAAACTTTGGTTAATAATTTCAAAAAAAGTGAGGTGGGGGTCTTGGACTGGGGTTCTAGTTCGAATAAATATCTTTATCCTCTGGCAGCTTCCAGGACGAAAAACATTGGTGAGTTTCAATATATACCTATATTTTCTTTTGATTCAGCTGAAATAATACAATACGTCTTGAAACAAAAAGTTACCTAGCTGAGGTTGGTGCAACACAGGAAAACGATACAGGCCTGCAGTATGATTAAATGAGGAAAGTAAGAAAACCTCAGATGCAAAAATACACCCGTGAAAAAAAAATACTTTTAAGGAAACTCTCGAAAGACATCAGTGTGATTTGAGAGAACAGCTTCATGTTACCCGTCGATGGGATCAGATAAACAGATCCTTCACAAACGACTTGCATTTCCCAATCTGAAATGAAAAAAGACAGAAGCAGAAAAAACAAGAATTAACAATGAATTAAATTGTTTTTGAAATTGACCACCCATTTCAGAAATTCATTTGTGAATTTGTGCACAACTATTTAAAAGATGTTTCCCCATTTTCCCTACACTCTCAACTAGGGCTCTCAACCGAATTCCATCGGAAGAGTATGCTGTTGCATCGTTCTAATGCGATTTAGAACAGACCATATTCTCCTGGGAAGGTCAATACCAGGAACTCTGATGGAAAGATCAGAAATTAGATCTTCATTGAAGAAATTGGTTACTTTCCATTCAGATTGCTAAATTTCTTTCTCTCTTCTATTCATATCAATCAGAAAATTTGGCCAAAAAGATTTACGCGACTTCAATCTGGGGACCTTATTATCTGCAATATAGGTGAGTATGGGAAATGAATTTGGAAAGAAATTGAATTTTTCCCAAAAATTCAAAACTGTTGGCTCTCTGCTAATATGGGAAAGGACGGTATTTGAGAGGGGTAGGTGTAGATTTTTTTACATTAACACTGTACAACCAAAAAGAAAACAATATGCAGTTGTAGAAAAAACAAAGCAAGCGCTGCCGTACGAAGTATTGTTGCATCAACTAGTTTCTGAAGAGTATTGTTATTCTTTCGAGTTTTTAGCTTCAAAGGCAGATCATCTAAATGGGCGTTGAAATTTAGAGAGCAATCAAGTTTGATTCCCAGGAAACTAAGATTGAAAATATGTTTCTCGATTTCAGTATCGCAATAGGTTCATTACAGTACTGAAAGTAGTGAAACCCATTACAGCATTTTTTTCAGTTATATTTTTCATTTTATGGTTGTCAGTACTGACCTCTGATCGAATAGTTTCGAATCAAAACAATTCAAATTCCGTGATCTGTCAAATTTCGTATGTCACACCAACTGCCAAGATACTAAACAAAAGTCACTTATCTGAATTTCCATTCGAATTTTGAGAATATTTAACAAAAATTGACTGAAATAGAGAAAATACGGTCTAATACTCGTTGCAGAAGGCAATTCCAACCAACACTCATGCTATCGCATTCGTGTTGGAATAGGAGCTCATTCTGCAACTTGTTTTGAATATACTATTAAAGGGAGAAGAACTGAAAGTTACATTAAATTTTTTATATTTCTGATGATTATTCGAATGAAGTAACGGTTTTATTTTTATTCAGACACAAATGCCACCATAAAAAATAATATTTCATAATATCCAAATCTGCGGAAAGGGTACTTTCTATGGTTTGAAAATAAGAATGATGAAAAGCCAGAGCAATCATCAGCATAAAGAAGATTTGAATACGAAAGGTGCTAAAACTGAACCTTGTGAAAGACCATTTTTCGGAACTTTCTGTCGGATAACATATTTTCTGATAGTTTAACAATTTTTACACATTTTGAATGAATATAGAGTTCATAATTTAATCCATTCTTCCATATTGTATCATATGCAGCTGATAAATCCACAAATGATGTCCCTGTGATAATCATTCAATATTCGATTCTTTTCTAAATAGAATCAATCTCTCTGAAATTTTGAAAGAGATGGTGAAAACAAAGTTTTGTGAAGCCGACCCTAAGACTACTAAATCCAAAAATTAAAAAAAGGAAATGAAAACAAATGTGAATATTTCATATAAAACGAAATTTATAATCGGTGCTCGTAGTATTCGATTCTGATTTTTTTTTACATGCAACTTTTATATGCTATCGGATATCGAGGTGATAAATTACATGGAAAGTTATAAAATGAAACGAGGAGCAAATACCATTAAAACCTTAATTATTGCCCATTTCTAGACTGATTTTTATCCCGATCCATATATATCAAACTATAAAATAATATTCTTACAAGGAGCAGCTTATTATCTGTGATTACTTAAACATAAGAATGTGGATATTTCTATACTGAATAAGTTCTAATAGTCTTACCTTGGAGATTTCACTCGAATATAAATGAAAAATTCATGCACAACACTTTTGCTCAATCAGAATTCAAGTATTTCATGGATTTTTCGCGTAATCTTTTCTTTCCATTCCTCATCTTCATTTCATCAACTCATTGCAATAATTCTATATCGCTATTAAAGTTCTTCAGTATTACAATTCAATTTCGCTTAGGTATCCCAGAAAACACCAAGAAAATGCACTTTAATAAGAATTTCTAACACTTTATCCATAGTTCTTACTGTCCGAACTTCACCGGTGAAAAAACAACGCTACCGAAGATTCTTTCAACAATCTCTGGTTGAGTTTGAAGTTCTTGAAACATCAGAAGGCTCATTTTCTTCGATTGCTCGTATATCTGGTAGGCGTATCTGACCTCTTCTTGAAAGCAGCGATGCATTGTACCAACCAGTAGGAATCGGTTTGCAGATAGGATATTGAAACCAAAGTAGCTACAAATGGGGCGATTTCTCTGACCTTGGTATACAAATATCGGCTGTCTTCGGTTGTTTGTTGAAAGTGGATGTTAAAAAACCAATATCTCATTCTGCTTAGGGTCATATATGTACATTTTTTTATTACGGAGTAGACCGGATAAATTTTCTTGCCAGAGAATAGACGTATAAAGAAGACATCTGAAAATTTCTCGGGTTTGGCGACTAAACGAAATGATTGCAGGTAAATGGATGGGCGAAAAACTTGTCGAACTCACCGGAACACATAATTTCTCAAGAGAAAATATAGTCCTGATTGGTTTCGACCTTGGTGCTCATGTGTGTGGGCATGCAGGTGAGTTCTTTAACAAAACCACGCAGGACCAACTTCCATTGATAATTGGACTAGATCCCTCTGGACCGCTCTTTGAAGGAAGGAACCCTAATGAGAGACTGGATGAATCGGATGCAGAAACTGTTATGGTTGTCCATACAGGTTCCTACTTAGCCGGGTACGCTGGAGACTGTGGTACCATGGATTTCTTCCCGAATGGAGGCAGCTCACAGCCTGGTTGTGAGAACGCAAATTGTAAGTTCATTTGAAAATTACATATTTAAAATGTGAAGAAAGATGATCCTTTGATAGGGAATAATGAAAAGTGATTGATTTAGAGGTACTTTTTGAGGTGGCGAATCAATTTCAAATCAAATCAAGGTGTTTACAAAACTTGAAAGCAACTTTTCATTATTGCATAACTAGATGACCTGGCAGACTTCATACTGCTTCAATCGCTGAATAAAAAAACACGTGTGGCACTCGAGGACTGCCGCAGTGAAGCTATTGCATAGTATCTATTCAAAAATAAGGAGATAATATTGTTGATTTAAAATATTTTTCCTTATTTATCTTACAATACATGAAGGTTATTCAGGAATGTTTATCATTGAAACTATAGGTTCATGGTAACTGAAATAAGGAACATAAGTTTGGGACTTAATGTCTTCTGAATATCTGCAAAATCCCGCGTCATTAGTGGTCCCATATTTTGTTGTGGATTCTTGTGGATCATTACTAGTTTTTAAATTCAAATTTCACGAAAGAAAAGTTGTCAATCGCTTTGATTTTTCAATGTTGAAATCGCCAGCCAATGTAAGTTGAAATTTATTACCATTTGTACCAAGTATTTTCGACCCTTGTTCAGTGTACTCTAGTAAAGTGGGATGAATAAAATACTCTACCTCGTCCAATTTTGCATTTGGAAAAATGAAAATTGCTACCATGACTGTGTGTAGGCCATTTCTAAGTTTGCATAAGCATGCACAAATATCTCCAACAAATGAGCGTCTAACATTAACATCGCTAACGTCTTCAATTTTTATTTCAATATTCGGAGTCATAATATTAGTGAACTTAGTTTTATTTTGGTAAATAACTAACCCACCTTTTGGAACAGTATCTCCTTCAAATTGAACAATACAATTGAAATTAGGTATCACAATCGGATTATCATAGGTCATGCATGTTTCGGTAGGAAGTAACACATTGGTTTGTCTAGTAACTGAAACTTGTAAATCGTATTTGTGACTATGTAGACTTTGGATATTGAAAGTCATTATTGAAATGCCATTTCTATCACTAATGAAATCTAAGATACTTCGAGCTATCGTCTGAACACTATTTGAAGACAGTCTTTTGAATTCTTGCAACAAACATGCAGTCGTTGTAGGTTGCCTTCGATTATGATAAAACTCAAATGCAGAATTATCATTTCTTTTCGTAATATACAATTCTTCAATATTAGTCACGAGAGAGTAAAACCAAGACTAGTTTCTGAGAATGCGATTTACTATACCCATATACTATTTCGTCAAAAGTTCCACCTTGCAGCTTATGTATAGTTAGAGCAAGAGCTGAAGTTAATGGAAAATGTTTGAGTTTGGCTCTGCAACGAACTGTTATTTCCATAAGAAAAATCACAATTTTATGTGATAGCTCAGGAAGGAACCACTTGAGAAAAAAGGAAGAACGCTACTTGGTTGCTATGTAAAAAGTGCCGGTATATTTTTTTCATGTCAACATAGAGATAATGACCGAAAAATAAAATCGCCCGAATTTTAATTTTGGCACATTACTCGAAAACAAAAGAAGATAGAGGAATGCAGTTGATCCATTTCTCAAAAAAATACCACTATAATGTGACATTCATTTTCCCCTATCTCTCACGGTTAAAGAATTGTAGTTCAGGTATCACCAATTTTGCCCACCCTGTACATTGTTATTCATACATCAAAAGAATTTTCCTTATTTAAGAGGTAAAGAGGTAACTTTTTCATACTTTACAATTCCCTCATTGTAGTACCTTGTGACGAACAACATTTTTATTTTTTAGAATTTCAAGGCTAAGACCTTTAGGCAACTCTAAATACGCAGTAATTGTTTACTTATTTCAAGTAGAATGGGGAGTTGTTTAAAACATTCCGTCATAAAATTTTCTGTAGTGTTCTGAAGAAAGATAGGTGTAATAACACATAGACTCAGATGCGTTATTATCAGAAAATGTAGTTCACCGAATTAATATTGAATATAATACTTTCACGAAAAAGCTTTTAACCGAAGCGACACCTACTAGAGTTATTCTCACGGATGAAAATCATTTTCAATTTTTTTTCCACTTCATCAAATTTTTCAGAGTTTTAATGGATTTTATGTTAACCCGCCGTAGAAAAATCCAAAAAAAAATTTTTCATAACAAACAGTTCATCCAATCTTGATTTATAAATGCTGTCACCAACCACATGGCCGACTTAATATTTATTTATAATGTAATATTTTATATATTAAGATAGTCGATCATTTTGTTCACCGAAAATGACTATATTCGACTTAATTGCAAATAATGGTTTTATTATTTGATATCAAAAATCATAAAATGAAATTACTGCCATAAATTTTTTTATTGAAATGAGAAAAATACCTCCAGATGAATCACTTTTTTATAAAAACTCTGAACTCAAAGTATTATATTTTGATTGAATGGACAACAACAACATTTGAACAACTAAGGCTCCCGAATGGAATTTTTGGGAGTGGAGGTATTTCTTAAATATCTATTTTATTTTTAACAACTGAAGAAAAGACAAACATGCATAAGAGCTCAAATCCTAATTGCGAATTATTTGGGGACAAGTCAAAGCTACTTCAACATAGGATTGACATATATGTTATCAGTACACAATTTTTGCAATTGCCAAAAAAAAATTATGTTAACGATTTATAAATAATAATAATTCCATTGTTCACAGTATTTTGCAACCACCATCGCAGCTTGGATCTCTTCACTTCGGCTATAACGTCTCCGAAGAAATTTCCAACGAGAACGTGCAATAGTACCCAAGACTTTGAAAAAGAAAAATGCGAAGAAAGTAATGTATTTTTTTGGAGATATTTCTGAGACGAAAAAGGGGAGATATTACTTCGTTACCACAGACAAACCTCCCTTTTATAAAACATTCAGAAGTAAATTGAATCCTCTAAACTGGTTTTGAAAGGTGTTCAACCAGGAAAATAAATGTGTTGTGATCCATGATTAATATTTCTCTCAGCTTCCCAATATGAGTTGAATATTTTGATACAATACAGAGTAAGCATTCGTTTGTTCGTCAAATGAATATCTCAATCTTGTACATACTACTTCTGAAGTAGGATATACATTTGGCGAACGTTGATAAATATTTTTTCTTACACTCGCATTTCAAAAACATTATTCTTGCTCTTCCCTTCTAATTTTTGCCAGGAATTTATGGCATTTAACTTCAAACAAGGAGTGTTAGAGTCGCTTTCTGCTGCAAGTATTTGTTGTTTTTTTAAAGTTAACAGCTTGAGTTCTAGCAAACCTTTGTTGCTGAACCGATTTTGATAGACAAATATCTGAATTTGGTAAGAATGAGAGGTTCTGAAGGAGCAAAAAAGCCCAATGAATACCTTCTTGAAATATTTCCCTTTATTCACCAAGAAAAAAAATGCAGGGCATTCCTTGTGCACTGTCAATCGAAGTGAATACAAAGATTTATCTCTAATTCCTGAAATTCGTATTTTGTGAATTTTTTTCGATATTCAGTCGAAATTTGCCTACTCAGCCTGCTGGTAAATCCAACACTGAATATCAAAATGTTTTTGGTTGGACAATTGGTTCGTAAACGAACAGACAAAATGTTTAATATCTGTAATTCAATTGTTTGAATGAAAATATATTATCACGGTAAGTTTCAATTATTACTATATAATGTACTATGTATCCTCATATTCGGAGTAATTTGAATTCATCGTCTTTCTATTTTCAGTTCCCACAATCAATACGATACTTAATTTGTGACTGAACAAAATCTAACTTGCAACGAGGTTATCCTACTTTTACATCTGCTAATTCGTGAGCGACACAGTGACACTTGAGGCAAAATGTAATAGAACAAATTTTGACCTGACTCGCTATTGCGTCATGAATGCCCGGAAACTCCTCGCCTCATTTGAAGCGGTACCCTGTACCGCTTCCTTACAAAGTGAGGCACCTCTTACAAACTCAATTTTGAAACATAAGCGGGGTAACAGCGATAATAGCAGATTTAATGCTTAACCCTGGGTCCTATGTCACTTTTTTGTAGCTAGCTGATGTGTATCCAAAAAGTAATATTTCCAGATCTGCTTGCCAATTCAGAGGACTACGCATTTTTCAAGGATCAATCGAAGAGCAATTCTTCGACCAATCAGAGAGAATATTAAGTTCCCTTTGGAGCTGTTCATTATCAGCGATAGGATTGTTGAAAAGAATTGTGTCGTCCGCAAGTTGAAAGGAAGAATATCTTGAGATCTGAATGGACTCTTGATTAAGCTGCAAAAAGTAACGAAATGGGAAGATATTATATTACAGATATTGGAAATAATCTCATTTATTGGTTGAGAACATCATGTCTCGAAATATCAGAAAACAATCAGTAAATGTGAATTGAATATGCAACTAATACAATGCCTATTAGTAAAGATATTCTGTCTATTATCACACCTAAAAGAATATAGAACTCCTGGTTATCCTTCATTCTCGTCATGGTTGATAATTTTCCATATGCATCTCTCTGAAATTTCAACGAAGAATTTATAGTTATCTTTTTCAAGCTTAACCTCTTAAGTGGTAAATTTCGAGTCCAACTCACCTTCACTTCTGGTAAACAAAACATGTTCCTCACTATAGGAAATGTCAGTAATCTGGATAAAAGATTAGGAAACGGCCTCTGTTTCTCTGTTCGGCTCAAATTTATTACAATTATTGAGATTATGATAGAAATAACACCTGCAATGATGCTGTAGCTATGTAATCGTACTGAAAACAATTTTACCATGAAATGAACTGAAGAATCAATGTCGCATAAATAGTTTATTCTAAAACAAGTAGCAGAATGATCTTTTATTCCAACACGAATGCAAAATGAGCATGAGTGTTGGAATTGCCTTCTGCGACGATATTTTCTCTAGTTCAGTCAAGTTTTGTGAAATACTCTCGAAACTAAAATTTATCAGTGACTTTTGTATTGTATCTTGGCAGTTGGCGTGACTTACCAAATTTGACAGATCACGAAATTTGAATTGATTTGATTCGAAAATTGATTTGATCGGAGGTCAGTACTGACAACCACGAAACGAAAAATATAACTGAAAACAATGCTGTAATAAGTTTCATTACAGCACTACTTTTAGTACTGTAATGAACTCATTACGATACTGAAATAGAGAAATTATGATTTCAGTGGTATAAAATTACTAGTTTAAATGTAGGAATTTAATCATTCCAAGAAAGTACTGTAAGGAAGGACTCACCGATATATGGAACTGTAGTGTCATGGGTCGGAAGAATATTACCAAGATATATGAGACAAGAAATTGATAATACTAATTGGAAGCATCCCAAACATATTTTATAGGACTCTGCTGGAGTTACACAAAAACTGCACAGAATCAAACTGACAATAACTGAAAAGAATTGGTACAAATTATGACTGATGTAACAGAAATATTTTTACACACCTATATAAGTGGTCAGGAAAATCTTTCCATAAACTACAGAATTTCTCCTCATTTCGAATGTAACATAGAGATATTCCTTCTTAGTTTGCAGCTCGGAATCTGCAGCATTGTATACGTCTATTTCCTCGATAATCCAATCAGTAGACATCGTTTTCTGTTTTACCTAAATTCGAATGAAATTATTTTCATTTTGCATAATATTAGATACATTTGACGTTTTGTTAATTTCTTTGTTTATAGAATATGAAGTTTCTCTAGAGTTGTAGCATAACTCGATTGCTTTTGAATACTTTATGTTCGGTTGCCCATCACAATGGTACATATGAGGAATCACACAATATCCAATTTTCAAGCCACAAACAGTGCGGGAAAGTAGTCAATCACGCACGGTTGTAGAAAAAACAAAGATACTACTTGAGTATTTCTGTAGCTCTCTATTCATTAAAAAATTCCCCACTTCTATTCAAGTGTTAGTAAAATAATCAACTTCTATAATATTTTTTGTGCTCTTGTTTCTGAGAACCAGTTTAATGGAACATCAAACAGAATATTTAATATATTGGTTTCAATATCAAAGAGCAATAATATTATATATTGCAAAATCAGCATGTCGAATTAAGTTAGTGAACGAAAAAAACAAACCCCAAATTTCCTTACCGAATCCGATTTGTTCGAGTACTTTATCCATAAATCGTTCAAATCAGTCATGAACGAGAATATGATGTCACAACTTCTTTTGTCTTTGGGCCATAAGTCATGTTGAGAGGGATTTGCTTTACACCATGTTCTGAGGTTCAGAGTTGGATACCAATAAACTAGACCTGTAGATTTAACGACTAACAGGGCGTCATCCGATATGAAATTATCCTCATCAAAATGGCTGAAAAAGATTTGGAAGTGCAGATATTTATTCAAATTGAAAAATAAGATACTCGTATGTCGACTCACTTTTGTACAATCAGGGTAGGTTTCCAAAGTTCTGAGCTACTAACTCTGATTTCTGTGATCCCACCATAAGCAGAGGCATTCCAAACCAACTTTTCATCCATCCACATCTTCAGAAAAAAAAATTGATGAATCAATGAATGATATTTTGATATTATTTATTTTCAAATTATTATTCTGATGAAAAACAACATCAATAATATAAATGTCTGTTTATATAGAAGACTCAGGCTCATTTTTATCATTCATTAGTGATAAGAAAATTCTTTTTTCTTCATTTTATCATCTGATACTACTCTGATACTGGGTGTACTCACCAAATGAGCTACTCCACGTGTATGTAAGATCGATTTCTTCTCATCCTGAAAAAAAATTGTGAACATAAGAATATACAAATCACTTCTTTAGTTATATTTGAAGTGCTTGCAGCTTACACGGAATGCTAACAAGAGCAAAATCATGAAATAAGTTATTCAAAAAGATATTTTTGTCACGACAGAAACATACTCTGAAATTGAGGAATATACCCATGAAGTAGTAAAGTATAAGTGCAAGTTTTGTTTCTTTCCTCTTGGAAAAAAAAATTCTCATGAACTTAGAAATCCGTTAGAAGTATTATCAGTTGGACAAAATAATAACCGATAGAGGAGCTGCATTCGCCAATCAGCTCTTCACCGAAATGAGTATTGTCTCGTTTTTACATTAGTTTTTTATTTGGGAACTATGAGATTTTTAATTTGCAAGGTTTATTCACTATCAATAATCGAAGTTGTTTCTTTAATTGTGGATCCTGTGAGTTATTTTGTGTGTGTAAGTATAGGTTATATATGTGTTTTTTTGTTATATTTTATGTTAAATCTTGAGCACTATTCCATTTTGAATGCTTTTCAGATCATCTGGCTAAATATTTACCGAAAGTTCCTCAAATAATAGGAAGTTTTCCAATATTTACATGCTTATAGATGCTGTGCAGAGGGTGAGCAAGTGTTGCATTGCAATCATTTGATTCTATGTGGAAAAAAATATTTCAAAACATCAGAAGTCTACAAAGACAAACCCATCATATTGAGTAAATGATGTCTCATAAAAATGATGGAGTGAAGGTTGACAAAATGATAAACACATACCAAGCAAAATATATTTTAGCCCTGCTACTCTTCCGTACAAGGTTGTACTTACTTCAAAATATCTTGACAACTCTACTGATTGTGAAGGTGAATTTCATTGTTTAGTTTTGTCTCTGCTGTTTTTCTTCTTATTTTCATAAAAATGAAATGTACAAAACAGAACACATTAGGATTATCCCTTTTTGATGAAAAACTACTAGAAGGTTGAAATTAACAGAACATGAAAAAATGCATGATTGTAATGTAATTGAACATGGACATAAAAAATATATTCATTCAATAAAAGCTAAAAAAAATTTTCTGTCTTGAACTGCTTTTTTGGTAGATTTTGTGAAGGTACGGCTTTTTTCTCCAGTAGCAGAAATGTTTTTATAGTGAGAGTTTCTGAAATAATTCAAGACATATGAAGCATTGCTTTCAATTGACATCAGTTTCCACTCTTGACTGTTTTCATTCTATAATCTTCTGGTCCAAAATGGTGTGAGCATGCTCTGATATGTTTAGATACAGGTTTTTCCATTATCCAAACATGCTCATAGGATTCACGTCTTTTAATTTCCTCTACGATTTCTAGTTTGTTGGTAACATAAACTTTTTGATTTTTGCCACGAAAATAATGAAAATGGACTCCAGGATTCCTAGATTTTTCAGAATTACACTTATAAACATTACAATTAGTGGTTTTCACTTTCTTTCTTCAGGCATTCTTATTTAATTGATATTTTTTCCAAAAAATACTGTAAAATGATACTCGTTTCGGGCTTAGTTCCAGCTAACGCTGGCTGTGTCGCATAGAGTTGTGTTTTGCTCTATAGAAAATGCTATAGATCGTACTTTTGAAACTTTCTCGTTTTAATAACGCTTCGTGAGACGATGTACGATTTCCGTGGAAGGGCTCTTTTCACAATAACATAGTATCATATTACCACAGCAAGATTTAACGACATAGTAAATGAATTTCCAAACAGGCACTTACGAGACTGACACTAAGGATTTGAGGAGCCATTCTTATAAGAGTTTTCATCGATTCGTTTTTTGTCGGTCTCACCATGGGATCATAATGGTTCAATAAGTCTCGCCTGAGCCTCTCTTCATCTGTTAGATTCCTCTTGATTTTCTGAAGTATAATGACTTATACTTTTTTCTCGGAACAAGGGATGAATATAGGTTACCTTAATATCGTCTGTTATGCAGTCGAAAAACCACTTGGCTTCTATTCCTGGCCACGTGCTGAAACCTATGGTACTCATTGGCAGAGGTTCATGGTCTTTCCAACTGATGAATGCCAGCTCTTCACCTTCTTTACCTACCTCGAGTACTCCATCTACAAAATTAAATATAAACGAGAGACTTTAGAAATGCGGTTGGAGAAAATGAATGCATTCGGATATATTGCTTTGAAATGAGAAGCCATATTTCTGTTCAGCATGTATATTCCAGTTGAATTTGAGGGAAAAAAGATTTCAGAAACTTTTCATTAAGGATCTAGCTTATTCACAATTCATTATTCGATATTTTATTAAACATCTTGTTTCAAGATTATTCAGAATTGTGCTGATAATAATAATATTCAATCTGGAATATCATATGTAAATATAACAACAATTCAATGTTAAGTTGAGTGCGATGAGTTTTGCCTCTGAGATCATCTGGCATGAAAGAAGGTACATACATTTTTCAATTACAACAATTGAAATTAAACCAATCATTTTCAATTGTCAATTTGACAAAAATCACGAAAGCAGTGTTGAAATAGTTTTTCTCTATTTCAGTTTCGTAATGAGTTCATTACAGTACTAAAAGTAGTGCTGTAATGAAACTCATTACAGCATTGTTTTCAGTTATATTTTTCGTTTTCTGGGTGTCAGTACTGACCTCCGATCGAATCAAGTTTCGAATCAAATCAATTCAAATTCCGTGATCTGTCAAATTTCGTATGTCACACCAACTGCCAAGATACAAAACAAAAGTCACTAATCTGAATTTTCATTTGAATTTGGAGAGTATTTCATAAAAATTGACTGAAATAGAGAAAATACCGTCTAATACTCGTTGCAGAAGGCAATTCCAACACTCATGCTATCGAAAACTACGCATTCGTGTTGGAATAGGAGCTCATTCTGCAACTTATTTTAGAATATACTATTCTCTTTTTCAGTATCGTAATGAGTTCATTACAGTACTAAAAGTAGTGCTGTAATGAAACTGTTTTTTGTTTTCGAATTTGATACACACAAATCGTTGCATTTGTCATAACAATATTCAAAATATCGAGAAAAACTGGAGAAAAAAGGGAGATAAGAGTATTCAGTATTATGTTTTTCATTCTTAATCTAGATATCTTAAGCACAAACCGTTTTCACATGTTTGAAGTCGAAGACTGTGGAAATATTGAACAATTCAAAATACTCGTCACAGGGTGTGCCAAATGTTGGAACAAAATTGAGATCAAAATTGGCCTATAACTTTCGTTTTTCAAATAAGAACCCTATTTTTTTATGATTGCGTTGAATTGTGCGAAGAAAAATGATGATTCTGTTTCAACATGTTATTGCTCCTAAAATTAATAATTATTAAGTTATTTAGGATTTCCTGATTTCATGTCGTACGTAGTGTCAAATTCATAGAATCTGTTTCATATCAACAATGACCTTGGTCATAGAATATAAATTATTCTAATAACTCTTTTCTGAATTTAACCATTGTTGACATGGAACAAATTAAATGTTTTATCGCTACGTACGACATAAAATCCTAAATAACTCAAGAATTATAAGTTTTAGGAGGATCAACATGTTGAAATATTATCATCATTTTTCTTCGCAGAATCCAACGCAATCGTAAAAATATAGGGTTCTAATTTGAAAAACGAAAGTTATCTTATCTCCCATTTTTTTTTTCAGTTTTTTCTCGATATTTTGGGAAGTATTATGACAAATGCAACGATTTGTATACAAATGTATTCAGAATTGAATACCCTATCAAATTCGAAAACAAAAAAACAGAAATAAAAATTTTTAAATTTTTTTTTCACTTCCTGTATAACTGAAAGTGGTCAAGCTCTAAGAATATTTCAGCTCGGTAGATAATGTCGAACAATATCATAATCCCTATTTTCAGATTTCAAATAGGTTCAGTTCTCCAGAAACGCCTAATAAGGCCTCGAACTTGGTACACCCTGTATATCCAAGACAGAAAAATGGTCAATGAAATGTTACATGAAATTTGTGAGAAACTTAGATAATTATCGAACAAGTTTCTCGTATAAAACACTCTTACTTTAGAGAAGTAATCAACATTTCTAATGACCCTTTTTCAATATTTCGATTATAATCTCAATGATCTCTAGTCATTATGAAAATTTTCTGAAGATATCTCGAAAGGACACTATTAATGTCTGGAGGAAATTTCATCAATCCAAAATGTCCCATCTCAAATATTATATACCGCTGTTATTAAAAAAAAAACTGAAGAAGGAAAGGCAGTAGAGAAAGTTTGTCACAAAACATAATCTGAGAACAAACAATGAAATGATATTCATACTACTTCCACTCACCTTTTGTCATATGTATCCAGAAAGACCTAGGATCGAGAGGAGAAAGCAATCCCTTTATCCTAACAGACTCCTTCACCTGATTTTTCTGCATTCTCCGTATATCGCAGAAAGTATTGCCACCTGCCCCTATCACGATTTCATATGCAGGATCTGTTTTCTGCGGATTTTTGGTAGTAGCGATGAGAATGTGAGCATCACTGGCAGCCAATACGGAAAAATGAAAATCCAACCTGAGCTCACTTTCATCCTTTTTGGGTCTTTGAAGTTCGAAGAAATCTTTGTATGAAGTCCCAGATCTTGAATAATAAACTTTACATCTCGATAAGTCTGAAAGAGGAAAGAGAACATCAAACTTTATAAGAATTAATTGAATGAAACACAAGTTTTTGGCCCCTGACAAATTAGTGCTCAAAATGTTTTTCTAATTGTTTCTTGTTTCAGAGACTGATGGGAGAAAAACCCATATCAAGTTTTTAGGAAAATACAAATAGAAATGATTACAGATTAATGTTTCTATGAGAAGTATTTATTACCTGTTTCATTCGTTGGATTGAAAACTGCTCGACTTACATGGATGTAGAGAAGAAGAATGAATATATGGAACAGCATTCTGATGTTATGACAACTAGAAACAATGCCAGTCAGCAGTGATCATATCATTATCATGTAGAATTGTATTTCCGTTAACTTCTTAATTAATCTCTTCATGACGCCCACAAACTCCTATCAAAAAAATCAATGTCTGCATTTACAAGGTTCCTTTCAATAGCATATGCACTTTATGATTTGTGAGGTTCTTGACTTTTTCTGTATTCCACTCGACACAGCTATCAAGCGGGAGAAACTCGGGTGATTCATTGGATGTCATCATTGTCCACTTTTTTTTTGTAAATCCTAAGACGGCTTTTATATTATGAATGCGTAAGTTTGTGAGGATTTACGTATGCTTGTTGCTTTTTCCCCGTAAAAACTATACTGAACGGATTCAGATCTTACAATAACAAAGTTTTTTTTCATCTTATAATACTTAAGTTACCACTTCACAGAGTACTGTCATTACCATAACGATGACCTACATGGATTAAGTATATGTATATCATCGGGGGCTTCAAGCATAAACCAAACTGATCCGGCAGACTTTGTACTGCCTCAATCGATAAATGAAACGCCTATTTTAATATTATAATAAACTATTATGGTATAATACCATTAAAGTGGAGTTAAAATTGTTCTGTACAATTAGTCCAGTCAATGAGGGCGAAAATTAGGCATTACCTCCGAATTCTATCAAGATGTTTCGATTTGGAAGAAACAACCCCTTCATAAAAATTTGAAAGTAAATCAAAGTAATTTTTGGGCCTCAATAATGTTTAATGAAGGTCCTTATATAAATGAGTAAAAATGGGTCCCTATCAACATAATTAATTAATTTCAATCAATTTTATAACATTGTTTTGTATCAACGTAAGTTTCAGTTATTTTTATTTTTTGACCTCTAGAAACAAAGCCTAACTTTTCACAATAACAAAATGAAAATATCATTTATTCATTCATTCATCACTTTATTCATGTGAAGTTAATACTTTTTGTGTCAAAAAATTAATCTGATTCTGAGTGGCTGTCGCCACTGTCAATTATTTTTTCATCTTTGGCAAAGATTGATTAACTATTTTGGCAGTTAACACCTGCACATTTCTCACATGTAGCGTTATAAAAAAGAATCAGTTTTTCGCAGGTGCATGACGCATTGCACCTTTTTCTGCAGTAACAAAAAATCATTTTCAACAATTTAGTGGTGCAGGTGTTTTTTGCATTTTCGTGGGCTGCAAATATCCATTGGTAATATTCTAACCGCAATCAACTGAATTGAAAGCTTTTTTACTAAGCCCAATTTGATGTTGATGATATTTGGCATGCATTTATTTCATCGGCAGTTGTCGATTTTGGAATAACCGATAATGGTTATCGGCAGTCGTCAGACAAAAGAATCAGTGAACCCCCAAAACATCGGTTTAGGCAATTAAAAACACACAGTAATTGTTTACATTTATAATAGTAGAATGAAGATTTGTTAAAATATTTCTTCATAAAATTTTTCGTGGTGTTCGAAAAAATGATAGGTGCGTTAATAATCAAAAAATGTCAATAACTGATATAATACTTTCACGAAATCGCTATTTACTGTAGCGACACCTTCTGGGGTTATTAGCAAGGAGAAAATTTTTTTTTCATTTCATCAAATTTTAATGTATAGAGAACATTCACAGTCATCGATCGAGATAATGATATCAATTACATGGAAATATATAGAAAATATTTCCGTCTGCGTCCACAAAATGCGTAGAGCGAGCATTTATTTTTGAGATATCAAAACAGAAAATGCAGTTATCAAGTGAGAAGCGAAGGGACAAAACTTTTTTGAATTAAGAAAATCCAACTGCCCATGCAATATGAAAAGTTGAATTTTGCAGAGGTTTCTGTGAATTCGGCTACTAACTCGATCCAGTGGTATTTCCATCAGCAATTGTAAAAATTGTACTTTTACTTTCAATGTTATATAAATGAACTGAATTCAAATTGTTTGTGTTATTTCATTATCTCAAAGAATATTCAGTCATTTTCACTTACCGTTCTGTTTACGTTATCAACCAGTAAAAATGATCTACCGATCTAGCAACAAACGCGGTAACCAACAAAATTCGTTCTTTCGTGCAAAAAAATACATTACACATGGATTTAGAGAAACCAGCTCTTTGAGTACCTACAAATTTTAAATGTAAGTTCTGAGTCTTTTGAATCATAAATTTCGAATTCTGCTAATTGTGGGTGTTTTGTGACTATGAGAAAAAGAAAATTCTTTGCCTTTACGGAGGCCACATCGAGAACATTTTTGAAACATAGATAAATTCAAAATGATAATCATCGGAATGAATACCATTTTCAATTTCCAGGCTCAGAGATCTTTCATCATGATAAATTCTTAAAAAAAAATCTGGCTTCACATGATGAAAGATCTCTGATCCTGAGAATTGAAAATGGTATTCATTTCGATTATTACTTATTTTGAATTCATCTATGTTTCAAAAATGTTCTCGATGTGGCCTCCGTAAAGGCAAAGAATTTTCTTTTTCTTAAAAAAACATCTGGCTTCACATGATGAAAGATCTCTGATCCTGGGAATTGAAAATGGTATTCATTTTGATGATTATCATTTTGAATTCATGTATGTTTCAAAAATGTTCTCGATGTGGCCTCCGTAAAGGCAAAGAATTTTCTTTTTCTTAAAAAAACATCTGGTTTCACATGATGAAAGATCTCCGAGCCTGGTAATTGAAAATGGTATTCATTTCGATGATTATCATTTTGAATTCATCTATGTTTCAAAAATTTTGTGACTATGGTCCTTCTTCTCGTTTTCTCTTGAAATATTTCCGAAATTTCAGCGAAATCACAACTCATTCGTGAATCTTATCTGGATATGAACATCCCTTGTGCAAAATTTGCAACTTTTTCCTGGTTTTCAAACCAATACTGCCTCATTTAATCATCTTGTTTATATATTCGACGATGTATAACTGCGATTCAGCTTGGTAATTATTTCACGATTGTAAAAATTGCATAAACTGATAACATGATCAATTAACATGTTAGTAGTGCGAGAAGAAGGTTCACTACTAGACAATGTCAAAGTTGTTTATTCTTGCCTTGAGCATAGTATTTGGGTTTTTCCTCAGCTTCACTGTTATTTCCGGGAAAAGGTATACAAGATGTGGCCTGACTAGACAATTAGATGATTTGGGGTTCGAACGTTCTTATATAGGACATTGTGAGTCGGATCAAATCTACAGACTCGGTTCTAATTTTTTCACCTTATAGGGGTTTGCTTGATTGAGAGTGAAAGTGGTAAGAATACATCGAAAATTACAACCAGGGCAAACAATAGACAGGGTCTTGGACTTTTTCAAGTAAGTTTATCTTTTCAGTAACTTTTTTTCAATCCAGGGCTAAAGTATAAGAGTTGTTCTAGAATGTTTTCACACTAATAGTATCTTGAAAAAGAAAAAATGTAATATTGAAATGATGTCTAATGTGGCATAGCCTCTTTATCAATGAACAAAAAGAAAAAACACTTTGTACTCTGAAGTGTAACGTTTCGAAATCTAAATAATCAGACTACTTCGTTTAAAATTTCTAGTTTTGATACTTCGTAGACTCGTGACAAAACTTTGATTTTTCAGATTGACCAATCATATGATGTATCTAATGAATGGTTATTACCTAAGGTTAATACTCATGCTTTTTTTGAAATCATCTAAGAATTTTCTTCTTATTCTCTGATTATGTATAGCTTTGAATATTTATCTCGGCATTTTCATTTATTTCTGAAACCTGTTTTATTCTTTAATCAAATTGCTTTAAACCTACAAGTTATTTTTATGAAGATTTTGTCCCTTGCGTGGTATGTGATACTGATGATGCCAAATGAGGCTGAAACTGGTATAAATCGGATACCATTTCTTCGAATCTTATGATAAAAGATCTGTGAGATCAGGAAAAAGTTCCTCATAATGATGAGTTTAGGAATTTTCATTCCGATATGGCTAGAGGCCTTCAATTCATTTCTATCGATTTGTCATTCAGAAACAAACACTTTGTATTTCGAATTACAAATAATTGATTCGTTTTTAAGAAGGAAACAAAAATATGCTCCAATTTTTGATATCGCTTTCAATTATTTCTCATGATTTTTTGAATTCGGATGAAGTTCGAAAAATTGAATTTTCATGAGGAGAACTGAGAATCTTCTGTAGAAAATTTTGAAAAAAGTACAGATCTTTAATAAGCACATTCCATAACGAAAAAATAACAAATGAAAGAAGCTAAACTACAGTAAAGAGTACCTTATAAAAATGAAAATAGGAATTCAATTTTTCGAACTTTATCCAAATTCAAAAATTCATAAAAACGTAATTGTTGATGTGACAACTTTAAGGGATATCACAAATTGAAGCGAAATGTAACTTTTTTCTGAAAAGCGAATAAATTATCCGTAATTCGAAATACAAAAGTGTTTTACCTTGAACACTTCAAATGAAGATTGATGAGTCCAGCCCTGGAATAATGAAATAATTGATATTTTTCTGACTCGACCTGAGCATGTGTCAAAAACTTCCCAAATTTCAATAATATCTGTCAAAAAGTTCGGATTTTATGATAGTTTAAGTATTTCCATGAAGTTGGAAAATCAACCTTCAACTTTTTTAGGGAAATCCAGTCAATCATTTACTACCTAGTCCAACTCTATCTCTAGTAAGAGTTTGTACAGTTATTCCCCGGATAATCTGTATACTTTATAGATTAATACTTTTTGTATTTAGTATTAGACCACCTCGGTTGCTGGGTGGATTGTTCATTGTTGATATTTCTGAGATTTAAAGAGTTCGATGATAATGATCATTTTCCAGATTCTGAGTAGAGATTGGTGTATGTTCCGTAAAAAAGGAGGGATATGCAATGTTCGTTGCGAGGGTACGAAAGTTTGTTTTTTCATTTTCGAACCTACATGTTTTAACCTTCCATTTGTAGACATGCTTGATGAATACCTGATCGATGATGCTGATTGTGCCAAGAAAATAATGCTGGAATTAGGTTTCAAAGCTTGGAACGGTTGGAAAAGAAGTTGTAAGAGAAGAAATCTTCCTATACCGCTTTGTTGACGAAATGATACTTAAAATACTCTTCATCATCCAGTTCTTCGAGTATTCAACATCACAAATCTAATACAATAATAAATAAAACCAGAAATTATTATATTTTAGTATCAGTAGGAATGTAAAGCATTAATAGTCTTATACAAATAAGTAACAATATTATTAAAATTTTAAAACAAATTATGTTAATCATATACAATAAAGAATTTCAATTTAAACATTGAAAACATATTATGTTCATATGGCACTGAATGTCATCTTGAAAACCATCTTGTTCATACCTTGGTGGTGGCTTGTAATTTAACATATTGATTACTTTGGTCAGCCTCCATTTCTGGGGATATGTAACACTGGTGAGTTGGTAATTTAGATTTTAGTAATAATTTTCGTAGTCCCCATATGAAGGAAAGAACAACGAAGCAAAATATGATGAAAATGGAGAACATTGCTAAATCTAGACCAGACACTATCATGATTTCTGTTCTGAAAACATTTATACATCTCTTTTTGTAATTTTCTGGGGGAATACCGGGATGCACTATACTAGCACAAGCTCGGTATGGTCCACTGGTCAGTCCAGTAAAGACATAATTGGGGTTGTAACAATTCAAAGTTTTGTCGGAGACTTGGAGACCCTGCTCGAATATTGCCAAGTATACCTCACATTTCGTCTTCGGATAAACGGTCACTTCCACTGATAAGCTTCCCGCCCTCGAAAGGTTTCCCAGCAGTGACACTACCTTCGGAAATTGAACCAAAGGTTCATTCTGCGCCTCAACATTCTGTACCAGAGGCATTATGTCAGAACAACCCAGTATAAGAGAAACGTCATCCGATTCTCCACTCTGCAGCAATACCAAGCAGTATCTGTATCTATGAAGTCTCTGCAAGTCTATCAATCCTGGCACTGAGATTTCAAGCAACGTCGGATCACTCATTTCCGAAGAATTGCACTTGAGTGGTGTTGATTCTATCAGAATTTCACTAAGTTCCTGTTCTTCGTACACATAAATGGCATCGCAGGTGTAAGGTACTCCATCTTCTTCTATTTTCCAAACCAAATCGACAGTATGGCCATCGTATTTGAAGTCTTTGATACTTATCTGATTCTTGACAGCAGAAGTAACTGTAGGGGGGTTGATATTCTCTTGAGCTTCTTCCCCACAAATCAAACTTTCAGGTTTTATCTCGACTAAGAGACCATTCTCTAGTGAAGGTGGTGTAGCACATATTGCACTCTCCTTATCTTCACGAGAGAGGGCAGAGTTCCTGAGCCATACATTGAAATCTACAAGACTACAGTCGCAATTCAAAGGATTATCCGCGAGACTCAGTACTTTCAAAACTGTGATATTCTTCAGGGCATCCCCAGCAATGATCGATATATCATTATCGTCAAGTTTCAAGGTGTTCAGATTTTTCAGAGGAGATATCAAATCAGCTGTGAGAGCCCTAAGATAGTTATTACTCAGGTTTATTTCCTTCAGCCTGCTCAAATGGGCTAGAGAAGCTCCAGAAACTGCCACTATTCTGTTATTCGAAAGGTCGAGGGTGACAAGTTTGAATAATTGACTGAATGCGTGATCCTCAATCACATCTATTTGATTATGGTGAATGCTCAAACTTCGCAAATTAATCAGTCCTTCTAGAGCTCCGAGTTTGATACTGCTTATAAGGTTGTGAGAAAGTTGGAGGTCTGTCAAAGAATTCATCTTCGGGAAAGATTTAGGACCTAATGGGCCCAGCAAAAGATTTTCTGAGAGATCCAAGTCTTCGATATTAGGTATGGAACTCAACTTCAATATATTCGAAAGTTTTATTCGGTTTCCCCTCAGTCTCAGGATCTTCAAGAGAAGCAGCTTGCTGAAGGTTAACGGGGCTATTTTAGTGATCAGATTGTTACTGAGGTCTATGAAAGAGAGATTCTTCAGGCCCTGCAAAAATAAAGATAAAATTTCCGTATATTTTCTTGAGAACATTTTTTTTTACCTTGAATGAATTCGTGTCCAAATTCTTGAGTTTGTTGCTGGACAAATCCAATCTTTCTAGATCTTGCAAGAGTCTCAATGCTGCTATAGGAACTGATGATAGCTGATTATTAGGTAATCCTAAGGCTTGCAGAGGAGATTTAAGTCCTTGAAAAGCAACTTGATTCACTTCTCTCAATTCTCCAGAAGAAATGACTAGACCATGAAGAGATACGCCTTCCAGTAATGGTCCTGTTATCACGGTCAGATTTTGGATGGTACAGTCCAAGAGAGAGACTGAAGCTGTGTTAAGGGAGCGCAAAGTCCAACCTGAAGTCAGATAATGATAGGTTAATTTATTAAATTTCATTTTTATGATCATTCTAGACATTCGTCATACTTTAAGCTTACTTATTATGGGTATTGCTCTTTTATCTCCTATACATCTTAATGTATGAGGCATATCACAACTGCATTCAACAATTGGCTGCTTCACAATTCTTGGGCACCTCCAACTGACATTTCCATCAGCTGCTGGACTTGGAATGGCTGATGCACCACACCACCAAACGAGAAAAACAAGAAACCAGCCCATACTGTGAAACAGTAATGAATAAGAAGTAATAAACATTTTTGAATTGATCAATTGAACAACAGAAGCAAACAAGCCCTCATATTCTATCACTATATTATGATTTTTATGTACATTGCGCAAAAAAAAATGAACCCACATTATGGAAATCTCAAATTTGCCATTTGCCCCATACATTGGTGAAAATTTCATCTTTATGGACGATAATGCTAGACCCCATCGTGCGCGCATCGTTCACGAGTACCTTGAAGAGGTTGAAGTCTCTCGAATGGAATGGCCAGCAAGAAGTCCAGATCTCAATCCGATTGAGCAGGTTTGGGACAACCTTAATAGAAGGCTGAGAAGATCAAAAAATTATCCAGCTACTCTTAATGACTTGGAATCCAACTCTGGGAAGGATTAGATCAGAACATTTCAAGATCACTCATTTTGAGTATGAACCGTCGTTGCTGAGTTGTAATTAACGCAAGGGGTGAAAGAACTAAGTATTAAATCACTTATCAGCAGTTTTTTGAAAATTGTTCATTTCTCTTCTTTTACATAAAATTTGGTGGAATCCTGAATTTGTCTTCGATTTAATGTGTCTTGTTTCGTTCAAAACCTTCCCGAGAGAACATAAAAAAAATAAGTTATAAAGTCAATGTAGAGTTAACTTTCATTAAAATTGAGATTTTTAGAATGTGCGTTAATTTTTTTGCGCAGTGCCTTTTCAACTATCTTGAATTTTTCAACTCGAAAAAAGGTCCATTGTTTGTTTATCACAGAGCACTCCATGTATTATTTTGCATAGGGATCCATATGAGATCCTATGATTGAACCCGCACTAAATCGAACAACTGTTACATCATAATCTGTCTAGTAAATATTTAACAGTGCTGTGATTGGAGTTGACCAACAAAAACCTACAATTGGCTAATGGTGACCATAAAAATCTTTATTGTAAGAAAAGGAATAAAACGTAAACAAAAAATTCTTTGCCTTTACGAAGGCCACAACGAAAATTTTTTTGAAACATGATGAATTAAAAAAACCTTCAATTTTGTCAGCCTTGTTTGGCATCATCAGTATCTCATGCACCTCAGAGATAAAATCTGCATAAAAAACATTGATATCAAATGTCTAGTATTGATGCAAAATCAGAACTTTGTCACGGGTTTATAGATCAAATGTCTGGTTTTGCATTTTTACTCTTCATTTTGAAAATATCTCATAACACTACAATTCATGGGCACGAATCAATATTTACGAAAGCTTTCTAAAGAAACTAAAATTGCCGCAAAAAGTACCATTTGAAAAACAATGTTATGTTTTGTTTTTAATTTTTTTACCATTGATTTAGTTTAGTATTGTTTCAAGGAGATTTTGCCCAAATCGGCTATTAAACTGTTATCATTATTCTAATGTTATCTTAAAACACGAAAAATTTCGAAGAAGCCTAGATCCTGATTGCCACACAGCCTACCAGATCCAATTGTATTTCCCAAACTTTTCACATATTTACGTCCCATACCTGAATAACTGAAATTATGTTCCTATAATCAAATACTCAGTCAACCCCTCAATGCATGGGCCCTCTCATGACGCTGTTTCTTATGTCAGGTCTTCTTATTCTCGGCATCGCAAATTGAAAGATCAATTGCAAAAAAAAAAGACGTACCTAACCTGAAATGAAGCGTTTAAATGCAAAACCAGACATTTGACATTTTCCAAAAAAAATAGTTAAGGAAGGATAACAATAGAGAAAGTTTTTGAAACATAGATGAATTCAAAATAGTAATCATCGAAATGAATACCATTTTCAATTCCCAGGCTCAGAGATCGTTTATCATGAGGTTGGAGAAATGATATTAGATTTTGTCACTGAGATGAGAGATATACCGGTTTCGGCCTTGTTGGGCCTCATCAGTATCCCGCACATCTCAGGACAAAATCTTCATAAAAAGCTTCAGAATTTGTAGCAATTCGTTGTGAAGTAATGAGTAAAATATTACAAAGTACTAAGGTGGTGACATCCAATTGCGTCAAAATGAAGTTTCACATCTCCAATCAAATGCAAAAAAAAGAAATCTGTACTTCCTCTTTCACTGAATGAGATTTTAGCAGTGGCTCTATTCAGGGCCTGCTTGCTAGTTTCTCAAAGTGATGGAAACGCCCAATTCTTTTTGTGACTGTGGCTTCTTAATGATTTTTTACAGTAACCATTAATTTTCCAAACTGTATATTCATTCTACTAAATGTTCGACGACGCTGAAATGAACTATTTTTATTTTCGAGTAAAAATGTTAGGTACCATCAATTCAAGGTCATATGGCTGGTAGTCCGGTATAATAGAACCAGAATGAAAGCGACATCAGGTATTTGTCTATTCAATAATAACAGCGGATTGTTTCCCGTTCGAATATTTGATTATTAAGTATCCATATGCATTTTGGAAGCAGTGTTAGCTTCGTTCCGGTAATCTGAAACAGTGGTAATCAATTTGAAACTACAAGAGGCAGCAGGCAACCAATGAAACAGAATTAAAATAATTTGCGTATATAATATTTACGATAGAGCAAGGTCTAGGGTTCAAGATTACGAAAATTAATGGTCGAGTTGTATGAATTGATAAATTACAAGTGAGGTTTTATGGGAAATCGATTTTTGGTCGTTTGCACAATCGAGAAGATGAAAGTTATAGTAGTTATTGGTGTATGTTTAGTGTTTCTAAGTTCCAACAAAGTGGACGGTAAGGTGTACACAAAGTGTGGACTTACGAACGAATTGATTTCTCTTAATTTCCCAAGAACTTTTATTGGAAATTGTAAGTACCAATGCGATTATATGAATCAATCTAATATATACTCTGATGATTTAGGGGTTTGTTTGATCGAGAGTGAGAGCGGGAAAAACACTTCTAGGATAACTAACAGGGCTAATGGCAAGCAAGGAGTAGGAATTTTTCAGGTGAAATTTTTTTTTCTGAAAGTAGATTGTGCATATTAAACATTTTTACAATTAGTTTCTTGAGATGAAGGACGTCCTAAAAAATGTTCTCAGTGTTTCAATTTTACAATTGTTCGGTTCCGGGAAAACAAGGTACTAAAGAAGTGATTAATTGTTCGAAGATGCAGAAAACTTGGTGAATTTCATATAAAAATGACATTCCTCTCATAGATTTCATGATACCAGATATTGCATTCTTCGTACGTTTTTAAATCTCATATTATTTATTATATAACGAATTCAATCACTGATTAGCTTGATAACGATAATATCATCAACATAGTCCGTAGATAAATGAGCGAATTAACGAAAAGGTTCGTAAAAATAATGAAGGACATCGATATAAATTTTCTTTGGATCTATAAGATGAGTTAATGACGCAATGATTACATTAAAACGCGGCTATGAAATAAAAATATATATATATTTACCTGTATCGAACACAATTAAAAAATTTTCATTCATATATTTCATTTGTTTTCTTCATTTTATATTTGAACTAGCTAACCCGGCGTACTGCCTCTATTGTTTAGTATAAATATATATTATTATATATATTATATATTATATCTATTCAGATTGATGAATATTGTGTTTTGTCACAAATAAAATTTCTGAACGCAAATATAATACATATTTGAATTCTGACAACCAACGATTTTAGGTCGCCCGATCGGTTAGTCGCAAAAATGAAACACATACGTGTATATTATACAGGGTGTACAAAGTTCGACGGCCTATTAGGTGTTTCCGGAGAACTGGACCTATTTGAAATCTGAAAATTGAGATTATATCATTGTTTGACATTATCTACCGATCTAAAATATTCTTGAAACCTGCGCACTTTTAGTGATACAGGGAGAGAAAAAAAATTTTTTCTGTTTTTTTGTTTTCGAATTTGATAGAGTATGCAATTCTGAATTCATCCGTTTTTAAATCGTTGCATTCGTCAAAATACTTTTCAAAATATCGAGGAAAAACTGAAGAAAAAAAGAGATGAGTGTATTCGGTATTTTGTTTGTTATTCCTAACCTAGATATCGTAAGCACAAACCGTTTTCACATTTCTGAAGGCGAAGCATGTGGAAATATTGTACATTTTCAGAATTTTGAAAAACCCTTCATAGGGTGTTCCAAATGTTGGTTCGAAAATTGTGATCAAAATTGACCTATAACTTTCGTTTTTCAAATCAGAACCCTATTTTTTTATGATTGCGTTGAATTGTGCGAAGCAGAATGATGATAATGTTTCAACATGTTAATGCTTCTAAAATTAATTATTCTTGAGTTATTCAGGATTTCCTGATTTCATGTCGTATGTACCGTCAAATTCTTAGAATCTGTTCTATATCAATAATGACCCTGCTCATAGAAGATAAATTACTCGAATAACTCACAAGTGACTTCCTCTTTTCTGAATTCATTCATCATTGTTGATGTTGAACAGATTTCATGAATAGAAACAGAAAATTCTAAATAACTCAAGAATTAGTTGTTTTAGGAGCATCATCATGTTGAAACATCATCATAATTTTTCTTCGCCGAATCCAACGCAATCATAAAAAATTAGGGTTCTAATTTGAAAAACGAAAGTTATGAGTCAATTTTGATCCCAATTTTTGAACCAACATTTGAAACACCCTGTAACAGGTTATTCAAAATCCTGAAAGTGTACAATAATCCCACAGTCTTCGCTTTCAAAAATGTGAAAACAGTTTGTGCTTACGATATCTAGATTAAGGAATAACAAACATAATACCGAATACACTCATCTCCTTTTTTCTTCCGTTTTTTCTCGATATTTCGGAAAGTATTTTGACGAATGCAACGATTTCAGTACGAATATATTCGGAATTGCATTCTCTATCAAATTCAAAAACAAAAAACCGAGAAAAAATTTAAATTCTTTTGTCCACTCCCTGTATAACTAAAAGTGGTCAGGCTTCAAGAATCTTTTAGATCGGTAGATAATGTCAAACAATAATATAATCCTAATTTTCAGATTTCAAATAGGTCCAGTTCTCCAGAAACGCCTAATAGGCCGTCGAACTTGGTACACCCTGTATATTAAATGGGAATGCAGTCACATTCGATTGTCCCAAATAAGAATTAGTCAAACTTGCGACAATTCAATCGCAATTCAGTCCGAACTTTCTTAATTTCGGTGATACTCTGTTTTTTATTTATCAATTGAGTCAGTACGAAATCTGTCGGGTCAGCTGGTTTTAATATAAAATTTAATATTATAATAAAGTATTATGGCTTGAAAGTGTATAATGTGTGTTGCGCCAAACCCTGTCATCTGATAACAACTGTTTGTTATATTTATTGATTGGCCAAGAAGTGTTTGGAATCATTTCCTATCCCAGAAACTAAATAACGTGAGAGATCTGGTTACAATTTTGCTTTGAAATGTCATTTTTCCAAATGATCACATAGATAACCGATCATGACTTTAATCGAATTTTCAGTTGATTATTCCTTATTATTTTTTATTAATTGATAACATTTGTGTTTTGTTCAAACTTTGCGTTGACCTCAAGTGAAGAAATTATTGAAATCGAGAAACTGAAGTAACGATGTTATGAATAATGAAATATCATATTGACTACCTTGCATTTTCATATTTTCTCACTTTTCAAACCTTCCCTGGAATTCCACGAATAAGTCAAGACCAAAATTGGCCAAATTGGTCCAGCCGTTTTCGAGGTTTAGCGTAATTAACGCCAAGAAATTCATTTTTATGTATACAGAGATTAGATCACCGACTGATACTCAATCTCAACTGCCCAATATATTCAATTTCAATATGAAGTAGACCATAACTTATAGAGAATGATTACCTGATAATTAAAAAAGTTACTTTCTGTAGTGTTTAATATTCTCGTTAAAATATCATTTATGTCATATTTGCCTTCTTTCAGATTAAGAGCAAAGACTGGTGTACATTTGGCAGAAATGGTGGAGCGTGCAATGTAAAGTGTGAAGGTAATAATTGTCTTCGTGCTTATAGTTATATGTATTTAGAAAGTTTGGTATCCTATTTCGTACAGGGTGGGCAAAATTGGTGATACATGAACTACAACTTTTCAACCCAACGAGATAGAGAAAAATGAATGGCACGTTACGGTGGTCTTTTTTAGAGAAACTGATATAAAAACACTTCTCTTTGATAGGGCATATTATAGTATAGAAGAGCACCTGAATGATGACTTGTAATCTTTGTTTATATTTGAATGTATTTTGTTGAATTTTTATTATTATGTCTTAATGTCTGAAGAGACCAATAAAGATTATTATTATTATAAGGTTTCTTGATCTAGGGTGGTACCATCACACACCATATCAATTTATCAATGACAAACATTTCGTGAATTCTCAAGTGGTCTCTCGTTTTTCAGATATGCTGGATGACAATATAAAAGATGACGGCTTATGTGCTGAAAAAATAAAAAACGAATATGGATTCCTTGCTTGGGATGGATGGAAAAGAAGTTGTAAGGGAAGAAACCTCCCCCTGCCACCATGTTGATGGTTTTTCGAAAGTCGAGCGACTATTGAACATACTTAAAAAATCTCGAATAATGTAGAATTTGAAGATAATGAATACACCACATATTCATTGATATGAAATTCTTGTTTCTCATAGTCGTTCGGCTGTTCTATCATAATTTTCTTCACCTCGATCTCTGTGAGATTTCGAATGAATTTGAAAGGAGCTAATAAAAGTTATATTATTTTATTTTTATTTTCGTGAAAATATATTTTACACCCTGGAGATATAGTATCTTTTAAACCTATTTTTCCACATACAGGGTGAGTCATTGACTCATACATATATTTTAACGATAGATTCCTGAGGTCAAAAGAAGTATATTTTGTCCCTTCCATCATTTCCGATTCGACTAGGTTGAAAAGATACAGGCTGTTGAAAATGTATGAAAAAATTTAGTTTTCGAATATATCTCGCGATTGATTTTATTGAATGAGAAGATTTTTCACAATATAAGTTTTCATTAATGTGATAAATCTTCTACGAACACAAAATTTCACTCATATGTATTTTTTTTTCATTATGACCAATATACACCACAACATTCTATAATTATATCAGAAACTTCATTGTCACAACTTTTGAAAGTAAGTTGGATGCTATTTAATGAATATTTGGCTATTTTGGAAAATAAAAGTATTCTTCATGATATCTCGTGAAATGCGCATTTTTCGATTTATTTGTGATTTCAAGAAATCTATTTCAGCGAAATTTGAAAAATTGGATACTTTGCCCTGGATGCAACTCAGATAAAAAAATTGAGGGGATTAAATTTCTGATACATTTTCTCGAAGATTTAGGTGGTAGATCTAATGTTCAGAAAAACTTTATTGTCATGTTTCCAGGGAAGGCATAGCTCATTATTAAAGTTTAAAATGGCCATATCTTTTTATGTAGGCTGAATCGGAAAAAAATTGTATACGAAAAAAGTATTTCTTTTGACCTGACGAATCTATGGTTTGAAAAAAGTCTCACCCTGTATATGTTTTAATTATTATTACTTCATTCGACTGAAAACAATTTTTGATGAAGTACCAGCTGAAGCGGCAGACTTCGTACTACCTCAATAGATGAATAAAATAGCAACTTCAATATTATAAAAAACAATTAGGTATGGTATAATACCTCGAAAAGGAACATACAATTGTCCTGTAGATTTTGTGTTGGCCAAGAAGTGCTATTAGCTGAATTTCGCCTTAGAGATGAATAAAGTTGTACTAACGATTGGCTTTTTTTAAGAAGGACATATATTAGGTGAAATACAAGAAAATACAAGAGGATAAAATATACAAAAAGTTAAATTGCGTGGAAATAGGTACGTATACAAAGTGGGAAGAATTGGTGATACCTGAAGTACAACTTTTCAAGGGTGAGAGATACAGTAAAATAAATGACGCGTTACGCTATCAACCGTAGTGACACCCACTGGCGTTATTCGCAAGTTTTAATGTATTTTATGTTAACGCCGCCATAGAAGAATCCAACTAGATATCTTTCATAAGAAACATAACGAGAAATTAGAAAGGAGGGGTGGTCGAACAAAAGCAAAACGTAGGTGATCAAAATTCGACTCTGTTTTCAATACAATTCACGAAATCGAAGAGCCACTGATCATTTTCGCATCATAAACGCACAAAAACCTCACGTTCTGAAAAAGAAATTATTTATGTCCCATTGTTCATGAAGAAACAAGACACATGTTCTCCAGGATATTAACATATGTTATGGACTCTAACGAATCCTTACGTTCTCTGAGCATGTTATGGGGACTTCTTGAAATTTTTTAAATGTCGTTATAACATCAAGGGCGATGATGAGTAGCCGCTGTATAAATTAATACTAAATTCAACCAAACATCTTCCCTAATCGTATGTTGATATGGCCCCGGACTTTGGTGACGAAAAAAGGGGAATTGCAGACTGTTGTTTAACATCAGGTGTTTTTGTTCTGAACTTCAAGTGGAATTTAACACCAAGAAAATCGAATGGAGTATGTCGGGAATGGTGTTGAAGACTCTTCAGAGGATGGATCCAGAATTACAATTAATAGGATTTAACATAAAGGTCTCTGCTCCATTTAAATAAAACATCGTTGTCGATAATTTTTTTTATTGATTCGATTCATTCTTTCGGAACATTCAATGGAAATTTTATCATTTATTAGTAAATTGATTTACTCTGGAGTATGAGAATTAAGCAGCAAAAGCAACCTGAATTTTCTAGTGCAGTCTTCTATGCATTAGAGAGTAAAATAATATATCCAACGCAGAATTCGAGTTGTGATAGAATTAATTTTGTCCTCTCAAAATGGTGTTAATCCTTAAAATCTTGTGTCAGTTTTCTTCAAATATTATGAATTACATTCCCATTCTCTTAATCTTTATTCGAACGCGTTCTCTGCACTCAGAATTTTTCTTCAAGAAATGAAGAGGAAAAGATGCATATGAAAAATGAATATTCTGTAGAATCCTGTTTTTTTCTGTGTAATTTGAAAGATGGGAATGTCAGTTACTTTCAAATCATTCATCAAAAAACAAATTGTCATTTTACACAATGATTCTCAGATGATCATTTATGGAGGTGAAGAAAGCTAAATCAAAATCCAAAACCTAAAACGTCGATATTGCAGCTAACACCTCTAGATTATACTATAGACACCGCGAAACTAGCCAGCGAGCTAGCTGATATTTATTTCCAGGATCCAAAATGTAAAATCGTGAACAGCAGAGTTCCACACACAATCGATAGCAACACTTTTGATGAATATAAAGTATCACCAGAGAGTCTCGCGTTAGATTCTGAACATAACCGAAAGATACATGCTGAAAACCTTGACTGGAATATCGGACATCCACCCAGCTTAGCGGATTGCTGCGTTGTAACACTCAGTCGAAATTTCGAGAGGCTCAAACTGCTCAACGAAGTACCGTGTGAAAACAGAACCTACTTACTTGAAATACTACCAACAGATCTAGACCTACAGATATGCATTCCCTTGATAGACTACGAGCATTATTGGAAAAGGAGATTTCAGGACGAGTTTGGTATCATAACGTATCCCAAAAGGGATGACTGGAACTGGAAATGCATCTACTTAGAGAGATATCTCAGAAAACTGGTTGAGTTTGCCGAACACCAATATAATGATGAATATGAAATGAACGAAATTCTGTCACTCCTCAACTTCTTATCAATTGAGGATATACCAGAAATCTATCCGGAAGACCACATAGACTTCGAACCAATCTTCAAGAAGTGTCAGAAAATCGACGAATTCGATCTGGTTTTCGGCATGAACGATGTCGGTGAAAAATTCGAATGGAGAATGTTCAGAGTATCAATTGCCGATTGTGAAAGACTAGGGAATCTATTCTCAACCTCAAGCTGCTGAAGATATCGGGATATTTAGGATATCTATAAAATCTGAAATATACGAGCTATGCACTTGAAACTTCGCACGTTTGATAAGTTCACTACTGGCATTATATTCTGATAATTTTTCTTCCAATATATTCAAAACTCAAGTTAAGAGGGTTCAAAAATATCACGAAATACTCCGAGAAAATATACATAGTGCTTCAAAGTAATTGAGTATTCTTATCATGTGAATTAATTATATAGGTGCTTTTCAGAATGATTTTGTTGTCATAACTTCAGTAATGTCACTGATGTTTACCATTTTTCTATCAATTAAATATGGGAAGATATTCCATTTTCTATTATACTACATTTTGAGTTGTTTCAAATCTGTTTTTCCAAGGGACGAGTATTCTTGGACTCGTAGAAAGATGAACAGAAAATATTCAGTTCAAGTTAAGCTTCAAGAAATCATGAAGAGGAAAAGATGCATATGAAAAATGAATATTCTGTAGAATCCTGTTTTTTTCTGTGTAATTTGAAAGATGGGAATGTCAGTTACTTTCGAATCATTCATCAAAAAACAAATTGTCATTTTACACAATGATTCTCAGATGATTATTTATGGAGGTGAAGAAAGCTAAATCAAAATCCAAATCTAAAACGTCGGTATTGCAGCTAACACCTCTAGATTATACTATAGACACCGCGAAACTAGCCAGTGAGCTAGCTGATATTTATTTTCAGGATCCAAAATGTAAAATCGTGAACAGCAGAGTTCCACACACCATCGATAGCAACACTTTTGATGAATATAAAGCATCACCAGAGAGTCTCACGTTAGATTCTGAACATAACCGAAAGATACATGCTGAAAACCTTGACTGGAATATCGGACATCCACCCAGCTTAGCGGATTGCTGCGTTGTAACACTCAGTCGAAATTTTGAGAAGCTCAAGCTGCTCAACGAAGTACCGTGTGAAAACAGAACCTACTTACTTGAAATACTACCAACAGATATGGACCTACAGATATGCATTCCCTTGATAGACTACGAGCATTATTGGAAAAGGAGATTTCAGGACGAGTTTGGTATCATAACGTATCCCAAAAGGGATGACTGGAACTGGAAATGCATCTACTTAGAGAGATATCTCAGGAAACTGGTTGAGTTTGCCGAACACCAATACAATGATGAATATGAAATGAATGAAATTCTGTCACTTCTCAACCCCTACGTTCAAACGCTCCGAGTGACCCAACTCCAGTACTGGAACCCGCCTGCAACGATGGAAATTGAAGATATACCAGAAATCTATCCGGAAGACCACATAGACTTCGAACCAATCTTCAAGAAGTGTCAGAGAATCGACGAATTCGATCTGGTTTTCGGCATGAACGATGTCGGTGAAAAGTTTGAATGGAGAATGTTCAGAGTATCAATTGCCGATTGTGAGAGACTAGGGAAAGCTATTCTCAACCTCAAGCTGCTGAAGATACTTCGAATTCACAGGTCTAGAATAGAGAACTTGCACTGCCAAGCTCTAGTGAAAGGGTTAGTGCAAAATACTACCTTAATTGAACTGGAATTGTCTCATTGTCGAATATCTGACCAAGGCGCTCTCTGTGTAGCAAAATTGATGGAGGTACATCCAAGCCTCCAGATTCTTAACCTATGTGACAATCTTATAGGGGGTATTGGAGGGGAAGGTATTGGTTTCGCACTACTCCAGGAAGGTTCATGCCCACTTGTTTCCCTAGACCTCAGACTGAATCCCTTAGGGCATCAAGGAGCTCTTGGCCTCATGAGAAGCTTGGTAAGGGGGAACAAACCAGAAAAGTTGAATCTAGCTTGCTGCCAGTTTCAAGACATGACCTCCTACATTTTTGGCTGCATGTTGAAAGTCAACAAGAGTCTCACGTGGATAGACGTCAGCAACAACTGGTTCGGCGAATTTGGAGGGGAAAATTTGATCGTAGGTTTGAGCATCAACGAAACAGTGAAGTGGCTCGATGTTAGGGAAACCTACATCACTCCAGAACAGCTCAGTGCTGTGAAGCATCTGCTGAAGAGGAATAACCAAGAGGAGGAGAGCGATGAAGAAGTGGAGGAAGAGATTGCTGTGGTCCAAGAGGTTAAGCCCAACGTTACCTTCGAAGATCCGTCGAAGAAAGATGACGAAGAGACAAATATTTCCGAACAAACTACTGAAGGACCTGAGGGGAATTGAACAATCGATATTGTAAGCGTTGGGGAGGATTTTGTTCACATAATTCTCAGAGGAATATTCTCCATGCAGTCCATAAATTTCATGTGATATATCACTTTTTCTCGGCTCCCAATTAGTACGTTCGAGTCAGTAATCAATTCACCATGGATGTGATCAATGCTTAAATAAATTTAAGATGGAGCCAGAGTTGAAGTCAAAAACTCAGAAGATGTTTTGTTCTGGGCGGCAGTAATGTTGTAAACTTTTATAGGGCTCTACATAAATCTATATCCATCCTCCTTACAGAGCTGGACCCGCCTTCGTTCGATACTTTTTTGGATGGATATGAATTATAGATTATGTATTGTAT
This sequence comes from Hippodamia convergens, assembly GCA_038502775.1. Lineage (NCBI taxonomy): Eukaryota > Metazoa > Arthropoda > Insecta > Coleoptera > Coccinellidae > Hippodamia > Hippodamia convergens. The sequence continues at coordinate 13,290,106 of CM076607.1, read as the reverse complement.
TCAAAAAATTTTCATTTATTCGATGCTTCTTTTTTGTATCGTTACTGAGGACGTTGGGATTGAAACACATTTTATGTCGGATGAGAACTTTTATGGCTTACTGAATTAAGAGTGATGAGGGATAGACGAGACAAGTTCGAAATTAAGGTTGTTATATTTTCCCATTTACAAGAATACCATATAAGATTTCATGTAATGGGATGCGTAGATCATGTGAGCTCCATTCCGAAAACCTCATTATAGGCATCATCTTACTAAACGATTGATTTGAATTTCGATTTCAATAAAATTTATTTTAGAACTCAGGGAGGATGTTGTATTTTTTAAAACAGAATTTTCTTTTTAATGATGCGATCGAATCGAGTGATATTTTTATAAGCAGAGAGACAAGATTAAATGAGGTTTTATTCAACAATTTTTCTACCATCTCGTACGACAACACATTCAATTGCTTGAAATATATTTTTTTGAAGGGCTGCCATGCAGTTTTTCCCTGCCTCGGCAGAAGCATTAGAGTTGCCAAACAATTCTGCTGCTTTCAGCAGGTTTATGTTGATTTCAAATGTTTTTTAGGAATTTCATTTTTCGGTTATCGAAAAATAATGAAATAATATGATGGAATAAAATATTATTTTTCGGAAACTTGTAGTGCAAGGGAGAAAAGACAACATCATCTTGCTTGCCTTTGCCAGGCCCTATTAAAAAAAGTTTGGTACACATAGGGACTGAAACAATTAAAATAACTAGAAAGTCAGTGTCCTCTATAATATTATGAGGCTGTTGAGCAAATTCAACAGTACTAGCTACGATGAAATGATCAGCATCCTCAGCAGGATAAGCTACTGCGAGATTTAACATTGTAGTTTGCAGGGTTGGAGATAAGTTTTTAGCACAACATGAATGTCTATGACAGTACTTTCCAAAGTTCGTAGTTTCATGGGTATTTTTCGTTTTATAGTAAAAAATTATTTTTTTTTTCGAGAAGTGTGAAAATTTGCCATATTTCGACGTATGATTTCTATGAAACTACTGGTCTAAATACAATGTAGTAGTACTTTTTAGAAGCAGAATTCAATGCTCAACACTTTTGAATATTACAAAGTTTTTGATAAAACACTCAGTTTAGGAGCTATTCGGGAAAAAACTATAATTTCGAGGTTTTTCGAGCGTCACCACTGGGAAATTGGGGCAAAGCTCAACTACTCTTATTAGAGGCCTAAGAGAAATATTAAAACAGTTCACCGAACTCCACCAATTATTTCCAGGCAACCCATTTTTTGAAGCTAATTTGCTTTGCCTATACATATCATTTGAGATTTTCATCCCTTCACTGGGTACGCTATAATATTCACCGTTTAAAACATACGGTGAATATTAAAGTGATTTTCTCCTGATTCTTCCTGATCCTTTCTAGTATCTGATATAATCTAAAATAATACAAAAAATGTTGAAACAAAAAGAACCTCAGCTAAGGTAAAAAAAGGAACGGGGTACCATAACATTTTTCGTATGATACTATATCATACGATACTATCATCACTAGTATCATACGATACTATAGAGCCAGGGGAAAAAACCTCAGCCGAAAAAACCTGTCTCCCCGTTAAAAAAATTCAATAAAATTGTTGTATCTGAATATTCTATATAGAAGGACATCACGATTATCGGAACGGCTCTTCGGAGGAAGAATTTCCAAATACAAACTCCAACCTGAAAATAAAAAAAGACAGAACAGCAAGAGAATTCAATTTATACTTCATCAAATTGATCTGAAATTTTCAACCCATTGCAAAAATGAGTTTGATATATTGTGTATGGCTCTAATGCCATCTTGGAATTTATAAATCGAACAATTATTAATTAGGTGCTCAACTGTTTTCGCTGATTCACCACATTCACAATTAGGACTATCAACCGAATTCCACTTGAAAAGCATGCTATTGGTACGACCATGACCTGTTCTTATTCGATTAAGAAGGGACCATTTTCTCTTGGGAATATTAAAACCAGGAACTTTATTCGATGGATCAGATATTAGATCTTTATTAGATGAAGAACATACATCCCATTCGGATTTCCAGATTTCCTTGTAGCTGAAGTTCGAATTCAGAAAGTTATTCGACCAAATAGGTCTACGGGATTTCAGTCTTGGAATTCTATTTTGTGGAATGTATGAAAGTATCAGAAAAGAATCCGGAAATGAATTATTTGACCCATCTCTGATTAATTCATCGTTTCAACATCTGCAAAACAAACGCAAAAAGCAAGGATCTATCGAGTCGCTTGTAGAAATGATACGGTCCCAGTTCAAAAACCGCATATCAAATCAACTGATCTACTTCTGAATTTGATGAATGGCAGATCATATCCTCAGATATGCTCGGTGAAATGGTCCCGATTGAATTGTATATAATCTCTACATCCACCTACATCTACATTTTTCGTATAGTGGAGCATATTATGCGACTGGTTCATCATCATCATTTCATAAATGAATTAGGAGGTATCGCAAAAACTAGCGATCTTTTATATGTGGCGCCATGAATTGTGTTCGTGGTCCGAAAATGGAGAGCCATTTCTGTATTGTTGAAAGCTGTGGGTGGTCTAACCAGCGGCAGATCGGTTGTGTAAATAATTGCGAATCGAGTATATTAAGGACACTTTGGACAGAAGAGCACCAGTTTTTTGCGCTTCAACTTCGGAGATTGAGATTTCTTTCGGAATATCTTTCAGGAGGCGAGCAGGAAATCATTCTTCCTCAAAACATCATTTTTTTTCAAATCATTCATTTGGGAGGTCTTGTCTGTAAGAGGACTGACCAACATAAATTAGGTCGGATATTAGGTAGCCTAAGTGTATGATATTCAAGAAAAAAATGTGTTTTCTGATCAGTATTCCAGCAACGTTCCTAGTTTCTATTAAAACATGCTGGAATCCTCAATTATAAATCGCTTCATTCAAGTTCTTCATTAGTTGTCCCCATTCCATGGGAGAACAAGCTTATTCACCAGACAGTGGATGATAGCAACAAGAATAACAAGATCAGAAATGTTTTTTAATAACTCCTACCAACTGCTTATATTAATTTATTTATTTATTTATTTATTTCAAACGGCATAGCCAATTTTCATAATACAACAAAATATAACATAATTAATAAAATACTAAAAAAAACAAAAAGCAATTAACAAGTTCAGATAGCCTCAAAATATCTTTTGGGAGTAAAAATGGACACCTGGAATAAATCAATTTGTGCTGCATTTGCCCCCTTTATCGCTCTATCAATAGGATTATTCATGGCATAGTTAGTGGCCATATATTCAACATTAAAAAAATCTCTGTGTCTAAGGAATACATTTTTCGCGTTCAGTTTGATCTTAGATAGTATATATTCACAATCAATAAAATTATTGAGTAATTTGAAAACGAACATTATGTCAAAATTATTTCTTCTTATAGATAGTGTTTTCATAGCTAGAGAATTATGTAAAAGGTCATAATTTATCGACTCCTTGGGAATACCTTGTTTGTAAGCAACCCATCTCAAGAATTTTCTCTGTACTTCTTCAATACTGTTTTTATGAACTTCATAATATGGTGACCAGACTACCGAAGAATACTCCAATATACTTCTTACGTTCGAGCAATACACAATTTTTAAAGCCGAGATATTGTTGAAGTCTTTTAGTTTTCTTTTAATGAAACCTAACATCCTCATAGCTTTCTGAGTTATGATGAAAATGTGCTGAATAAAATTCAGTTTGTGATCGAGGTGTATTCCAAGATCTTTAACTACTAGGCTTGAGCTCAGTTTGGCATTATTCAACATATAATCGTGCTGAATAGGAGAACTAATTCTGTAAAAAATCATAACACTACATTTACCGATGTTGAAGTGGCTTTCATTGTCTACACACCACCTTTCAACATTATTAAGATCTTCTTGTAAAGATAGACAGTCTTGAATAGTTCTTATGACTTTGAACAATTTGAGATCGTCCGCGAATAATAGAAATAAACTTCCCTTGATGTATTTTCCTATGTCATTTATAAAACATACAAATAGTAAAATAGACAGTGGTGAACCCTGACCAACTCCAGAATGAACATGAATTATACCAGAGAATACATCATTTCCGACCTTAACATTCAAAGTACATTCATGCAGACGATCAGCCATCCAGTCTAACAACGGAGGGTCGACACCGATACCTTTGAGCTTCTCGACAAGTAACCAATGTGGTACCATGTCAAAAGCTTTTTGGAAATCGGTATATATGCTATCGACTTGAAGTTTCTCTGCCATAGCATAATTGAGTGATACTTCCGCCTGGACATAATTTTCTTTGGGTTCTATTGAAAATTTTCCTGATAACTTAATTTGGGTTTCTCTCCCAGTCTCTGAAACAAGAAACAATTAGAATTTTTTTGTAATAATATAAGAAAGGCCCTGTGCGTTAAAATTTAGCACTAATTTGTCAGGAGCCAAAATTTCACGAGAAAAAATTGTCGCCTAACAATGAACAAAAAAATAAAACTTTAAACTCTTAAGCGTAACGTTTCGGAGTCTAAATCATAGAATCGTGCCAATTTTTTTTCGGATTGACATTTGTCAAAATACAGGGTGACACAGACTCCTGGTTCACCCCCATTTTCTCCCTTGTTTCTGTAGCTATATTTCTGAAATTTGGAACATTGAATATACTCACTATAGGGCATTTTTGACATATTTAGAAAAAATCCAATTTCCGGTTTTTCCGGAAATGACATCAACTCTGGATTGAACCGAGAAGATACTTAAACTTGTCTAACCTCCATTATCGTGTTCGTATTGGTTATACAGAAAAATAGTTGATATGGATGGATGATACTCCACCGATGGTACTTTCGAATGACGTCAGAGTACCATTATTCTAACATTTGACAAAACGGAGTTTCGAGTGAAAAAAGGTTTTGGTTTACTTTTTTGGCACGTATATCGAACCACGATACTTTCTAAATCGAAATTACTTTAGTGTAGCATTATTTTGATTATTTGGAATAATTTTTGGGAGTTCATGGCTCTCTAGATCGAAAAATAAAATGGGCGTTCTGACGAATGAAATATCAACTATGAAGTATCATTAGATTGAGAAAATTATAGAGATTTCAAAAATGTAATAATTTACGGGTGTCCATTTGAAAATCGCAAGTTGACGTCATTTCCGGAAAAACCAGAGTATATTCAATGTTGAAAATTTCAAAAATATAAGTGTGTCACACTGTATATTGACAAATTCGGCACGATTCTATGAATTTGAATGAAAACTAGTTATTGTCTGACGAAAGAGTCTGATTAAGACTCGGAAACGTCACGCTTAAGAGTTCAATGAGTTTTCTTTTTGTTCATTATTAGGCAACAATTTCTTCTCGTAAAGTTTTGGCCCCTGACAAATTAGTGCTCAAATTTTTACGCAGGGCCTTTCTTATATATAAAAAAAATTTTCTTATTGTTTATTGTTTCGAAGACTGGGAGAGAAAACCCAAATTGAGTTTTCATGAAAATGCAGAGACCTCCCAGACAATATTTCAATATATTTCCATTGAAAATCATACCAATATCTACCTGATTATTCTTGAAAATCCATAATAATCATGGAGGTAAAGAAAGTAGAGGGGGCATAACGTTTGAAAAGTGTCACCAAAACAAATCCGGATTTGGCACCCCAATATGGCCGACTTCGAGGTATTTTGAACTGTAGGTTCTGCATTTTGGCCTTATTCATTATTCGTTCGTTGGTTTTGGCAGTTGTATGTGGTGGAAAAAACATATAAGAAATGGTTTCTTGTACAGCATATGCTGATCTTACTCGCCAATTAATGGTGAAAAGCTGAATTTTTCGACGTTTGTAAATACATGGTTTAATTATTGTTGCATAAAATTTTAATTGATAGGGGTACCTATTTGTTTCATTGCATTATCCGAATTTGTATGTACCTTAATTGAAAAAATAGAATGTATGATTAGTAACAGGAACAAATCATTCATTCCGTACGTAATTCAACTCACCAATTCATCAGAAGCAATTGTTTATGATATTTTGACTCCTTGATTTGTTTCGATCATTATTTATTCATCTTTTGGTCATTGAAAAAGAATCGAACAAACTTCGAATTGTAAAAATTCAAATATACAAAATTCCCGCCACAAATTTGGCTCCGCAACATGGCGGATTTTTGGTGACACTTTCATAGCAAGGGAAACATAGGATATGCTACCTCCCCTTCTTCTACCTCCATGATAATAATCCATAAGCGTCGCATCCGCCAAATCCTGTTTGTTGAGTGAGGCAACAAGTCATACATTTTCAGGTAAGAACGCCCAATAAGGGGAACTATTCAACTTCCCAAATATTGTAGGCGTAATGTATTCAGAGACGCCTTTCTAAATTCTTCTATTTGACGGGCTAGCCATCTTTGTCCTGGTGGGATTCAGAATTATATGCATGAATAAATACATTTTGTATGGAATTCGGTACTGGAAAATACCAGTGGCTCGAAAATGGATGATATACGCGATTTTTAATGCAATTTCCCGAGGAGAAACTGGATGTAGTCGCTCCTTAACATGTCATTCAGAAGATCAGAAGTGAGGTCACTGAACATTTATTTATTTCTTGGACAATCCTTCGTGATGGTTCTTTGGCATTTCTATGGTTCGCACGGATTAACATGGATCTGTGGAGGAAAATTCTGCCTTTTCAGACAGCTTTTTTCTCCATAGATCACTGCTCCTTGGATTTTCCTAATTGTGACCTTGAAAAGTGGTAGTTTTTATGTTTACAACAGATTTCGTTTTAATACCGATGATTCCGTAATTTTGGTAGATGCCTTTGTTATGATCGGATACGTTATTCTGTTATGGTTTTTAGACCTGAAGGCAAGATAATATTCGAAAAATGTATGACATATTTACGTTATCTTACTCCTGTTGAGTATAAACATCTAATCAAGCTGATGAATTCAAGCGCATAGACTCAAGAGCATGATAAAATAGTCAAGAGCTGAATGTTGAAAAAGACTTTAAGAGTTTAAAAAGCTCCAAGTTAAGCGTTTTCCGATTCCTCACACAAATTCAATTATTTCAATCACTGTAATAATTACCTACAGTAAACCTACCTATTATTACTTCTACAATTCATTCTATTACTTGAAATGTCTCCCCAATAAGAAGAATGAGTAACTATAAAAGCTCCAAGCAATACAAATTGATGACGAAACATCTTATGTTCACAATACTCAAATATCAACTGAAATATCTACAGATTATGTGATTAGGTAACTGTGAAACTAGGATTATTATATATTATTAGTGGGAACACTTTGAATGGTAAAAATTTTACATTTTGGGTATTAAAAAAAAATTATTTCATTTATGTAAGATTGTTGTTTTCGTTCATTAATACACTGGGCAAAAAAATTATCGCCCATTATGGAAATTTCATATTTAAATATGAAATAATTATTCTTCAACTGAAGGTGTTCTCAATGATAGTTATTTTTATCACAATTATGCATGCGTTATCCACTTTCAGAGTTTTTCTTCAATACAGATGTTTCCTCCCAGTCAGGAATAAAAAACAGATGATATTATCAGATTTTGAATGTATTGGCTCCATTCAAAAATCAGTTGTTCTGGATCAATTCTAGTGATCAATAGTTTTTCTTTCGCAATAATTGCAGAAAGGTTCGGAGTTTCCCATACAAGTGTGTCCAGAATGTTGCAGTGATTCAGGGAGACAGGTATGAATGTCCGAAGACCAGAACAGGGTAGACCACGGGTTACAACTGCTATTCCAGAATGTTACTTGAGAGTTTCTTCGTTGAGTAAATTGAGACAACGGTTTGCAACCGCTTGCCTCATTCGAAATCAGCTTGAGCAAACTCATGGGAGCAAATTACCACTCAGACAATGAGAAATCGCCTCAGAGAATATGATTCAAGGCCTCGTGTCGCGGCAAGAGGTCCAGCTTTTACCCTAGCCCATCGAAGGGCGCGTTTGGATTTTGCGAGAGAGCATATCCATTAGGAAGAGGCCGATTGGGAAAGAGTTCTCTTCACAGATGTGTCTAGATTCTGCCTCTACCATCGTGATCGACGTTCCCTTGTATACAGACGTTCCCTTGTATACAGACGTCTACATGAAAGATATGCTCAGTGCAATTTCCTGAATACTACTGGTTTCGGGAGAGAATCGATTATGGTATGGGGTATTTTATTTCAAAATTCCCTGAAACTTGTTCCATCCAAATTTGATCTATTTCTACTGAACAAAATAAAAGCTGACTCCTTGATTTTTCTCTTATAACTATCAGGTTTCGTCTTTGAATTTTTGTGCCATTCCGATTGAACATGTGATTGCCGGTATTGGAACACACATGTTCTGCTATCTTTGATCTACCAATATCTCGAAGTTATTCTTATGTTCACGTTTTCTATTTTCTGATGGTCTTGATGTTTCTCCTGTATAGGATTTTCCACAAATACAGGAAATATTGTTAATACAATTTTTTTGAGATTTGATTCTCATTCAATAGTTTAGTTTTTGTTAATAAATTTCGTAAATCATTTTTTAACGGTTCTTATGTTGAATTTAGAACCAATTCTTCAAATTTTTTCTGAAATTCCATGAACATACGGAATCAAATTTATTAAAATTCGGTGTTCCTGACGGTTTGTTGTTGGTTCCTGATTATTATTATGGTTTTGACTCAAAATTGTATCTGAATTTGAAATTGGATGGATATTGATTATCCTCAAGAGTATCTTAAATGAAATTAATTTCGTCATTTCGTATTTCAGTTGTCGATTAAATTAAATGCGCTCCATCATAAAGTGTTCTTATAATACCTTTAATACTCATCTGATTATTACAATGAAAATTGAGATATCGATTTGTGTGTTTTTTTTTTTTCTGAACACACAATGATTTGGAGATTTTTTATCGAAAACATCTAAGAAGGAGAGTACATTGTTTTTTTCAAACCATTGTGAATTTTATTGCAGGTTCTTTATTGTTGACAGGATTAAAAATTGAAAAAAAAATATTACGCAGCGGCCTATTTTCTATCATTTAAAATTTTTTTTCTATTTCAGTAGCGCAATGAATTCATTACAGTACTAAAAGTTGAATTGTTTTCAGTAATATTTCTCGTTTTGTGGTTGTCAGTTCTGACCTCAGATCCTCTCGATTTTCAAATTAAATCTATTCAAATTCCGTAATGTGTTCAATTTCTTGTGTCATACCAACTGCCAAGATACAATACAAAAGTCACTTATCTGAATTTTTATTGTTATTTCGAGAGTATTTCACGAAATTTGACTGAATTAGGGAAAATATTGTCTAATACTCGTTGCAGAAGGCAATTCCAACAATCATATTTTCGAATTCGTGTTGGAAGAGGAGCTCATTCTGCAACTTGTTTTAGAAAATACTCTTCTGATCGTTTCTTATTTCAGAGACTGGGAGAGAAAATCCAAATTAAGTGTTCAGGAATTCGCAAAGACGTTCTAGACAATATTTCAATAGATATTACAATTTTGGTCTATACCATCACGGAAAAATGGGAAATATGAAAATTAGTAGTTCTGCTCCCAGATTTGGAGCAATTGGGCAGTCAGAGTGTCACCAAAAGTGCAAAAGATAAGATAGCAGCACCGGGATCGGGATATTTGTAATTTAAATCGACGATGTGGAAATAAGTTGACGTGGAGGAGTTGATCTTCAAGAGTGGGCATGGACAACGTACATACACACACTCACGTGGGTGACTAGGTGCCAGTGGGTTTCGTGAACAGTTTCTGACGTTATTATTTATTCCATTCGGTCGGTACGACATATTGATAGGTGAACCATTCGTCTCTCAGTTGTCTGCGTCTGAAAGATAGCGGATATGGGCAATATTTCAACCCTACGGACACCCGTGCTTAGATTCTGTGAAGGATAGAATAAGAATATTCATTTTGAAAAACAAATTTAGGTTGATCATGTCAATCATAGGCGATGAGTTTGTAGAAAGCTGGTTGAATCATATATTGGAAAGGCTTTCTCTTACTGAATATTTGCTTAGATTCGAAAATTGAAGACAATAGAGAGAATCCTCAGTTTAAAACTGTCTGATCCCCTTTGAGATTTCTATAAAGCTCGCGAGAAGAGTAGGACAAATTCGTACAAAAACGAAAACTTTCCACTTCTCGAAAAATTTTTCTTCAAACTAGGGTAACCCTTTTTTTTCAACAAGTAGAATATTTTCTGTAGAGTACAGGTGTCATCTATCAGATACTCTCTGACACTCCAGAACGAAAATCCCAAAAATCTGAATCTTTCAGTTGTAGGTGAAATTCTTGCTTGGACACTCTGACATTGGTTTTGTTTTTACTGTTTCTAGTGGATAATTAAATTCATTTTGTTGAATTGATATCATCAACATTTGTTGTATCGAATAATGAAGTGATGGTAATGGAGGGGGAAAGACAAAAAACCTACACTGCTCGAAAAAATTTATCGCACATTCTGAAAAATTTCATTTTATATATTATTTTTTATGTTCTTTTCGAAAGGTTTTTAACGAAACAAGAGACATTAAATGCAAGAAATATCCAGGATTTCACCGAATCTTATGTGAAAGAAGAGAAATGAACAATTTTCAAAATACTGAAATGCTGGTAAGTGATTTAATACTTGATATTTCCACCCCTTGCGTTAATTACAGCTCGGCAACGACGGTTCATGAGTGATCTTGAAATGTTCTGATCTAATCTTTCCCAGATTTCTCCGAGTTTTATTCCTGAGTCATCAAGAGTAGCTGGATGATTTTCTGAACTTCTCAGCCTTCTATTGAGGTTGCCCGAACATGCTCAATCGGATTGAGATATGGACTTCTTGCTGGACATTCCATTAGAGAGACTTTAACCTCTTCAAGGTACTCCTGAACGATGCGCGCACGATGGGGTCTGGCATTATCGTCCATAAAAATGAAATTTTTACCAATGTATGGGACAAATGGCACTACATGCTCCTCAAGAATGTTCATTATATACTCATGGATGGAACAAGTTTCAGGGAATTTTGAAATAAAATAACGAAATCAACGTCCAGTTATCAATATAAATTCATGTTAATCAAAATATTTTCATGATTCTATGAAGTTGTATGAAAACTAGAAATTGCCCGACGAAGGACTCTGATTTAGACTCTGAAACGTTACGATTCAGAGTTCGAAGTGTTTACTTTTTGTTCATTGTTAGGCAACAATTTCTTGTTCAAATTCTATACTCAAGGCACTGAATAATTAACCAATTCTTCAATTATGTAAATCAACAATTTTAGTAGATCTAAATTTTTCTGTCGATAGCTTTCCATAAGGTAAACAAATGAAAATATGAATAAAATATTCGTTCAGAGCATAAAATGAACGAAATGAAGACTCACGTGAGTTAATTAATCAGAGAATCTAGGCTATAAGATCGACTGAAGCAGAAATATTTGAGAAAAGTGACCTTGTTCAAAAAAGCTTTTGAGTAGAAGACTTTTGATGAAGAAACACCCCCATGCTTCATGTGAAATTGATTAGCCTACCATAGCACCTCAATGTAAAACTTCCTCACGATAAGTGACATATTGTCAACTTCCAATGTGACTCAGAAATGAGGAATCACCATTCAATTCCTCAGGGAGGCAAAACCCGCATCTCCCATACAAAACGCCTTATTAAAAAGAGCCTGTTCGTGGATGCAAGACCGCTTCAGACGCAGAATCAATGGAATGGCCTGAACGAGTTCATATACGTCCGATTAAGGCCATGGAACATGTCCAAATACAGAGTCTCCGAGTTTTAACAGGCCCAGTAGCGCAGCTGAAGGAGTTTTGTTCGCAGTATTCGAAGTTTCCGAATCTGAATTTCATCCAGGTTATGGTTTTTTTTCATTGAGTTAAACAGAGGACTCGGTAAGGATTTTCCATACCCAATTATGTGAATAAATGGTGCACTGAAATAGTACAATGTGTATGCATTATCTAAAACCAGTTAAAACCTGCGAACCGCTCCTGAAATATTATAATTTAAATCTCTAGCGCAAACTATATCATGCGTTTGGCCATTCGGTGCCATTACAATCTGATTATGTGCATTAAATACAGATATTCAACATAGAAATATTAATCTTATCTGTCGCATTCTCTGTACATTTAATCATTTCTTGCTTTTTAACTTATCATATATCTGGAAATATTCGGTGAAAAACTATGTTGTAAAGAGGATTTCTCTATTTCAGTATCGTAATGAGTTCGTTATAACAGTACTAAAAGTGGTGCTGTAATGAAATTCATTACAGCACTGTTTTCAGTTATAGTTTTCGTTTTGTGGTTGTCAGTACTGACCTCCGATCGATTTCGAATCAAATCAATTCAAATTCAGCAATCTGTCAAATTTGGTTAGTAACACCAACTGCCAAGATACAATACAAAAATCACTAATCTTAATTTATATTTGAATTTCAAGAGTTTTCCACAAAACTTGACTGAAATAGAGAAAATAACATCTAATACTCGTTGCAGAAGGCAATTCCAACACGAATGCATGAGTGTTGGAATAGGAGCTCATTCTGCAACTTGTTTTAGAAATTACTATTTTCATCAGGAATAAATGCCGCAAATAACAGTCACATTAAGTTTTATATGAATTCATTCTATGCCAGTCAGGAGCCATCTCCAAATTGAACATTATTCTGGATCGAATTAAAAATGTTAAAAATGGGTTGTCCTTGATTGTTAAACATATGGCGTCGCCGATTTTTTTTTATGGAATTTCCTGAGCACTATAGTATTATACCGATATTAAAGAGCCACAATATAGAGACCATATATAAGCCAACTTGAAAACTCGACTAAATGATCAGAACTAACAAAGACCGAGTCGACCCACTCTCTTAACCTGGTATTCACAGGAGGTATTGTGACTGCGGTAAACTCTATACATTGGTACAACGAAGCGAAGTATCAATACAAGAATTAGGGAGCATGAACGATGCTGTCGATTCAATCAGACAATCGTTTGATTTTCTACACTCGATCGCTATGCAAAGCGAAGCACGCAATTTGACCCAAGAGGAATGTGCCCAAGCGGTAGTTTTGCGAGAAGAAGGGTGGACATATACAAGAATTGCAGAAGGGTTTGGAGTTTCCCATACAAGTGTGTCCAGATTGTTGCAGCGATTCAGGGAGACAGGTATGAATGTCCGAAGACCAGGACAGGGTAGACCACGGGTTACAACTACCATTCAAGAACGTTAGTTTTTTCGTCCAGACAACGGTTTGAAACCGCTCGCCTCCTTCAAAATCAGCTTGAGCAAACTCATGGATTGCAAATTAGCACTCAGAAAATAAGAAATCGTCTCAGAGAAAATGATTTAAGGCCTCGTGTAGATGCAAGAGGCCCAGCTCTTACCCCAGCCCATCGAAGGGCGCGTTTGGATTTTGCGAGAGGGCATATTCATTGGGAAGAGGTCGATTGAGAAAGAGTTCTCTTCACAAATGAGTCTAGAATCTGCCTCTACCATTGTGATCGACGTTCCCTTGTATACAGACGTCCACAGAAAAGATATGCTCAGTGCAATTTCCTGAATACTACTGGTTTCGGGGGAGGATCGATTATGGTATGGGATGGAATTACTTTGACTGCTCGCACAGACTTAGTGGTCGTTGATAATGGAGCTATGAATGCTGATAAGTATATAAGGAACATTCTTGAAGAGCATGTCGTGCCATTTGCTCCATAGATTGGTGAAAATTAAATTTTTATTTACGCGCATCCTTCAGGAGTACCTTGAAGAGGTTAAGATCTCTCTAATGGAATGGCCAGCAAGAAGTCCATATCTCAATCCGATTGAGTAGGTTTGGGGCAACCTCAATAGAAAGCTGAGACGTTTAGAAAATCATCCAGCTACTCTCCATCACTCAGAAATCCAACTAGGAGAAATCTGGGAAGGATTAGATCAGAACATTTTGAAATCACTCATTTCGAATATAAACCGTCGTTGCCGAGCTGTAATTAACGCAAGGGGTGGAAATACTAAGTATTAAATCACTTCTCAGCATTTCAGTATTTTGAAAATTGTTCATTTCTCTTCTTTCACATAAGATTCGGTTAAATCCTGAATTTTTCTTCCATTTAATGTGTCTTGTTTCGTTCAAAACCTTCCCGAGAGAACATAAAAAATAAGTTGTAAAGTCAATGTACAGTTAACTTTCATTAAAATTGAGATTTTCAGAATGTTCGTTAATTTTTTGTGCAGTGTTTGTATATGATATGTGGAGGATTCAATGATTCACTTTAGGCTCGTTTACTGATCTAGTTCATATCATAAAAAGTAAATTTTGAGTTGTGTCACTCTTGTAGCGAGGGTGCGACATGTGGAATTCGAAATAACAAATTCTCCTGATATAAGTCAATATCTGGAAAATATCGAACATCAAAATGATTTCGAGAAATTCTACAGCTAACGCCACTGCATATGGTAAACCGTATCCCCCATAGAAGTACTCGAATATATTATATCATCGGGTCTTCATTGTTGGTTGGTATATACATCGATTTCTCAGATTTATTATATTCTTGCAGCTACCAGCTGCAGCCTCGAAAAGGAAGTTGAGCGAGCCTTGGTATATCTTCCCCATCTCGACCAGAGGACTGAACGTAAATATTGAATGCAGCATACTTTATTAGGAAACTATAGGGGTCATTATATTTTATTATATTCCGCTCGTGCTCAGATATTCCACAAGGTAGATTATGATGTTGGCCTCATCAATAATCCAAGTTTGGGACCTCGAGCGTTGAACGCAACTTTGTCAAAAATCGAAAAAAAAATTTTTTCTTCAAATTTTGGCAATGATCACGAAACTTCTTGATATCGAATTCCAAGAAGACTGAATTTCCTACAATATGATACCAGAACTATCTCTGTAGACCAAATAGTTTTTTTTATAGAGTCTTTCAAAGTGTATCACTTTTGTCAAATTTAATATTTTTCATCGACATATTTCATCACCTTGAAAAACTGGTTTTTGAAAAAAAATTGTTCGAGAAGATTTCAAAGAAGGCTCAATTCACTACAATATGATACCGAAACTGTCCCTGGAGACACAATTGTTTCTCATGTACAGTCTTTCAAAATTAATAATTTTTGTCGAATTTGAGTTTTCTAGCAATAATGTAGATTTTACCCTGGTTAGACCATCGGAGCCCTGTACTTTTATGAAATGATGTTGAAGTGTTCATGATGATGCGCAAAAAAGATGAGTTTGGTAAGTTGGCTAATCTTTTCATCTCAGAATGACAATTCTCGGAATATATCGTAGATTTTGGTCCTGAAAAATATTCTCTTTTCTTGTGTTATAAAATGTTTGGTTTATATATGGAACATGATTTCCTTTCTTTGGGGTCCCGTAGTGGTCTTCAACAGGGCCGTCTTTAACCTCTTGGAGGCCCTGGGCACATTAGGATAATGGGGCCCCTACCCACAATACCACATAGAAAATACAAATACAGGGGAATTCCCTACCGCCGAGTAGGTTTATTCACGACACACATAGCCACGGTATGTAAATGCCGTGATGTAATTTAATTATCAAATCGAGAGAATTTTGCCGATTTACGGAATTTCGATACTCGAAAGGGGAAAGGGATTTTTTAGCCTGGAATCCCCTGAAATTTCTTGTGGTGGCGTGGCGTGAATTCGGCCTCCCCTCTATAGATCTATTATTCATGATAAGATTTCTCTGAAGTTTTTCAAAGGGAAATTGTGACAAAAATGTTATGAAAATAATTTATATATTGAATAACAAAAATTTCTAAACAAAATAATGTAAATTCTGATATAAAAGTAACTAGAAACTTAACCATTTCCAATTGTATACCTTTTTTTTCATATTCTGTATACCTTTTTTAAAATTTCCGAAAAAATTTTTTTTCTTTCTATATTATCGAGATAAATACAGTGGAACTTCCCTACAGCGAACGTCTCTACAACGAATTTCTCTGTACAACGAATTTCGTATCTGTCATTGCACCTTGAATCCAAATACCCTGTTAAAAACACCCTCTAAAACGAAGTGAATTCTCTCTATAACGAATTATTCCAAGAAAGTCACTCTCTAAGTGCGTATTGGTAAGACGGTTTTTTCCCAGAGTATACTTAGGGATGGTTTTTTCCGTAATTCTGTCGGACGTAGGTAATAAATCCCGATCATAAACTAAACCTTTACGGCGGACGGAGAGTTCCTTCTGAAACAGTTGTAGATGCACCCCTGGCTATACAGATTGTTCAGTTTTCAGTTTCGCTCTGATCGTTAATGAAAATAGTAGTGCGAAAATGTCTAGAAGGAAGTGCTTGAGTTAATTATGTATAATGTATTCAAATAAAAAAAATGCAAGTGAACGTTGCTTTTTTGACACTTGACACAATAAAAAAAAATTCTGCATAACGAAATTTCTGTATAACGAAATTTTTTTGCGGATTTAGCGTATTCGTTATAGGGAAGTTCCACTGTAGATTATATTAATTCGAGGTCGTAGATTATGAATATGTTATTACAATTTCGATACTACCAATATTTTGGAAAATATTCGAAAAATTCTAAAAATTTTTAGAAAAATCGGCCAACTTTGAACAGCAGATATAAAAAAAAAGTATGGATGCTATAGTTTTAGTCTTTCCTCCATATTATAGTACGTTTCTCTGAAAATAAAATAGTGTATTTATCCTTTCTCTACGAGGGATATTTTGGATTTCGTAAATTATTCCGCGAAGGCCCTTTTTTCGGAAAATTCAAATCGTTATAATTTCTACAAAAATCGTTTTATAAAAAAAGTAATTCCATATTCTTAATCTACGCCCTCGAATTAACTAATAACATGAATTTGGTCGATAAATTCGAAAATCGAATTTTTGGCAATTTTTCCATACATATGTATGGAAAAATTTGCGATTTTTGGCCAAAATTTTTTTTTGAATTGATCGACCAAATTGAGATTAAAAACTAATTCGTGGGTGTAGATCAAGAATATGCTATTGGTTTTTTTTTTTTAATTTTTTGTAGAAATTATAACGATTTGAATTTTCCGGAAAATAGACCTTTGCGGAAAACGTAACGAAATCTGTAATATCCTTAATAAAAAAAAGGTGAATACACCATTTTATTTTCAAAGAAACGTACTATAATATGGCGAAAAGACCAGAACTATAGCATCCATACTTTTCTTATATCTGCTCTTCAAAGTTTTCCGATTTTCCAGAAAAATTTTGGAATTTTGTAATATTTTCCAAAATATTGGAGGTATCGAAATTTCAATTACATATTCGTAATCTACGACCTCGAATTAATATAATCTATTCACTTCATCAATATAGAATGAAAAAAAATTTTTTCGGAATAATTTTTATATTCGGTATACCTTTTTTTAAATTTTCGAAAAAAAAATTTTTTTTCTTTCTATACTAACGAGATGAATAGAATATATTAATCCGAGGTCGCAGATTACGAATATGCAATTACAATTTCGATACCTCCAATATTTTGGAAAATATGAAAAAATTGTAATTCAGAAACCGTCAGTTGATATTCAGGCATCACTTGTATTTCAGATTAGTCAATTGTTTTTCAGAAAACATCAAATGTTATTCAGATTTGTCAATTGAATTTCAGAAAATATCGAATGAAATTCAATGAGTGATCCGAAATACATTCGATGTTTTCTGGAATTTAATTGACTAATCTGAAATTCAATTGACGCATTCTGAAATTGAAGTGACTAATCTGAAATACACTTGACGGTTTCTGAATTACACTTGGAAATGGTAAGAATTTGAAAAAAAATTTTATAACAAAATTGCATTCACGTTTTTCAATTTTTCTGTGCAAACATATCCATCAACTTGTCGATAACCAAGCTTCTGGCCACTTTTGTCCAAAGTTAAGTAAGCTCAAAAGTATGATAGACGTGTTTGCGACACATTTAAGGAGAGGCCCGAAAAGCTTGACGGTATATTAAAAAACCCTGAAAACAGGGTAGCACATGAAGTAATTGAGTGATAATTCAACTTTCGAATTGGAAAACTCATATATTTTTTTATATTTAGGAGTATTTCTCTATTTTTAGGAATGATAATTTTACCTTCTTTGTATGAGTTTTGTTCATTATATCATGGGAAAAATCTCGCGAACCGGCAAGTTCAAGAGAATGAAATAATTGGGGCGTCATTTTATGCTTTTAGTTTGACTTAGGGGCCCCTTTGGTGCCGAACCTCCCTGCACCGCGAGTTCTGCGTGGCCCTCTGATAAGTACGCAACTGATTTATTGTCTTGTAGCGCTGTCTGAAATTATGTAGTTAATGGGGATTTCCTTGGAAGCTTCCCAATGAATACAAGAATGTGATCAACAACCCGATTCGAACAGATGTTTTATGGCTAACCACCCCAACAAATAACACAAACTAATAATTGCTCTTATCTAGTGTATACCAGTATGAATGAGCAAGGGTCATAAAAATTGCAACCTTCGAGAACTTGTTGATAAAAGACTCTGAATTCCAATCCATTTGGAATTATTGTGAATGATCACTTCTGCCTTTTTACCTGAAGGTAATTTTAGTACGCGAAAGGTAATTTCGAAATAAAGAACAGTTGAGGTCTTTTCGAATAAATCAGTTATATAATAATATGGGGAATTTCTATGAAATGGGGAATTTCAAATGTTATTGAGGAAATCTTCGGTCCTTTCAGTTCGGAACAATTAATCTGAGCGGGGCCCTATCGATCGCGGGGCCCTGGGCACTTGCCCAAAGTGCCCTAGGCGAAAGAGGGGCCTGGTCTTCAAACATCTGAAGTGCCGCCGAAAAATCATCACTGGAAGGTCGTATCCGGTTTGAAAAACCCTCACGACCAGAGAGCAAGAATTTGTGTATTTTGAATGTGAATATCGAAGAAATTTCGAAAGACCAGTGTGATTACGTCTCCAAATTAGCTGATGAACATGGTATCGAAGTTTTTCTTCTTCAAGAAACCCAACGGCAACAGAAAAAAATCCTCGTGAAAGAGGACAGTTGAAAGGTTATTATTAATTGATTATTTACGAGTTCAGCTTGTTATGTTAAAAAATTATCAGTTCGTAACTTTCAACAGATTCGGAAAGGGGAAATTGATGGAGTTTTTTTCATTTCTTTAAAATTTTGTGACATTTCTGTCATAAATAGTTATAAACCTCCGAACATTATCTGCCCAAAAATCTGAATGTTGATGTTTTTTAAAGTAGCAAATGCATTTCTAAAGTGCATTTGATTCATTCTGAATAATCGGTTCTCTTTTCTGCTTTTGTATTTTTTTCATTTCAGATTAAGAAATTGCGAGTCGTTTTGGGAAGAATCTGTTTATCCGAGCCCATCGACGGATTACATGAAGATGATCACACTGATATCTTTCAAAATTTTCCTGATATTTAATATTATTTTCACAGGGAGACAGGTTTTTTCGGCTGAGGTTTTTTTCCCCTGGCTGTATAGTATCGTATGATACTAGTGATGATAGTATCGTATGATTCTATAGTATCATATGAAAAATGTTAAGATACCCCTTCATTTTTTTTTACCTCAGCTACATTTTGAATAAAATGAACCTTCAATAAAATCCACTTTTTTTACCTCACAAATAGATATGCGAGTTAAAAAAAATTAGGTTTCCATTTGAAACAACTGAGATTTTCTCTTATTTTAAATTCACCTTTGGCACTCTCATTTTACCACCCAGTACATCAAAACGATATTATCTCTACACAGTGACGTCTTATATCTTTTCGGTAATGCATTTCGAAAAACAGATCTGAGATTGTGCGTTTCACTTTCACTGAATTCTACAAGTCTCAATTCCGATTTTTGTTTTTGAATAGACAGTGAATAACTAGGAAACTGCACCAGATCTATCTGAAAAAGTCATAATATACAAGGTGTTCCATCCGAAATAAGAAAGTTGTAACCATTTCCGGTGAAAGCGGAAATCATTGATATTCAAAAGGTCTTCTAGCTCTTCGTACAAAATTTGGAAGTGATCGAAATATTGTTCCCATGGAGTTCTTATGTCCACTCCCGGTGGGACACCCTGTATATTAACATTCATATAATTATGCACTGAGTCTAACATCGCGGGCTTCCAAGTATTTTTTCAATCTGATTATTTTTTCGAATCAATTGGCTGTCAAACAAGAAATATTTTTATGGGAAATTAATTTATTCAATTAAAACAGGTGTTCGAACTGAATATTTCAATTCGTCAGTAGTTCCGCTCTGATAAACAGAGTGAGCAGTAATTGCAAGGAAATGTATATAATTTTTAAATTCCTCGATTATAATTATTTTCGAAAAGTGTTAGATAAATGAGTATGTAATATCTATGATGAGAAATTAAGAACATAAATGCAAATTACATGTACCCACACTTGAAACGGAACCATACCTGCACTGAAATATGTGTGGGCCTGAATATAATTTTGAATATACGCGGGCATGCTGAGTAGGAATGGAGTCTATCGTGTTATCATCCTTCGGAGGTGAAAGGCACCATTAGTATTGTATGCAGTGTATATGATTTTTTTTCCAAAATCGAGATGCCTTGATTAGCACAATATTATAAATAAACCAAAAAGATTCGACATGGGTCAGGGTAAATATTCATTGTACATTATTCCCAGATCTACTCAATGAAACAGCAGTAGTGCTGTAATTCCCAGAAGTAACATAAAATGTATCCCACTATAATTCTAAGTAAAAATCAAGATCCAGGCGAAAATGCTTCAATGCGATCTCGTGCTCTCATTCCGAAATACACTACGCGAAAAAATTAATACACACACTGACTTTATAACTTATTTTTTATGTTCTTTCGGGAAGGTTTTGAACGAAACAAGTCACATTAAATGAAAGAAAAATTCAGGATTTCAACGAATCTCATGTGAAAGAATGGAAATGAACAATTTTCAAAATACTGAAATGCTGATAAGTGATTTGATACTTGGTATTCCCATCTCTTGCGTTAATTGCTGCTCGGCAACGACGGTTCATACTCAAAATGAGTTATCTTAAAATGTTCTGATCTAATCCTTCCTAGATTTCTCTGATTTGGATTCCTCAGTCATTAAGTCAGTAGCTGGATGATTTCCTGAACTTCTCAGCCTTCCATTGAGGTTGTCCCAAACCTGCTAAATCCGATTGAGATCTGGACTTCTTGTTGGCCATTCCATTCGAGAGACTTCAAGGTACTCCTGAACGATGCGCGCACGATGGGGTCTGGCATTATCGTCCATAAAAATGAAATTTTCACCATTGTATGGGGAAAATGGCACTACATGTTCCTTATATACTACTCAGCATTCATAGCTCCATTATCAACGTCCACTAGGTCTGTGCGAGCAGTCAAAGATATTCAACCCCATATATAAGCGATCCTCCCCGAAACCAGTAGTATTCAGGAAATTGCACTGAGCATATATTATATTTCATGATGACGTCTGTATACAAGGGAACGTCGTTCACAATGGTAGAGGCAGAATCTAGACTCATCTGTGAAGAAAACTCTTTCCCAATCGGGCCTCTTCCCAATGGATATGCTCTCTCGCAAAATATAAACGCGCCCATCGATGGGCTGGGGTAAGAACTGGGCCTCTTGCCGCGACACGAGGCCTTAAATCATATTCTCTGAGCGATTTCCTATTGTCTGAGTGCTAATTTGCACCCCATGAGTTTGCTCAAGCTGATTTTGAAGGAAGCGAGGGATTGCAAACCTTTGTCACAACGAAAAAAACTTTCAAGTAACGTTCTCCAATGGCAGTTGTTATCTGTGGTCTACCCTGTCCTGGTCTTCGGACATTCATACCTGTCTCCCTGAATTCTGGACACACTTGAATGGGAAACTCCAAACCTTCCTGCAATTCTTGTGTATGTCGACCCTTCTTCTCACAACACTACCTCTTGGGCACATTCCTCTTGGGTCAAAATTGCGTGTTTCGCGTTGCATAGCGATCGAGTGTAGAAAATCAAAGGAAAGAAAAACTATTGATCACTAGAATTGATCGAGAACAACTGATTTTAGAATTGAGCCAGTTCATTCAAAATCTGATAATATAATCTTTTTTATTCCTGCTGGGAAAAACATCTGTATTGAAGAAAAACGTTAGAAGTTAGAAGTGGACAACATATGCATGCATAATTCTGATGAAAATAATTTTCATTGAGAGAACACCCTCAGTTGTAGAATAAATTTGAGATTTCCATAATATGCGTTAATTTTTTGCGCAGTGTATGTTGGGACTATCACTACGATCAATCGAGTCATCATGAATTCAATGAAAACATTTCTAGAGGTGAGCCTCACATAACTCAAATTGCTCGATTCCTTGAAATTCCAAAACGTTTTGTGAAATGATTCCTAATAGACCACGGCCAATGAGCAAGGAAGACTTTCTTAATCTCAAAACAATATTTTGTTTCAAATCTTATAGTTACATTTTGGTATGACTATTTCCTCTTAACATGGATTAACCGAAAATTCACGCAAAATAGAAAATGATTTTCCGATTATGTAGTTTAAACTTTGAGAGATTTCGGTTTTGTTAAAAGTCTGCTGTAAAAAGGCAAATATGGTAGTTTGAGCTAATTCGCCAATCAGATATACACTTTTTTACGGTTTGGTTTTCTGAAACTGCAGAATATGTTCAGCCCATCTTCGAAACATTAGAGATCATGGTAGAGTAGACACTCGGAATTATGCTAATATCTTTCCAGCCATACATAGCAAAAAAACTTGCCCTCCCACTCAAATTAAGTTTCATGAAATAAATACCCAAACAAAACCTGCTGCTGTTCGGGCATCGAATTCTACTCATTGTAGCGACCTGAATTGTATCATGTTATATTGGAATAATATGTAAACCAAGTAGCCATTAGAACATATAACCATTAAGTCGATGTGAGAAGGTTTTGTTATATATCAACATATCTTCGGTAGGTGTGGCAACAGTGCATCCCACACGATTAGACCCACGTGCTTTTAAGTAAGGTGAAGGAGTTGTACGGGGGAAGGCAAACAAATTTTCGCGGTGAATCTTTACTTGAATTAAAAATAGGATCCAGCTATTTCATATCTTAATATATTGTCGCCCATGTTGTTTAATATACCATTTGTAACTCAAAATTGGATGAACTGATAATTTTTTTCCTACGAATATCGCCAGTAGGTGTCGCTACGGTTAATAGCGTTTTTCGGGAAAGTATTTTATTTTATATTTCAGAATGACAATTCTCGGAATATGTCGTAGTTTTTGCCCTGAAAAATATTCTGTTTTCTTGTGTTATAAAATGTTTGGTTTATCTATGGGAGATGATTGCCTTTCATTGGGATCCCGTAGCGGTCTTCAAACATCTGAAGTGCCGAAAAATCATCACCTGGAAGGTCGTATCCGGTTTGAATAACTCTCACGACCAGAGAGCAAGAATTTGTGAACTTTGAATTTGAAAATCGAAGGAATTTCGAAGGACAAGTGTGATTACGTCTCCAAATCAGCTGATGAACATGGTATCGAAGTGACTCTTCTGTAAGAAACCCACACGGCAACAGAAAAAAATCCTTGTGAAAGAGGACAGTTGGAAGGTTATGTATTAATTGATTTTTTACAAGTTTAGCTTGTTATGTTGAAAAATTATCACTTCGTGATTTTCAACAGATTCTGAAAGGGAAATTGATGGAGTTTTTTTTTTCATTTCTTTCAAATTTTGTAACATTTCTGTCATAAATATTTATAAACCTCCGAACATCATTTGGCCAAGAAATGTTTTTTTGAAGTAGCGGATGCATTTCTAAAATGCATTTGATTCATTCTGAATAATCGGTTTCTTTTCTGCTTTTGACTTTTTTCATTTCATATTCCGAGTCGTTTTGGAAATAATCTGTTTATCCGAGCCCATCGACGGATAACATGAAGATCAAAGATTATAGAGTATAAAGATGGGAAACGAAGCGACTACAGTGATGTCAGCGACATCTGTTTTTCAAAAGTAAGAGATTAGAGTAGATTAAATAGAGATTATTAGTAGGCTGTTGTCAATTTTGAAAGAAATACTTGAATAAATATTTTTGCTGAAGGATGATTGCATTTTCTCGCGTATTTTCCACTGAAATAACTCGAAAGCTGCAAGAGTAGCACCTAGCTCACTCCATAATCTTGGTTTGTGTGTTTTTTCTGTTATACATTTTGTGTTAGAAACTGGCCGACATTCGAAATGCATGGTGAAATAATGGTGAAATAATAATCTTGAATGTGCATTCTTTTCATTACCAAAGAGAATAGAAATGTAAGTTTTGAAACTCGTATCATGTAATTGTCTTGTTCATTGCTTTTTATTTTCAGTGTTGTCAAATGGATAGAGGTTTCGGGGTAAAAATATATTGTTCTGGATAATTTGTTTGCGAACCGAATTTTCTTCGTTCTCATTCATTAGATCAAAAAGTTCCACTCATAGAGGCAATGGTGTTCAGAAGAACGACTTATAGAGGTGGTGGTTCTCTTGACGACCCTTCCAGCAGTTCGACTCATATACTAGACCCTCTAGACTCATTGAGGTTAAAATACACTGGGTAAGATATGTATGAATCGGGTCCAGAACAACTGTTTGACTTATCGATGTTCGATTTATCGATAGTTCTTTCACAATAAGTTCTTGAAATTGTTATGATAATTCTCTAATATGTGAACAAATTTTTGAAATGTACTCAATTTCATAATTATTGTATTGCAGTTGATTTTACACAATCATTTCAAATAAAAATATAAAGAATCCAGAAGCGTATTTCATTTGATTCAAAGCAATATGCAGAAGAAAAGATCATCCTGATCAAAAAGCAGAGCCCTGCTTTTTTTTGTCGATCAGGATATTTTTAAAACGCTCGACAAAGTATTCAATTAAATGAAACTTTATGAGAAATTTGTTTCGAATTTCGCGCCTATTAAAATAGTTTTCTGTTCTAAATAATGTTTTCAGCGTCATCTATGTGTCACAAGTAAGAAACTAGCCAAAAATCGTAGTCGGATTTTAGTACCACATATACAAGGGCGTTTCCTATCTTTCTAACTCTATAATCTTTGATGAAGATGATCACACTGATGTCTGTCAAGATTATCTTGACATTTAATATTTTAGGTTATTTTTTTACGGGGGGACAGGTTTTTTCGGCTGAACTTTTTTCCTCTTACTGTATGATACTAGTGATGATAGTACCGTATGATCTATAGTATCATACAAAGAATGTTATGATACACCATTTTTTTTTTTTTACCTCAGCTCAGGTACTTTTTGTTTCAACATTCATTGTATTATTTTAGCTCTCATTCTCATAAGAATATATATTTGATATTAATTCATTGAACTACATTTTCTGATAATATTAACGCATCTGAGTACAAGTGTTGTTACCCTCATATTTCTTATACGGAAAATTCATGAAGAAATGTTTTGAACAAATCCACATTCTACTTTTATCGGGAATGTTAACAGTTACTGTGTATTTTGAGTTACCTTTACGTGCCGATTCACAATAGACAATCAGCAATCGAAAATTCTGTTTGCATCTCATGCCCTGAATACTTTGATGATCTAGACTATTTTTTCAGTTCTCGATCACCAAAGGACTATTTCACGCTCTAGATCCAAAATCACTATTTTTACACAATAATAATAATCCGATTTGCAACTAATAAGGGCACAGTTAACGTATCTCACATCATGTCAATAGGATCACGTATGCTCTATTCTTAGTGCAAGAAATGCTTTTCTCGCACGAGATTTCTCGCATCGTGTACAGCCGCCTTTATTTTTAGGTGCATTCTCATTTTATCAGCTCTTGTCCCTTTCAAATTTTTTCTTAATTTTTTGCATCTTCTATGATACCTGTTGTTTATTTCCGATACAACATGGCACCCATAAATTACTATTTCATTCTTATATTATTATTATATTTCGCGTAAGTACCCTCTGAGGTATTAAAAATATTTTGCTATAAATCACGAGATTTATATTCCTGGAACTTATGTAGGTGATTTTATGATTTGAAATGTGTTGCGGTTGTGTTTACGATGTCATTTCTAATTTTACTCAAGAAATCCATGTTTGAAGTTATAAATTTCTTATTTTTTACAGACAAAGATAATGAAGAGTCGCTACAGGATCTGTGGGGGTTATTTCGTTTTTCATTGGAGTGTTGCCAATTTTCGTGTTGTGAACCGGATAAATTTCCATAAATATAGAGTAATAGACGATATATCAGCAAGTAATGTAAAAGAAAATCTTGAATTATAGAAAATTTTTATTTTTCAAAGATATTTTCACGATTCTGCGAAGTTATATAAAAAATCGATCTCTTCCTCTTGCAGAAAAAATGTTCATAAGTTATCCATATTCAGAACACAAATTTTATATGACACTTAAAGATTTATGGAGTGAATGAAGGATGAATTAAATATGGAACCTACCTTCTGGCAAATCCATATTTGGGGTATCACGTTTTTCTGGTATTAATGAGACTAACAAGAATTGAGGTCGGTTAAAGTGAGATAAAAATTCCTGTCAAAAAATGGACCACCCTTCGCATTTTTTCAAATGTTATTCGATAGTAGGGAAATCATCATATTAAAAATATAATTGAACTATTTCAGGTACTGAAAAAACAGTATGATAGAAATTCATGCAGAAAATATGTATGGCATTAAGTGCTCCGAAAAATTTCACACCAACGTTTATTTCTCAGACATGAAGTTACCATTTATTTTTGTAGTTGATGATTACTTTTTTATGCAGTTGATAAAAATATAATAATACTGTCTTTATTTTTCTCAACATGAATTGAAACTCAAAGGTTATTGGTTTCATATGATACCATTGTTTATTATTCTTATTATTATTATCTTTATTATGGTACTAGCAGACCCGGAAGACTATAATAAAATAGCAACTTTAGCATAATAAACAATTATGGTATATTACCTTGAAGAGAACATCAAATTGTCCTGTAAAATAAATTTTGCGCCAAATGATGTCGTCTGGAAACAGCTGATATATTGTTGAATGTTGGCCAAGAAGTGTTTAAGATTATTTCCTATCCCAGAAACTAAAGAGCGTAAGGGATCTGCTGGTGGGCTCGCTATAACTTTGAATCCTAAATGTATACCGGTTTTTTTAGAATGAGAGAAGTTTGAATTTCGAGAAAAGCAGAGAAAGAAGAGTTTACCATTATTATGATCTTTTTCGACTCACGTGTGAAAAATCCGCCGAATCGAAAACTTAAATTCACTTCAACTACCTTATTACTATACTATGGCGAGTTGAGGAATAGAGGGGAAAATTATTTCTAAACACTCCAATTATCTGATGTTACAACATACAATCAATTCAACAAACTACAAAGGGATTGTGATTAAATCTATTGTCTATGGGTTCATGCTCCTAAAAGAAGGATTTCCTGTGAATCAGGAAATAAAAGTGGAAACATTCATAATTCCGGATGCGAATTGACCTTGTTCTTATTGAAATCGAATTTCTGAAAGGTTTATAAAAACTACTGAGTTGAAGGATTATTACTCTATCAGAATGAAACTGGCGGAAGGATCTGATTATCTAACACTTTTTGCGAGATAAAACTGTGGATCCAACAGTCCACTGATTCCAAAACTATATCAAAATAAATTCATTTATAAAAAATTCAATCCTCTGCTCATTAAGTGATTTTTCAAAATTAGAAGAAAATTAAATAATGTGAGTAGTTTCAGGCTTTCAACGGCCGAATATATTAACATTAAGAGAGTCTTCCGGGCTTATTGGCCGTGGTCTATCAGGAATTATTTCACCTAACGTTTCGCCCACAACTGCGGTAGGCATCTTCAGAGGATTCTTGGTCTGAGGTTGTAACTTCACCGCTGAATTTCCGAAAGTGATGTTGGATTCGATCCGTTGACCCAACTTATACCCTGATTGATGCCGGGAGAAGGCATATTTACTTGATTTTTGGTCTTTTCCAATACCGTCAACCATGCACTATGTACCAAAGAAGTTTCTTCCCTTCTGTTCATGTTATTCTTGAGTATATATCTCAATGGCTTTTATGTTCATCCAAGGATAGAAACTTTTGATGTTCGTAACAGCCTCTGCCTTAGAGAAAACAATATTGTGTCCATTTGTTAGAGCATGTTCCGATAGTGCGGATTTCTCTGTCTGATTGAGTCGACCGCATCGTTCATGATAAATTCTCGTATTGATTCTTATTTCGTTGTACCAATGTAGACTTTGCTGCAGTCACAAGGTATCGTGTAAATCCCGGGTTGAGAGAGGGGGTCGAATTTGTCTTTGGTAGTTCTGCTCATTTGGCCAAGTTTTCAAGTTGGCTTATAGACGATCTCATATTGTGCCTCTTCAGTATTCTACCAATTCTATCGGTGACCTTAGGTATATATCGTAAGATAGATCTTTCATTGGGGTGAGTTGTGACGTGTTATCATCACGTGTGGAAAGTTTTGGTCTTATTGCCCTCTTAATTTCCTTATCATCATATTCGTTAGCGAAGAATGTATGATGTAGATGTTCAAGTTCATCCTACAGAAATTCCGGCTAGCACAATCGTCGGGCTTTATAAACGAGTTTCTGTTAAAGGAAATGATTCGACTGCTTGTATAGATATCTGTAAGAGCTTTCTTTGTAACCTAGAAAGGGTAGAGCACCATCCATAGTGGATTGAATATTTGGGTGCCTACTGGTAAGATGGTATATTAAAGCATCCAATTCTTCAAGTCCATGACTCCAAACGACAAAAGTATCATCCACATTACGTAGCCATGTGGATGGTTTCTTTGTTGCCGCTTCAATTACACTGTGTGTGCAACTGAATTTTAGAGCCGAATTAGAAATAAAATTGTGCATAAACAAGTCCATTTTTCCCAGTAGTGCAGATGCACGATGCAAAAAACTTCGTTGGTTTTTTGTGTTGATATTTTTGCTCTATTTGGCAAAAATATTCATGTGCCGAGAATGAAAGGCACAATTGATATTATTGATTCATTTATGAAGATTTTAAGATACTCATTCAAGAGGCAATTATTGCAAGCAATAGTATGACCATATTATGTATTTTTTTGTTACTATTATTTTGTTTTTGCCTTCTTATGCAAGAATTTGTATTTTTATTATATAACTCTGTATGTTGAAATAAATAAATAAAATCAGTTCTCAATTGGACCCATATAGAGGCGGGATGAGGAATTGATTATGTGAATTTCTCACCTACCTGACCGAAAAAATAAGTGATAATATGTAGCTACGTTAGATAACGCATGTAACTTGATATTTATTATGTCTAGTCGGAGTGATTCCAATTTTCATATCATACATTTTAGCTGATTATTCACTTGAAGATACTTTTATACATACATTTAATTGGATCCCAAACCAAAGTTACAGTGTTCATTTTAAAAATGAATAAAACATCGGCAATCCTTGTTTACTCAAAATTATTGCTGCCGATCAAACTTCGAGTGTTTGTCCATTTTTTAAGTACATATTGTTATGGTTCAACCATTGACTATATTAATTTGTTGATATAATCTCTGGCACCAGAGAGATAAAAGCGTTAACCAACCAAAAAATAACGGAGTACACACTTCGGTATTTCATTGAATGTGCGGAGTGAATAGAAGTAGAAAGTTTGAATTGGACTCCTACGCATCTCTGGCACAGTTTCAAGGCATAGGTGGGTTGTTTATGGTATTGACTAACCAATTTTCGAGTGTGTGTATTCATGTGTATCATTTGGATTCATGAATAAGCTGGGGAATTTATCTGTGAATGGACGATCTCTATTGAATAAGCCTATAATGGATATAATTTGAGATGTTTTCGAAGAAGATTCTTTATTTTTAACATGTCGGAATGGCATTTCACCGAAAATCGGTCTATTTCATAACATTGAAGAAAATATGCACATTTAAAAAACTAACTGTATAACTTTCTCAACATAATAAACATATGGGCATTCAAAATGACAATAATGGAATAATATTCACAGGAATTTAGACAAAATATATCAATTCAATTTCCTATTAATACATCGCCAACGTTTAGAATCTTATATGATTCTTTTTCGAGGCTCGTCTTTTCATGAAATTAAATTTGTTCAGTCTTACTAATATTATGACTGTTTTGATTTTGAAAGAAAGTCAGAATACTCAAATTATCTTGATCTGAAAAGACGTTACCAGTAATCAGTGTGATATGACAATTTTGATTTCACGATTTCAGTAACATGTCAACATGATATTTATCCTGTTCTTCAGCAGTTCTCTCCATTATTTATAATACAAAATGTGGAGGGGCATATAAGAAGCAATACTGCTCCACAAGAGTAAGGGATGGATATCGTATAGAATCGTTTTGAAAAGTATGTAATCTTCGAGAAAATCGCTGTGAAATCATTTAAAACTTAATAACAACTTGAATCGATCCAATAAAAATCAATATGAGACATTTCGACAATCTGGTCGCGCGTTTTTCTGAAGTTTGGTTCTTTGCATATGATGGCTTCGATTTGAAACAAGTTTTCTGAAAATTCCAAGACGTAAATTAACAAACGCTGAGGCTAATAGGGCTATCGGAATGCTGCAGGGTGACCTAAACTCAGGTTGTTGTAGTGGAAAAGCTCCAAGTCAGCCAAAGTTTGATATTTCGACTTTGGAATAGGTTCAGGGAGAAGGGTTCCGTGTTGGAAAGACCAAGGCTTGGTGGACGACGAAAAACAACAGCTGCTCAGGATAGGCTTACACTATAGAGAGCATGTCATAGACAAGTTGCCAAGTTTTCAAGCTGCTATTGGCATTAACTCTTATGAATTGTCGAAATTATTTTCGAAGTAAGTTTCGATATATTTTCCATAGAGAAGGATATGCGAATATCAGAAATGGCGTTTCAGATGTATCTGATTTCAAAACTTCATGAACAAAAGATTTGAAGTCAACTGATAAACAAGAATATTGAGTGAATTTTTTTGGTCGATACATATTTACAGATATGTTTAACCAGGTAAGTCCGTAATCGAAACGGATCGCATTGAACAGATATTAACATTTTGACATGAGTCACTGTAGATATGCCTCAGAAAGAAAGAAGCAACTTTAGTACGAAATTCGAGACTTTTTGGTAGCTTGATAACTATTTCAAAAGGAACGTTATCATTAGTTTACGAATATCTGTAATTTTCTAGTTTTGAGCCGAAGTTGATTTAAAGCTAATAGGTTTGCAATCGAAAATAAATTGATTGACGATGTTTCTGTGAAGTCGAGAACAAGATAACTTTTTTCACTAGTCAAATTCTGAAAAATATCGACACCATGGCTAATGCAAAATTTTGTGATTGTATACCTGAGAGATCAAAATACTTCGCAAAAGATTAAGTATCTTAAAAAATCGTCAGTGTGGATTTTAGTGAGGAATGTTTGAGTTGCTTATTGAATATATTCTATGAGATAGTTCATAAGGATTTCTTGTCAGCGATTCTGATAGCATATAAAGACAAAGATGAATAAATGAAGCGAATTT
>CM076607.1:13003086-13258296 GCA_038502775.1 Hippodamia convergens | reverse complement strand
AATACATAATACAATAACATAGAATTTATTTACATTTTTTCTTATCAAATTCTTTCAATTTTAGCCTCATCAAAAAACAGCAATTTAACTCAATGAATTTGGAAATCGAATACTACAATCGAAGACTATAATTTTGAATTGAAATTATCTCTGGAATGTAAACAATAAATTTAAATGTTGAAACTTTTGAATTTTGAGATTCATGTACTTGCAATTATGTTGTGATATAGTTTCAACCAGGTAAAGTACTATGTATCCTTTTGAAATACTCAAAAACAGATATAAATATAGAACCATAACAAAAATTCCATAACAGTACATACTTATTGTATTTTTTTTATTGAATTTGGAATCGAATGAAAAATAAAATTCATCTTGAAAATTTCCCAGTGGACATTTATTTCTATTTGTGGTCCAAAAATAATGAATATTCAGATATACAATTTGAATAATTTCAATAATAAATTTAATTTTCAAATACACACAAATTACGATTCAAATTTTGATCAAAATTTTCCTATTATATCTACCTAATCAAAACGCCAATGAAAATTACTGAACACTTACTACTGTAATCTTCCAATGTTTCAATGTTCTCGAATCACAAATTAAGGATTACAATTGGTCATGCACTTTTCTTTATCTTTATTCATTTCTGCTATGATTTCTTTTTCAATATCGATGATTTGTTCCTGCGTTTTCGGAATTTTGATTCACAATGATAAGGAGTTAAGTGTAAATGTAGTCTTGGACTAAACTTCGCTTCAGTTGGGTTCCCAACATCTAGAGAACGATTATTATCATTTTCAATGAAGACGATATTATTATTATTAGTAATTTAGTAATATTTTGATTGCATTTGAACAATATCTTTATTGAGAATGGTTTGAACGTCTGTTAATAATATAGAAGTGAAAATTAATGGCATGCAGGCAGAATGTTGAATTCTGGAAAAAAAGACCCACCCGAACAGGATTCGAACCCACGTACCCGCGACCTCCGAATTACTGGTTTCGCAATTTTTTCAAACCACTTGTCTGAAAACCTACGGACTGTAGGGAGGCCGCGACTAGAAAATTCTTAGGGTCAAAGGTCAAAAAATTTACTTCTTATTTTTTTCCCAAATATCTCGGTTCCTATTAGGTTTTCCTCCATTTTCATATAATATGATTATTTGTTATCAGTGTTTTACCATTCTTACGTCAATTCATTTATTATGCATTGTAAGAATTGTCATTCCTACTTGTTGTTTGATTAATTGGGCACTATGCAAAATCGGCGTCAGGTCTTCATTTATGGTGAGTGTAACAAAATACCAAATTGAATGGTCATAAGAGTGGTCCTCGTGCTAACAATCCTTGATTTTTATTTATGGGGTACTATAAAATGAGAGGTTTATAAAAGTAGCATTCTTTCAAAGGAAGAGTTTGAAATTAGGGTTTTGGGTTTTTTGTTAAGAAAATGTATGTGATTGCTTCAACCAGAATTTTTGTTTGTTTATTTGATCATCATACAAATGGTAAAAATCAGAAATCCTAACATAGCCTACTAAAAATGCGGGCATAGGTACTAATGAATTCGACTGAGAGAAAGCTGGCATTGGCATGAAATGTTCGGCACATTCAAACAAGTTTTTGACTAGCAATCGATCAGAGTTACGAAATTTCATTGGTATCATTTGAAAAAAAATAATATTTCATAGTTTAATTGATTATCACTTGAAGCCCTTTTTCAGACACCTTGTATGAAATTCCCCCATGAATTATACCGGTATTATCTAACTTCATTTTATTCCACTGTTGCAAACAAAAACTTTTCACAATGAGGGATTTCGAAGATATAAACACTAATTCAAATACGATCAAAATGTACAGGGCGTTACATTTGCAATAACGTAGTTTGCATTCTTTTTCCGGTAGAATCGGAAGTTAATTCTGCTTGAAAACATTTACGATACAAGTGTATTACCTACAATTTCTTCCTCGAAAAGTTCTAATGAAACACTTGAAAAAATCACCCTGTATAGTCACTGAAAAACTCTAAAAGTTCACTATATTCGTTTTGAACCTTTTCTTTTAGGTATACATGAAATAAAATATGCCCTAATTATGTTTACGTGCCACTTAAGTTTGTCTCTTTTTTCATATCGAATATTTTGTGTAAGCAACATGCCCGGATCTACGATTTTTTTCTGATCGGGACAAAAATTCATGATGGAATCCCCCCCCCCCCACTCAAAAGTTTGGTATGATAATTGAAAGCTTTGAAAATGTATATTTCCACAACTGGAATTAATTGAAGGGTCAAAATGAAATCGAAAAATTTTTATTTTAAACAGGCCATGACTTCGAGAGGAATGGTCGTGCAAAAAAAAAACAGAAAAAAAAAATTGTAGCCCCGGCCTTCTCATTTTTCGATGATCACTTTTTTTTCAGCCGCTATAATGCTCGGATACTTCGTTGATGAGCTTCAATTTCTTTTTTTTTTTCTTAATACTTATCATGGAGATATTGACTCTCAAATAAAAAGGGATCCTTTTGTCTCTGACTATCGATATCTCAGCAATCTGTAATCATTCGAAAAGTTAACGGTGCGTTTCGAGAACCTGAATAATTTCCCTTCAAAGACTGTTCATTGCTTTTTCGAAAAAAAAAAATTGCAAACGAAAAGAGGGCATCTGGTTAAGAAAAATCAAGCTCTGGATAAAAAAAAAAACTGGGATGTTCAATGTGTTTACATAAACCCTACCAAAAGCCAATTCAATCCAGCCAGCCGTTTTTTTTTGTTTCACTAGATCGAGTTTTTTAAATAATTAAAGGATCACGTTTTTTGCTCTGAAAAGCTCATTCCCTTTCAAGATTAGAAAAAAAGTTTTTCCGAGCTCTTCCACAATTTAATTGCAGATTTTGCCCGAATATTCGAAAAAGAAATATTTGAAAAAAAAATTAAAACAGTTCTTTTTTCACTTTTAATTTTTGTTTTTTCGAAAAAACTTCAGTAAAGTTGAAAAACCGCGCAATCATTAAATGCATTCATTTTTCAAGTTGGCGCCCGGGGCAAGCGCCCCTCCTAGATCCGGGCCTGAAAAGCAATATACGTTGAAATGACCTGTTTTGATGAGATATACAACCTTAAAAAAAGCCTCATCTTCAAATAACACCCTGGGTATATCCTCAAACCTTTTTTCAATACAGCATCTGAGCATTCAAAATTGCGGATAATCCACTCTCTTCAAGCCGAACATTCCTGTCATCGAACTACCATTTTCAAATTGTGTGTTCATTCACGTATTTTCTTGACAGATTAATCAAAAACACCAGGTTGTTCAACTCGGTCTGCTTCGATTCATCGAGCAATTTCGTACCTCGTTCCGATATAATTGAAATATGATAATATATCCCTCTCATTGGATTAATTTTATGGAAAAGGGTGGTTGAAGCTGTCAAGAGACGTATCAGCTGTCCGTTGCAACGTTCAGTTGATGCTTGTCTTGGGGTACGTCATTTTCAGTAACGTTCAAATTCAGGTACATATTAATATTTTTCAGGCTATTTTCAAATTGCTCGAATTTGTTTCAGTTCAATGAGAATGCCTTAGTGAATAAGGTGAGACAAACTTCAGGAATTTTGCATCCAAAAAAATAACAAACAGTTAACAGTTTGCTATAGGTACCTATAACTTTTGATTGGAAATGATTAAATTCTTGGGATAAGAGGTGCTGAAATTTTTTATGAAAACTGACCATTTATCTATGGCTCCGAAACCGACCAACACACGGGTGATTGTTTTAAGTGTTTCATTAGTACTTTTCGAGGAAGGAATTATAATACAAATTTCTCTATTTCAGTATCGTAATGATTTCATTACAGTACTGAAAGTAGTGCTGTAATGAAACTCATTACAGCATTGTTTTTTCAGTTATATTTTTCGTTTTATGGTTGTCATACTGACTTCCGATCCAATCATCATGTTTCGAATCAAATCAATTCAAATTCCGTGATCTGTCAAATTTTCGTATATCACACTAACTGCTAAGATACAATACAAAAGTCACTATTCTTAATTTTCATTTGAATTTCGAGAGTATTTCAAAAAATTGACTGAAATAGAGAAAATACCGTCTATACTCGTTGCAGAAGGCAATTCCAACACTCAATGCTATCGAAAAACTTGCTCCTTCGTCGCTCGTTTTCGAACTTCGCATTCGTGTTGGAATAGAAGCTCATTCTGCAACTTGTTTTAGAATATACTATTAAGATTTTCATATTTTTGTTTAAAAGTACATTACCTTGAATTGAATTGAAAAAAAAATAGATTTCAAAGTTTTATTCAGGCTCACTTTGAATCCCTGTTTCAAACACCCTCATAAGTTATACCTGAACAGTATCATGGTACTTTATTTTATTCCACTGTTGCAGAAAAAATACATTTCAAATTGAGAAATTTTGAAGATATAAACACTAATTCGTGGCATACTTTCTGACAAAAAACTTTGATAATTAGGCCATAAAGCCTTCCGAGCTTATTGGCCGTGATCCCTTAGGAATCATTTCACGTTTCGCCTACAACTGCGGTAGGCATCATTCATAGGATTCTTGGTTTAAGATTGTACCTCGAATGCTGAATTTCTGACACTAACTTGTTCGAACCGGAAGTGTTATCTACACCCCGGTTAATGGCGAGAAAAGGTGTGATTTTACATGCGCGATGTTGATTGGCCCATCGCACCCGTATCGTATCGGCTTGATCTTTGTTTTTTCTAAGATCGGTAACCAGAAGCTATGTGAAAAAGTGGTCTCTTCTCTTCTGTTCATGTTGTTTTTGTGTTTAAAATTTCAATGGCTTTCATGTTCAGCCTGGGATGATAACTTTTGATATTGGAAATAATCTGTTGGAGCATGTTCCAATGATTTTCAGTCTGATTCAGTCGACTGCCATCGTTCGTGCTCCTTAATTCTAGTATTGATACTTCGTTTTGTTGTACCAATTTATACTTTGACGCAGTCACAAGGTATCCTGTAAATACCAGCTTGTGAAAGTGGATCGACTTTGTCTTTGGTAGTTCTGATCGTTTTCCAAGTTTTTGAGTCGGCTTAGAAACGGTCGCGAAGTTGTGCCTTTTCAGTATTATACCAATTCTATCGTGACCTTGGGAATGTCTGTTAAGATGGCTCTTCCATTAGGGGTGATTCGAGTTCATGTACTCTGAAACAAAAATACAAAATCTTTAATTTGTGAAACAATTCCTTCACGAAAAATTCTAATGAAACACTTAAAAAATCACCCTGTATGCAGAAGAAATTTGGTTGGTAAAAGAGGTAATATTACTTTTTTCTCCAGGATAAAATAGGTACAATTATGTATGTGATCATTATGACAATTTGCTTTTATGTCTATTTTTCTGTTTTGTTGGTTTATCGATCATTTTGGTATGTAATTTACTCACATTATTGATTAATACATATCATCATATTTCATTTATTTTTTCATTTCTCAGTGTTCTGCAATATGACGAAAAAAATATTCCTCGCTTAGTTCATAGATCGTTGCAGTTTTCGAGGAAAAATTAGCCCTTCTTGTAACCTCAGATACCTAATCCTTAGTGTTTAAAGTTTAAATGATTGTCAATTATTCACATTATGAATGAATTCGACAGCTACTTCAAGAACAATATATTTCCTTAAAACATTTTTTCCATTCGAACAAGTTCTGAAATATTTTCGAAATAATACTTACTTCATGTCAAGAGTGAATCCATTACATTTGTTTATAAACTTTCATTTCTTTCAGTTCATCGCACACTCATCCTCCATAATGATCCTAGTGTTATCTGTTTTTGAAAATGATGGTTACATCTATTGTAATTAATCATATCAATACGACCATTAGTTGCTAAAAAGATATAAAGGATGTTCCTTGACAGTATGATTATATTTGAGTGGGCATTGTTTGGAACAAAGCATTTCGAGAAAAAACGAAAAGTGTGAGCTTCCCAACATTTGAGATACAGAGTGATAAAGTTTCGAGCAAAACATTTATTTTTTACCTTTGTCTATATTTTTACTATTGACGATATCTTCATGAAATTTACTACGTAGGAAACTATTACAATTATATAATGAAAAAAACATCAATGAATAGAAGAATCAAAAATTCAACAAGAAAGAACTGACTCAAAAATTGCAGAAGACATTGATATGCATTTGAAAGTAAGAAAAAACGTGTCATTGACACTACTGTAACTATGATATCAATAATCTGAGGTCGAAGTGAAGTTTGGCATCTGGGCTCCGTTTGAAGCATATAATAATAATAATCATAATAATAATAATAATAGTTTATTTTACATAAACATGAATCGCAGAGGCTAAAGCCTGTACGCGATATGATGTCAAACTCCTTCATATTTATCTCATTTTCCTATGATTTTCTCTTTTGATGAGGTTTGGTATATCTATGATTATTATAACAGAATATACTCACATTCACTCTGTCAAATATAAAAAAAAAATAATTTGGAAAAAGTTGGTGATATGCACTTCTTTAACACTTGTAACGGTCATCAATTAAAATTGAATAAGTTTTCATATGATGCCTACAAAAAGACTCCAGAATATGCAGGTTGTTACTTATTCAACGTATTACCTGCTGAAATTCGTAATGCTTCTAGATTATCTATTTTTGAGAAAAATTATTTTCAGTACTCAAAAAGAGGTTTTTTGTGTTTAAGGTCGAATTTAAGGAATTTTGAATATTCGGGTTTCCTTTTTTTCATTCTTTTGATAATTTTTTTTCTCTTCTTCATAATTGTGAATGGTAAACTTATTTCCATATATTTTATTGATATTTTTTGTTTAATCGTTAATATTACTTATCCTGTACAATAGAATTTGTGATATAAGGATGAATAAATTGGTTATTATTATTATTATTCTGACTATATGTTGATTTCCATGTTATAGATTAATGAATTTTATATTTTTTCTTCCTGGCGTTTTTCCCTTGAATACTGTTTTCTATTATGATGAAAAATGTATGCTTGATTTCATGTATATTTTATTCCAATATTGATTCTGGATGGCTTCTCTGTAGGGCTATCATTTTTTTTAATTTTCATTGCAGCTAGTTGACTTAAAAAAAAGTTGTAGAAAATGATGTCCCGAACAATTTTTGTCCCTGAAAATTTTTCCAAAAACCTATCATTTTCTAGATGAAAGAAAATAAAAAATGATTTATCAAAAATGCTGTATGATTTCTGCAAAAAATTCTTGGCCGTAATTTTTCAATTTTTTTTACAGATTTACTGTACAGGGTGTTTCAAAAAAAAGGTGACCATCTCTCTAAGATAGATAGAAGACTGAAAAATAACGGGAGTTTGTTCATTAAAAATTTTCGTAACGGCATCCGTATTCAAGATTCATGGCGTTGAAAAAGAAAAAAAATATACATATTTTTTACGATTTTGCCGAAACAACTGGCAACAATGTGATGAAATTTTACACGAATATGTTTTGGAAGCTGATACATCTAATGAGTGTGTTTTGATGTCTGACTCTCATAGAGGGCGCTGGTTACACACGATTCATACCAAAGTTGTTTTGAACATAACTTTTTTGACATTGAATTTATCAAGCTAAATTTTGAGCGATCTCAAACATCATTCAATTTTACACCAAAAAGGTATCTACCCTTGATTAAACTCGATACTATGCACCGTTTTCGGAATATTTTGATTTGAAAATAATGAAGCAATAACCGATGCTGGTATAATGTCCTCGATAAAGTCATTAATTAACATACTTTTCAATTATTAAACACGATGGAGCTCCAATCCACATTGATAGAAGGTATCGTAATCGGTTTAGTAACCATTTTCCGAATCGATGGATTGGTACAGGTGCAAAAAGTCCTATTCATTGGCCTCCTCAGTTATCCGATTTCAATCCCTTGGATCAAACAGTTTGGTCGTACCTTGAAGAAAAAAAATTATGCTACAGGGGGGGTAAATTCAACTCAAGAATTGAAGGACAGGATTCAACGTCACTTCAATGAGCTCATAGCTGACTCCCAAGCGTTAAGAAGATTAATGGATTTTTTAGAAAAAATGACAGATTTGTGTATTTGTGAAAACGAAGGACATTTTGAACACCAACTCGAATTAAATTTTTTCAGCTTTTTTTGAAAGTTTTTGTCATTTTTTGTTTCACACCAGAATCGATAATTATTATGTACTTCATAATTTTCAATTCAAAATATTCCGAAAACGGTGCACAGTATCGAGTTTCATCAAGAGTACCTTTTTGATTTAAAATTGAATGATGTTTAAGATCGCTCAAAATTTAGCTTAATAAATCTCATGTTCAAAAAGTTTTGTTCAAAACAACTTGGTATGACCGTGTAGCTAGCGCCCTCTATGATAGTCAGACATCAAAACACATTCATTACATATATCAGCTTTTAAAACATATTCGTATAAAATTTCATTACAATGTTCCAGTAGTTTCGACAAAATCGTAAAAAATGTGTATATTTTGTTCTTTTTGAACGCTCTGTATCTTGAATACGGATGGCGTCACGAAATTTTTTTACTCAACAAACCTTTATTAAATCTTCAATTTTCTATCTATCTAGAGAGGGAGTCACCTTTTTTTAACCACCCTGTATACACTGAGCGAAAAAATTAACGCACAAAATCTCAAATTTATTCTACAACTGAAGTTGTTCTCAATGATAATTATTTTTATCAGAATTATGCATGCATATGTTTATGCACTTTCAACGTTTTTCTTCAATACAGATGTTTTTTTCTCAGCAGAATAAAAAATGATGATATTATCAGACTTTGAATGTATTGGCTCCATTCTAGAATCTCGATCAATTTTAGTGATCAATAGTTTTTCTTTCGTTTGATTTTCTACACTCGATCGCAACGCGAAATACGCAATTTGACCCAGAGGAATGAGCCCAAGCGGTAGTTTTGCGAGGGGAAGGGTGGACATACACAAGAATTGCAGAAATGTTTGGAGTTTCCCATACAAGTGTGTCCAGAATATTGCAGCGATTCAGGAAGACAGGTATGAATATCCGAAGACCAGGACAGGGTAGACCACGGGTAACAACGGGTAACATAAGAAATCGCCTCAGAGAATATGATTTGAGGCCTCGTGTCGCGGCAAGAGGCTCAGCTCTTACCCCAGCCCATCGAAGGGCGCGTTTGGATTTTGCGAGAGAGCATATCCATTGGGAAGAGGCCGATTGGGAAAAGAGTTTATCTTCACAGATGAGTCTAGATTCTGCTCTACCATTGTGATCGACGTTCCCCTTGTACACAGACGTCCACATGAAAGATATGCTCAGTGCAATTTCCCGAATACTACTGGTTACGGGGGAGGATCGATTATGGTATGGGGTGGAATATCTTTGACTGCTGATAAGTATATAAGGTACATTCTTGAAGAGCATGTAGTGCTATTTGCCCAATACATTGGTGAAAATTTCATTTTTATGGTCGATAATGCCCATCGTGCGCGCATCGTTCAGGAGTACCGTGAAGAGGTTGAAAGTCTCTCGAATGGAATGGCCAGCAAGAAGTCCAGATCTCAATCCGATTGAGCAGGTTTGGGACAACCTCAATAGAAGGCTGAGAAGTTCAGAAAATCATCCAGCTACTCTTAATGACTTAGGAATCCAACTCGGAGAAAATCTGGGAAGGATTAGATCAGAACATTTTAAGATCACTCATTATGAGTATGAACCGTCGTTGCCGAGCTGTAATTAACGCAAGAGGTGGAAATACCAAGTATAACATCACTTATCAGCATTTCAGTATTTTGAAAATTGTTCATTTCTCTTCTTTCACATAAGATTCGGTGAAATCCTGAATTTTTCTTCCATTCAATGTGTCTTGTTTCGTTCAAAACCTTCCCGAGAGGACATAAAAAAATAAGTTATAAAGTCTATGTAGAGTTCACTTTAATTAAAATTGAGATTTTCAGAATGTGCGTTAGTTTTTTGCGCAGTGTACATATCCTGGGAAATTAAGTACGAAAAAATTTCACTGTCTTCTGCACTATAAAGTTAACGACGTCTGGGATAGAAGGCGAAACCATTCCTCACCATTCGTCCCTTTCACAATGTACGTCTAGTTAGTTTGCCGATGGGCTATCCATCTTCGCACGCGCTGGGTCAGCATTCTGTTTAATGACCATACTCCCCGCGTCGAATTATGGGGAAGGACCAGGTGTTCGCACGAGCTGGAAGGGACTAATAATAATGGGAAAATTCGATGAATCTCACCGTGGATTCTCCCATCGAAAAATTGGTTGGGACAGGAGCTGAGTAATGGAATCCGGGTAGGGGTTCATGAACTTCCGCAGATGGGTTATTTCGGTGATATTGTGAAACTATGACTTCTACAGTTGGGGAGTTTCTAATCCCAGAAAATAATAGGTAGGTACAACTTTGCAGCCGCCGTTTTTCTCGAAATTCGAAGCTGCTTTGTGAAAAAAACTGGTTATACATTTATGATTCGAAGTATTGTCCATCTCTGGCCACTACTTTCTCCCATCTATCAGGCATATACGAATTCGACATTGAAAAAAACTCTTGAATCGATCCTTAACCCTCAAACGGCGGAATTAATTTTTTTTCATGAATTTTTTAATCCATCCTTGAAATTCTCACTTAGAAAGAACCATTGAACAACTTTAGTTCTAGATATTTTCACCAAAAATCTAAATTTTTCACAGAAAATGGTGTTACATATAAGTAACTAGAAGCTGAAGCAGTTTCAGAGGTACAAAAATTAGGTGATGTTCACTAGGTATGAAATGTGACATTGAAACCCAAGCATGGTTCCGCATCATATTTGGGGCACATGAAACGTACATTGGATGTAAAGCCTTCTAAAGCACAACGTCGTCTTTTATTAGTCGGGAAGTGGTGAGCAAATGATCAACTCTGTCATATCTCAGTTCATAAAATATTCTCTTATGTGAGATATTTGCTAGAAAAGTGGAAGTTCTCCCTGCACCCTCAGGTGCTGCTGAGCCATATTTGACTAGATATGTTTGTTATTTTTTCTCTCCTGAATTCTAGCTATGTGTGACGTGAAAAAATGTTGGCTTCTTTTAGAAATAGTCCACGTGTTCACACTGCTGCATCAAGCAGCCAAGTAAATAATAACCACCACCATTTTTTTTTTTTGTGATGACATTCTGTACTTGAAGATTTTTCGGTCCATGAAGTCTGCCAACCTTGTATTTATTGTACAAAAATGATTTAAAACATCGATATTACTCATTTTGTCATATCTGGTGTAATCAGGTTGATGAATTCCACAATTATCTTCTTCTCCCGAATCTTCATCCGAATGAATATTTGAATCAGAGTGCTCGATATATATATTTCAGGAACATTTAAGAGTCATCTTCATTTGCCATATAGACGTTAATTTGCCTCTGAAAGAAAAAAATAGTTGTTGAGACATATATTTATTTTTGTCTTCCATAAACGGCGTGCGTTACTTTTATGTTACAGCGAAGTTCTGAAGCAGATAAATGAAAAATGAAATTGCGTATGGTAAAAACAAACACATAGTCCAAGGTTAAACCTTTCAAAGTGTTATTCTAAGTAATTATCAATATTCATTGAAGAATCAATACTTTGTGGTACTTACTGGAGGCGGAAGTCCATTTTCGATCTATTATTGATGTCACGTCAAAAACAGCATATACTCTCGGCGATGAGAGAAAAACTGATTGATGAACTACTATTAGATATCAGTTTGGCCATTATCAAATAGCATACGGGCCAATGGGCGTGCCCAAAAAGTGTTGAATAAATCAGTTTTGTCGGTTTTTAGACAAACAATAGTGCGTTACATATATGCAACGCTAGCCGTTGAAGGGTTTTATTGATCAAATTTTTACTTCTTCATAAGACCGGCAGTGCTGGTCAGCCAGGCCGTGTGTCATTGATCGGAACAAGTGATAGTCCGATTGAGCAACTTCTGGAGAGACTTCTCAATTCAAGGTTTTCAAGCATGTTTTGACCACTTTCGCAACATGGGGTCGAACATTGTCATGCTGCAAAATAACTTTATCATGTCCTTATTGTGTTTAGGCCGTTTGTCTCTCAATGCTTGGCTCAAACGCATTGATTGCTTTCGATAACGATCGCCTGTGATGGTCTTGATCAAGTAATGCCTCCAATTCTGCGTCTTTGAAAACCTTCTCTCTTCCACCGCCATGAGGGTCTTCGATGTTGAAATCGCCGTTCTTGAAGCGTTA
This sequence comes from Hippodamia convergens, assembly GCA_038502775.1. Lineage (NCBI taxonomy): Eukaryota > Metazoa > Arthropoda > Insecta > Coleoptera > Coccinellidae > Hippodamia > Hippodamia convergens. The sequence goes on along the minus strand of CM076607.1, from coordinate 13,246,006 downwards.
AAATCACTCTTGGCAGGTACTTTAACTAATAGCGGCGTTACCATAGATATTCGAGAATGTTCGATGAGCCTCAGCTGCAGATTTCTTCATATTGCAGATGAAAGAAAATTAAAACCTCCCGCAAATGACGAGAACTCTGAACTTTTCGAATTCTCAGTTTCTGAGTCTTAGTGAGGCAATTCCATGAACGACATTATCGTAGTTTGAAGGTGACAACATGAAAGAAACGCATAATAGTTTCTTAAATTTTTCTGGGATGACACTACGATTTTTGTACAGTGGGGCAAAATTGGTGATATTTGAACTACAATTTTCAACCGTCATAGATAGGAAAAATGAATGACAAGTTACGGTGATCTTTTTTAGAGAAACTAATAATGTTATCTATTGCGTTCCTCTATCTTTTTTTGTTTTCGAGTTATAGGCCGAAATTGAAGTTTCGATGATTTTAACTTTGGCCATCATCTCCGTTTCTGTTTGTGCTAGGATGTTGAAATGAAAACATTATACAGGCACTTTTCTTCAGAGCAATCCAGTAGCTTACTTTGTTTTTTCCAAGAGGTTTCCTTGCTGAGCTATAACATGAAGTTATGTTTTTTCTTATGAAAACAATAGTTTGAAATAGCTGAAAAAGAATCCCCATTTTTTCCCGTTTCAGAAAAATATTTTACATCATACATGGCCCTCAGATTCATTCAGTCATTATGAAAAATATAGTTTGGATATGAAATTTGAATTATTGAGTATTAAGTAGGCTGAATCGCAGAATAATATGTCTCTACGGATGTTGTCATTATTATTTCGCGATTGAATACTTGATTCAATTTTCCGTGTTTTGATATCTGTTCAGAACAACTGTTCTGAAGTTCGAAGTCAGTATTGCCGCTGAAATAAACATTTCAACATATTATATCATATTTATCGTAGTTTCCGAACATATCCATATTTCCAATAATGACTTCGAATACTAATGATTGACAATTATTGTTCTGAACGCAGATCCAAACCACGGAGAATTTAATCAAATATTCAATGGCAAAATAATAATGACATCATGCGAGAGACATATTATTCGCCTACTTAATACTCAATAATTCTAATTTCGAATACAATCTATATTTTCATGATATATCCGAATGAATCTGGAGGGCAATGTATGATGTATAAATATTTCTGAAACAGGAAAGCCATTTCAAACTATCGTTTTCATGAGAATAAACACAACTTTATGTTATAGCTCAGCGAGAAAATACAAACTACGCTACTGGATTGCTATGAAAAAAGAGCTTGTATAATATTTTCATTTCAACATCCTAGCACAAATAGAAACGAATATAATCGCCAAAGTTGTAATCGTCAAAATTTCAATTTTGGCCTATAACCCAAAACAAAAAGAAAATAGAGGATTGCAGTTGATGGCATTTTCAGTTTCTCTAAAAAAGACCACCGTAACGTTCATTCATTTTCCTCACGTAGTTCAAGTATCACCAATTTTACCCACCCTGTACAGTGTTCTCAAATTGCAATATATATATATATATATATATATATATTCTTATGAAAAAGAGAGCTGAAATAATACAATAAATGTTGAAACAAAAAGTACCTAAGCTGTGGTAAAAAAAAGAACGGGGTATCTTAACATTCTTCGTATGATACTATAGTAACATACGATACTATCATCACTAGTATCATACGATACTATACAGTCAGGGGAAAAACCTCAGCCGAAAAAACCTGTCTCCCGTAAAAAAATAACATAAAAATATTAAATATCAGGAAAATCTTGAAAGACATCAGTGTGGTCATCTTCATGTTATCCTTCGATGGGCTCGGATAGACAGATTCTTCCCAAAACAACTCCGCAATTCTTAATCTGAAATGGAAAAAGACAAAAGCAGAAAGAAGTAACTGATTATTCAGAATAAAATCAAATGCATTTTAGAAATGCATTTGATACTTTAAAAAACATCAACATTCAGATTTCTTGGCCAAATAATGTTGGGAGGTTTATGAATAATTATATGACAGAAATGTCACAAAATTTGAAAGAAATGAAAAGAGCTCCATCAATTTTCCCCTTTCGAACCTGTTGAAATTCACGAAACTGATAATTTTTTAACATAACAAGCTAAACTTATAAAAAATCAATTAACCCAGATATGCCTGAATTTTTTTTTTTCGAAATCGGATAATTTTTTTAAGGAAACATGTTTTAAATGCATCAGTCTGATGAATTAGTTCTGCAACTTTCTTCAAAAATAGCAAAATATAGATTAGATAGGGTGTCCTTTTAAAAGGACAATAGGAAAATGCGATATAAATATGAACACATATTGCAAAATTTTTATTGGAACCAAAATAAAATATATTTCGAAAAAATAACATAAAACATTCTATAATGAATGTGTTTATGATTGTTGCTTGTGATATCTTATAAAACATTCAATATGGAGTGCCACATCACATTTGACACATTTTGTTTTGACTTTTTTATGACACACACGGCATCGTGTCTGCTTCTCTTGGGAACTCACGAGGTGATCAATCCTATCAAATCGTGAATCGACGTTCTCAAGACTGGATGGCCTGCCACGTTTTCTGGATTCAGAGTTAGATTCCAGAAGTGCCAGTACAATCCTTCTGCGAAAGGCCAGTTGTTCCAATTCACCATTCGGCAACCCATGTAGTTGCCATGCATTTTGTGCCATGATGTCCAAACAATAGCAAATAATGGTGAAATACCACTTTTTGCCGCGGATGTTGGTTCTATATGAACTAATGTATCGACTCAAATTCCGCTTCTGTCACAAGTTGACTACCTGGAAGGTTGTCAATTGAAACTTCATTTTCTTCGCCAGAATCTTCATCGGTGAGGTCATTATTGCAGTTCAGAGGAGAAAGTATGGTAATTTGAGATTCCTGCAAAATTTTTTCATCGGCATCATCTTCCACAGAAGACAAAACCGCATGAAGTGTTACGCCCCTGGAAATCCGAGAAGTCGAAATTCAATACTCATATTCCTATCGTCCTTTTAAAAGGACAGCCATGTTCAAACATGAATTTTGAAATCCTTATAGGTAATAATGTTTTCAAGTTGATTCGATCGTAACTCTCAGGGCTTTGTTAATGCAGTTTAACCTCTATCTGATAAATATTATTGTCCAATATGAAATAAAAATCACTTTGCTAATTTCAAGCATTGCGCATACTGCATACCATTAGTAGACATTCCTGAAACAATCTCTCACAAGTAAACAACACAATTTAATTGGCTACAACGGCTTCATAACTTTAAAGAATACTCTAGGCAGAGTTCCTACAGTGAAGACACCTATGGAGGAGTGTTCAAAATTCCATAGCCACACGATTTACAGGGAACTATCGACTGTCCTTTTTAAAGGACAATAGGCATATCTGGGTTAATACATAACTTTGCAATAACCACCCTGAATGCAATAGGAAAAATGCCTATCGAACCTTAACCAGCTATCTAGAGCGAGTCCTAGATTTCGTTTGACATCCTTAATTTTTAAAAATTCATCTCCTATTTCGTTTCTTTCCGATTTGTTTGACTGTTTGAAAGTGATTTTTCGGTCCGAAAAGCATTACACAACACTTCTCTGGATTTAAGGAACAATCTGATTCAAAGAGTATTCTTTCAGTTCAGCAAGCTTGGCATTCATAATTTGACAGGTGACAGACATAACGTGTTTTGTTCCTTTTGAAGGAAATGTATGCTTCTTCCCGCTACAAAATGGCGTATGCGCCGGTTTGGGATTATCTGGGAGGCGATACAAAATCATAACAAGAAAAAATATAAATGGAATCATGCATAATTTTTTCGCACTTTTTGCATGAATTATATATCTGACATTATCGCAAAATCGCGAAAACAGGAAAACTACATAAAACAAAATACTATAATCATAGATAATAATTGTGTAAGAGAAAATGATAGAAGAGGAAAATAAAATGAAGGGGGCTTTGACATATGTTGCCACAAATGGAGCCCTGTTTCCAAATTTCAATTTTTATATACGAGACTACAGATTACACGTAGATGTCACCAGTGACACAAGTTGGCAGTGACAATGACACAGTTTCGTAAATATATTTCTCTATTTCAGTATCGTAATGGGTTCATTACAGTACTGAAAGTAGTGCTGTAATGAAAACTCATTACAGCATTGTTTTCAGTTATATTTTTCGTTTTATGGTTGTCAGTACTGACCTCCGATCGAATTAAGTTTCAAATCAAAACAATTCAAATTCCGTGATCTGTCAAATTTCGTATGTCACACCAACTGCCAAGATACAAAACAAAAGTCACTAAACTGAATTTTCATTTAACTTTCGAGAATATTTCACAAAAATTGACTGAAATAGAGAAAATACCGTCTAATACTCGTTGCAGAAGGCAATTCCAACACTCATGCTATCGAAAACTCGCTCCTTCGTCGCTCGTTTCGAACTCTCATTCGTGTTGGTATAGGAGCTCATTCTGCAACTTTTTTTGAATATACTATTATCTACAACTGTCAGATAATGACTGATATTTGACACTCATGAAACTGTAATTAAACAACTTTCATTGACACACTAGTGCTGTAATGAATTCATTACAACACTTGTGCTGTAATGAGAACCACAGTAAATAACAATCCTATCAAAGAATTTCAGAATTCCAAATCAAAAGTTATCCAGGTTACGATTATTGAATTATTTATTATCATTATAATTATACACATTAAGAACAAAATCTTTGCAATTTGAAATAGAAATAGGGAACGATGACTGCCTAACACTCCACTACCACTAGAAATATTTTGATTATGACATCACCTCTGGATGTCGCTGGACTTATGTCCCTAGAAGTAGACGCAATATTCTTTCGTTCGAGAAGGACTTTCTTGTTAAGACCTAGAATTGCATTGCGGTACGTTTTTTGTTTGCTTCAGAAGTTTCAATATATCCTTCAGCGACAGTATTCGATTTCCATCCACCGTGTCGTTTCACTGTTACAAGATCAGCTCCTGTATCGGCCAAGAGAGAAGTTAAATACCTCCGAAAGCAGTGTCCAGTATATTCGTTTGAATAAGGCAAATGCAGAAATTGTGCAATTAGCTTGGAACACTACCTATAGTATTCACACCAACGGGCTGTTTCGTGCATTTTTCTGCTTTATAAAAAAGAAAAACCGTTCATGATCGCAATTTTTTTTGGTCTCAATTTGATATATTTTCGGATAGCTTCCACGTGATTCAACCCTTCATTGTTCCCTGATGTTACAAAAAACTCTCTTCTCGTCTTTGTCTTGCAAGTTGGGATGATGATATGAAAACATAATCCTTCGCATGTGGCGTAGCGCAAAATTTGGGGGCCCCCCCGCATGATTTTAGTCGGGGGCCCTTCTTAGATGTTTTTTATATGTTTCCCCTGACATTTTTCAAAGAAAAATATTAGAGAAAATGTGATTGAAAATAATATTTATATTGAATAACCAGAACTTCTCAACTAAATAAAATGGTTTCTAGAAAAAAATTTGAAAAATTATTAAAAAAAAATTCATTTTTTTTCAAAATTTTTTTGTTCAATATATCTATCAACTTGTCGATGTCCAAGCTTCAGGCTACTTCTTGTTTCACGGTGGAATAGGCTCAAAAGTCTGACGAGTTTGCGACATTGAATTCCTAAGATAATTCTCGATTATCTTAAGACCATCATTGGCGATGTTTACAGAGTCCCGAAAAACTTGGCGGTATATTAAAAAACTGTTGGAAAAACACAGGGAGTAATTGAGTTATATTCGAAATTTCGAATGAAGTTATTGGAAACCTCATATGTTTTTTCATACCATTCAGGAATAATATCTCTACTTTTCGGGAGTAGTAATTGTATCTCCATTGTTTAAGTTTTGCTCATTATATCATCAGAAAATTATAGCGAATCTGCTTTCAATAGAATGAAATTATTGGAGCCCCATTCGAAGATTTTTTTTGGCTGGAGGTCTCTTTAGTGCCGGGCTCTCTGATTCGCCACTGTGCTGAATAATTGATTGTGAATCAGGCATTGGCTTATTAAAACATTGAAAAACCTATGTTGCCCAGAAAATGCATTTTTTTTTCTCTTCGGAGTTTTTCTTTTGCAAGCTTCACTCAAATATTTTTTTTCCGCTCTGACATTTTTTTTTTTTAATATCTGAAAATTATAAAATATTCAATCTGCTGTTTCTAATGTGCGCATTTTATAACCCTTCTTTTTTTTATAATGAATATGAGAAAATACGAGAGACGTTTTCAACAAATGAATAAGCTATGCATTAATTCCGGAACTAACCTTCAATGAAATTGTAATCCTGAAGCCAAAGGCACTGAAAAAGTCAGAATATTGGAAACTTTTTTTTTGATTTGTAAACAAAAATAACGTGGTTTCGCATTCAAACACTGTTCAATTTGTTTCTCTCACTACTAGAATGGAAATAGAAATAAAAAGATTTCATAATATTTTACCCTTTTTCATTAAAAAATCCTGATTGGAAACTTGAAAATAATTTCAGCAACAACAGATAAGCCGCAAGCCGCCTGAAGAAACAACAGTCAAATAACCGCCGAGCCCCCAATAAAACGATCATGTGGGCAACGCTATATGAAAAACTCTTGAAAATAGGGGTAGCACAAGTGTGTGATTGAGTGATATGTCGAATCGAACTACTCTCAACCTCATATGTGTTCTGATATAATTTAGGATATTTCTCTATTTTTCGAGAATAATAACTGTACCTGATTGTTTAGGTTTTGTTCGTTATATCATTAGAAAAATATCGCGAATCGGCAAGTTCTATAGTTATTGGGGGCCCATTCGAACCTTTTCGTATGGCTCGGGGCCCCCTTAGTGCCGGGCCCCCCCGCGCTGCGGGTTCTGCGGGGCCCTTTGCTACGCCTCTGATCCTTCGTCTTTTACATTTTCTACAAGTAAGTTTTTGTTTCGGCCCGCCGACACGCCCTTGCCAGACCGATAATCAAAATGACCTGAAATAATTATTGCATCATAATTCTTTCTCGGAAGAATGTCGATAGGTTACCTTCATTCATAAAAATCTCTCGTCAGAAGCCTCCAATAAAAATCTTGCTATTTCCTCCTTGGTAAATATCCTGGATTTTCTAGGCTTGTACCCTTCTGATTTTCGTTTCAAGAATGCAATTAAATTGAAATATTCCTTGATTCATTCTTTTTTTATCGATATTATTGTTCTCAACATTGAATAATAACACCAAAGTGATGAGGGCTTTTGTGTTCCGCTCAATTCCTTGAAATAAACCATTCTTCTCGCTACATCCATTTTTCATATCGATCAAATGCTTCTTCATATTTCTTTTTTGATGTAGATGACACAGAAGGAAGTTCATCACTTGAGCTCATTTTGAAACTTATCTGAATAGATAAAATGAAAATTGAAAGAAGCGGCATTTATATCTGTTGTATTGTTACATGTGTGTAGCCTATAGTAACGCGTATAGACGACTTGCTCCATGCATAGACAAACTGAACGTTTTATCTATGGCTTCATATGGAATATTTAATTGAAAGTACGAATTAATTGATCATTTCAGAATTTTTCTCGAAAGGATGAAAACAAGCAGTTGTAGAATAAAATTTTGTACGTAACTCGTAGGATACTATATCATTAAAGCACTTCGTGCTTTAATGATATCTGTATACACCTCGTTACGTAAATAACTACTTTCTATTTCAGTATCGTAATGAGTTCATTACAGTACTAAAAGTAGTGCTGTAATGAAACTCATTACAGCATTGTTTCAGTTATATTTTTCAATTTGTGGTTGTCAGTACTGACCTCCGATCGAATCAACTTTCGAATCAAATCAATTCAAAATCTGTCAAATTTCGTAAGTTACACCAACTGCCAGATAAAATATAAAAGTCACTTACTTGAATTTTTATTTGAATTCACGAAACTCGACTGAAATTGAGAAAATATCGTCTAATACTCGTTGCAGAAGGCAATTCAACACTCATGCTATCGAAAACACGTTCCTTCGTCGCTCGTTTTTAAGTTTATGGACTATTAATTCAACAAGGCTATTTACTGTTCGACAGATAGGCGATCAAAGCGTAAAATCTGCATTCCGAACTGAATTTATTTTCGAAATCATGTAAGAACTGATTATTTTCCTTAGATTAAAATGAAGTTATCAATAATATCAAATGATGAATTGACTAGATCTTCAGAAAAGAATGCCAAAGTAATGCACCCATTTGGATACCTAACTTCATTCTATAATGCCAGTCCATGCAGTCCGGTTTGGTCGAATTCCAATATGATGGATTCCGTTTGAATTATTTTCTTATTTTGAAAATTTTATTTCATGTTGATATAGTTTATGCGGATAACCTGTTTTATTATTTGGTTATTGTCCTTTACTATCATTCCCAATATGGAGTTTTCATGTCATGTTTGAATGCGATTTGGACGAAGTCTGTTTAAATGTGATTTTTTTGTCAGCGTACATTTTGCATTTATTTTTTCGAAGTTTTCCGGATATATCTCCGGCTTTCATGAATTCGTGTAGGCACCGGATTATTCCAAGTCTCTTCTCCTCGGAGAAATATTCTGGTGGCTCATTGTGAAATTGGAGCAGAACAGTTCGCCTAATAAATGTTTAATGTTTACGGATCTCGCTCCGGTGTTCCAATGAAGGAAATACATGCACGGCGAGCAAAAACCTTAATGACAGGTTCTGGCAGATGACAGCTCTGATAATAAGGTATATTTTTGTCGATGAAGTTTTTAATCGAAACTGTATTTCTCTATTTCAACAGGCATCATATGCCTGTTCATTACAGTAGTAAAAGTAGTGCTGTAATGAATTCATCATAGCATTGTTTTCAGTTATTCTACAAGCAACAAGCTTGAGGAAGTTGTCATAAAATTTTTGAGCATTTTATCAATGTCCGAGCTTAAACAATTTATTTGAAGGTTAAATAAAGCTCCAGACGTGTTAGTTTCTATGACTGATGAGGATGTATTTCCACTTGGCATGTTGTTAATAATTTGATTGTGATGTTCTTCGTCAATATTCAAGTAGGGTCTTATCGAGTTGGCATTGTTGTGACCCGTAATTTTTGTTGTTGTTCATGTACACCACTTTTTTTCCTATCGATTTACCGCTGTCGATCGATTGGAATGATTAGTAATGTTTTCCTTTGTATTCAAGCCAATCGCTTAGGTAGGCCATATATATACAGGGTGGCCATTTGAAAACGAAAACAGACGAGATTACAGACGAAATAAATTTTTTCGATAGAAATGCTTGGACAGGTCGATTTCTGTTTCGAGGGGGACAACTTAAGATGTAGGTTACGGACGCATAGCGCTTCAACCCTTGCTACTACAACCCTCACTCCCAATTTTTGAATAGGGAAGAGCTCCATCCTACTGAAACACAATCTGATCTTCTACATAATTTCCAACATTGTTTTCAATAATTTCCGTCTAAATTGGATCAATGTGATTTTCCAATAAGTCCAAAAACATATCTCCAGTAAGATTACCAGGTAAAAAGAACGGGCTGACAATGTTGTCACCAAATATTCCAGCCCAAACATTGAGTTTTGGTGGTTGTTGAGTATAAACTTCGTGGAACAATCTCGGATTAGCATCGGCCCAATAACGACAATTGGGTCGATTTACTGTGCCGTTTATAAAGAACGAACACTCATCGGAAAAACAAAACATTTTACAGATAATTGGATTAGCAGTTACTCGTTCACTCATTGTATCACAAAATTCAACACGACGGTCAAAATCATCTTCGTTAAGTGCGTGTGAAAGATGGATTTTGTAAGGATGGAATTTATGATGCTTCAAAATATTTGCAATTCGAGTTCGTGTAAAACCAGATTCATGTGCTAGCTGCCTTGTACTCGTCATTGGATTCAAAGCAATCTGTCCAAGAACAGCTACTTCAGCTGCTTCATTTCTTTCCATGTTTCGTTTTTTATTAGCCACGTACCCGGTTTCTTGAAACTTTGACACTAATTCCAAAACATACTTCCTATTAACATGTTTATCTAAATGTCGTTGATTGAAGAATTCTGCGGTTCTATTCGCACATTGATTGTTTGAAAAAAAAAAGTGAAATTATTTCCACCCGCTCTGCAATTGAATAAACCATGTCGAACAATGAATTAGAACACATACAAGTCTCGATTCAAAACTAAGAATAATTCACATGTCAAAGAACCAGTAAGTCAACTTAATGATCTGTTCGTAATGAATAAAAAATTATCGATTCTCATTTTTTTTGAAAAGAAATTAATTCAATAATCAACAAAATGAAAACTTTATTGAAGCCAACTGAGAAAACACTTCATAATTAAGTCGGAAATCGTTTCATGAATTGGGACTGGAATATTTCTGAGGCATCATTAATGATTTTGATTTTCTTACCTGGTAATCTGATAAAGATATGTACGTATTTGGACTTTTTGGAGATTTCTATCGATCAAATGTTACCGCATGTTATTGGAAATACTGCAAATTTATATCGAAGATAATTCAGATTGAGTTTCAGCAAGATTGAGCTTCTTTGCAATACGCTTTGTTTGTTCGACATCTTGATTAAAGATTTCTATGTCAGTGGATTGGAGGAAGGAAGCCACAGTCATGGTTGTTTTGAAGCTCAAAATGTCGATTTTTCACAAAAAACACTCAGGGCCGCCGCCAGACATTTTGCCGCCCCGGCAAAATAAAATTTTGCGCTCCCGGAAAATTATATTTCGCCAACTTGCTGTGATATATTGAGTTTGGGACTCATAACAAACTCTTTCACAATTTGATCAGGGGCAAAAAAATTCGGAAACGAAGAAAATATAACTATGAATATGTATTTTACAAAAATTATAGTAAATGAAAAATAACAAAAAAAAAAACATATATACCGGCCATCGCATGTATGAAAGTGAACTAGAACCATCAGACTTGAATGTTTGAACTCAAATAAATTTCTTCCTTCTCTCCTTCATCTCGCAAAAGTTATGAATTCTTTGAGATATATCGAGAATATTGACTATCTCATGTTCAATGGAAATAATGGCTAGATCAGATAATCTATCTTGGGCCATTGTTGATCGTAGAAAATTTTTCATTTTCAACTTTCAAAAGCTTCTCTCGCCAAAAGTATCCCAAAAGTATTTTCTCTATTTCAGTATCGTAATGAGTTCATTACAGTACTAAAAGTAGTGCTGTAATGAAACTCATTACAGCATTGTTTTCAGTTCTATTTTTCGTTTTATGGTTGTCAGTACTGACCTCCGATCGAATCAAGTTTCGAATTAAATCAATTCAAATTCCGTGATCTGTCAAATTTCGTATGTCACACCAACTGCCAAGACACAATACAAAAGTCACTAATCTGAATTTTCATTTGAATTTCGAGAGTATTTCACGAATATTGACTGAAATAGAGAAAATACCGTCTAATAAACGTTGCAGAAGGCAATTCCAACACTCATGCTATCGAAAACTCGCTCCTTCGGCGCTCGTTTTCGAACTTCGCATTCGTGTTGGAATAGGAGCTCATTCTGCAACTTGTTTTAGAATATACTATTCCTTTTTTAATAAAATCATTATACGACAGTTTCTACGATACACGATACCGATAAATATAAATGCGTATGTAAAAATTTTCAATCAGACGTTAAGGTATCATAATAATAATAAAATAAATTAATCGATTCAAGTAAAAATGCATTTGTATACGATATGTTAAATAAAAATGTGGAATTCTAAAATGTATTCACATACAAAATATCGAGAAATAATGAAAAACGCTCTCTGCTTTTAGTGTACGAAACTAAATGAGCTGATGTTAAAGGAAAAAAATTTGAGCGCCTTGGATTTTCATTATTACTAATTCTTTATTCCAAGGCAACACAGATCTCGTGTGCAAGGAAAATTCTAGACGATGATATCCGGATCACATTAAGGTACATGTTATTCTTACTGTTTTCGTTCTGTGATTTGACCTTCTGACATTTATTACCTGTTGCCATGTTCTTAAACTCTAACATTTGATTAAGTAAATGAAAAGAGGTCAATATATATCTTAAGTACATGTATCTTATAATGATTATTATAATAATGAATATTATTATAATAATATTCTTTTACTATGACCATTATCCAATAAATAAAGAATTCTAATCTGCCTCAAATTTCAGCGAGGCATATTTCCAACTCATTTAAAGGCGCCTTTTCGAATTATTGAAACGACGCTGTATGGTTTTATGAATAATATGCGTATCTGAGGCGATGGATGAAAGACTCAAAAAAAATCACCTGCATCATTGTAAATAAGCAAAGAGCGCTTTATACTTATTATCGTTTAAATGTGAAATCCGACGGTAAAAAAAATACAGAATTATAGAACTCACCTTCAATTTTGTAGGGTAATTCAGTTCGAAAATCACAACTCCGAAGAAAGATAAAAGATTTCTATTATGTAGCACCATATAGGTTAGCAAAAATATTGAATATTGTGACGACACACGACACTGAGTACTAACCCTTATTTCTCGAGTATTATAAACCCCTCCGAATATCACAATTTAGATTTCCGATAGGCAAACTGAAAATAAGAATCATAACTGAATTATCCTAGAAACCTCCCAAAAACTTTACAGTCCCAGATGTTCATCAAAGGGACCGACCGTCTTGATAATAAACTCGTGAGGCTGCTGAGGCGTTGGCGAAATTTACTACCTGACAGGGATTTTTATTCATGAGTTCTGCCAGTATTACTCTTGTATTGGTTTAATTGCATTTTTATCTGGTTATTTGTGTACACGTGTGATATATTTGGTTGACATGGCTCAAAAAGGCGCCCCTGAGTTTGGTCGTGTTTTCGCTTTCACGTTCAATAACAGGCGGGTTTTCGATTTCGAAGGAGAAAAAATCTAGTATGACGAAACTGATTTTGCTGCCCCTAAAATTTGCCGCCCCGGCAGACTGCCGGTTTGCCGACCCTGGCGGCGGCCCTGAAAACACTACAAGTGCCATGAAAACACCACTTCATTTTCAAATGCTTAGTTAAGAATATTTCGAGAACTAATGCATAAAATGAAAAAACAATTACTGTGCTGAAATCAGTATAAAAATACCTTCCAAATGAGGTATCACTCACCCCATCTTCCCTATTCAAAAATTGGGGGTGAGGGTTGTAGTAGCAAGAGTTGAAGCGCTATGCGTCCGTAACCTACATCTTAAGTTGTCCCCCTCGAAACAGAAATCGACCTGTCCGAGCATTTCTATCGAAAAAATTTATTTCGTCTGTAATCTCGTCTGTTTCGTTTTCAAATGGCCACCCTGTATATATAAAAGCATTTACCTAATCATATTTGAAAAATACCTTGAAATACACAAACACTCACAAACTTCAAATTTCAAACTTTTTATCACTCGGTTGAAGCAAGTGATGCTATAGCAACACGGAATTTTTTCCGTGTTGTCACAATGGTTTAAATGCACGTGGACTGATGAAGATAGAATTGCACTTTCGCAATAGAAGAAAGAAGATAGAGCTTATTTATTTTCAGCCAATCGCAGTATATATTTTCAAATTTGGCAACGCCAACAAAAGCGTACGCAGCGCCGATAAAAAAATATTCACTGTGGACCTCACGGGACATTCTGTACAGATCCTTATTTGATTTGTTTTTATATGAGCTCAACCAACGACTTTTCCACCCCACGCTCGGGAAAATTTCATTGTGAACATTTCCGTCCTGATGAAACGTCAAACAGGAGAACGGCAGCAGGACTTTGGTATATTTACATGGCAAACTGATGATTGGTTGTTTTAACGTATCACGTTGTTTTTGTAGGCACCCTATTAAATAATGACTTCGTGCTGTTTATTTTGGAGGAACGGCATGATTCTGTTCTTTGTAACGGAACTCTTGTTCAACTCCTGTGAATTAGCTTGCAACAAATGGCCGTTAAATTATGATAGGTACTTTTTAATATTTTCGAGTGCCTTGCAAATTTTCTTGTCTCTGCTCTAAAGGGGGCCGAAACGCGTGTTTATGGCTAATTATTCATCTGTGAGAATTTTGTGCAGTAAACTTTTTTTATTTACTGGGTGATCCAAGGTAGGTTGGACGTTTACGGAAGACGGAAAGAAATAATTCATTGAAAATTTGGTTTCTTAGACAAGAACAGATGCTCTATCGATCTGACGTATTTTCAGTGCTACGGTGTTGCCGCTCATGTCAAAAAGTAGTAACTATTTCGTTATTTCAAATTGGACACCCTGCACTTTTCTATTCATCGTAGTTACACGATTATTTTGGTATCCTTTTTCTCATACTTATCTTCAGCGGTTCCTGAGAAATTAAATGATTTCCTCTTTTTTGTACAAAACATAGCTTTGGTAAAACATCCATAACTTCAATACTATTAATCTTAGGAAGCTGAAATTTCGTATGCAGAATGCTAAGATTCTATGCATCATGTAGATGTCGCGAAATTCGCTTCTTTTCATACAGGGTAAAAAAAAAATCGATGGTTGATCGAGATATACAAAACGGTTGGAGTGCATTTTTTCGTATTGGATGCCTTATATATATTTTAAAGAAATCCTGAAGAAAATTGAATTTCCTTTCGAATGATATTTCACATTCTTAAACCTAGATTGTAAGATTCTGCGTTGAACTGAAATTTTATAGTTGCGCACATGCGAACCCCGTCCAGCGAGAAACATTTCACTGAATCTTCTGCATGTTCTTGCTGTTATTTGGTCACATTTCCCATGGTGAATGAACAATTTCATCAAAATTTCATTTGGATTGGTACTTCTTTCCATTTCACTTATTATTTTTCTTATACTATGGAGAATGAGCGAATTGACAAACTAATTGTCAATTCACCATAATGACCAATTTTTATCCTGTTAAGGTATTTCATTGTTATCTACGATGAATACCTGTTCAGACAATTTGAGATGTTCGTGCATCACAGGTTTAAATTTTTTTGGCTAGAACCACCGAATCGTTCGAAGAATGAACATTATCAGAATTACATTATTATTTAGTAGTTTTTAGCTTATAATCATCAGCCAATCTTAGAAATCCACTGAAGTTAGTATGAACCATTCATTTTAAACTTGTTTTGGTTAGCAGGAAGGTCGCAACTATAAAACTATAGAACTATGAAACAATGAATCTATAAAACTATAAAAATATAAAACTATAAAACTATGAAACTATAAAACTATAAAAACTATAAAACTTTAAAACTATGAAACTATAAAACTATAAAACTATAAAACTATAAAACTATAAAACTATAAAACTATAAAACTATAGAACTATAAAACTATAAAACTATAAAACTATAAAACTATAAAACTATAAAACTATAAAACTATAAAACTATAAAACTATAAAACTATAAAACTATAAAACTATAAAACTATAAAACTATAAAACTATAAAACTATAAAACTATAAAACTATAAAACTATAAAACTATAAAACTATAAAACTATAAAACTATAAAACTATGAAACTATAAATTATAAAACTCTGAAACTATGAAACGATAAAACTATATAACTATAAAAAACAAAAAAACAATAAAACTATAAAAACTCTGAAACTCTAAAACAATAAAACACTAAAACTATAAAACTATAAAACTATTAAACTATGAAACTATAAAACTATAAAACTATAAAACTATAAAACTATTAAACTATAAAACTATAAAACTATAAAAACTATAAAACTCTAAAACTATAAAACTATAAAACTCTAAAACTATAAAACTCTAAAACTATAAAACTCTAAAACTATAAAACTATAGAACTATGAAACTATGAATCTATAAAACTATAAAAATATAAAACTATAAAACTATAGAACTATGAAACTATAAAACTATAAAACTATAAAACAATGGAACTATAAAACTATAAAACTCTAAAACTATAAAACTCTAAAACTATAAAAACTATAAAACTATAAAACTATAAAACTCTAAAACTATAAAACTATTAAACTATGAAACTATAAAACTATAATACTATAAAACTATAAAACTATAAAACTATAAAACTATAAAACTATAAAACTATTAAACTATAAAACTCTAAAACTATAAAACTCTAAAACTATAAAACTCTAAAACTATAAAACTCTAAAACTATAAAACTATGAAACTATGAATCTATAAAACTATAAAGCTATAAAACTATAAAACTATAAAACTATAAAACTATAAAACTATAAAACTATGAAACTATAAAACCATAAAACTATAAAACTATAAAACTCTAAAACTATATAACTATAAAACAATAAAACAATAAAACAATAAAACTATAAAACTATAAAACTATAAAACTCTAAAACTCTAAAACTATAAAACTATAAAACTCTAAAACTATAAAACTATAAAACTCTAAAACTATAAAACTATAAAACTCTAAAACTATAAAACTATAAAACTATAAAACTATAAAACTATGAAACTATAAAACTATAAAACTATAAAACTATAAAACTATTAAACTATTAAACTATAAAACTATAAAACTATAAAACTATAAAACTCTAAAACTATAAAACTATAAAACTCTAAAACTATAAAACTCTAAAACTATAAAACTCCAAAACTATAAAACTATAGAACTATGAAACTATGAATCTATAAAACTATAAAAATATAAAACTATAAAACTATAGAACTATGAAACTATAAAACTATAAAACAATGGAACTATAAAACTATAAAACTCTAAAACTATAAAACTATAAAACTATAAAACTCTAAAACTATAAAACTATCAAACTATGAAACTATAAAACTATAATACTATAAAACTATAAAACTATAAAACTATAAAACTATAAAACTATAAAACTATAAAACTCTAAAACTATAAAACTATAAAACTCTTAAACTATAAAACTCTAAACCTATAAAACTCTAAAACTATAAAACTATGAAACTATGAATCTATAAAACTATAAAGCTATAAAACTATAAAACTATAAAACTATAAAACTATAAAACTATAAAACTATGAAACTATAAAACTATAAAACTATAAAACTCTAAAACTATAAAACTATAAAACTATATAACTATAAAACAATAAAACAATAAAACTATAAAACTATAAAACTATAAAACTATAAAACTATAAAACTCTAAAACTCTAAAACTATAAAACTATTAAACTCTAAAACTATAAAACTAAAATTAAAACTCTAAAACTATAAAACTATAAAACTCTAAAACTATAAAACTCTAAAACTATAAAACTATAAAACTATAAAACTATTAAACTATGAAACTATAAAACTATAAAACTATAAAATTTCAGTTTAACGCAGAATCTTAGAACCTAGGTATAGGAATGTGATAAATCATTCGAAAGGAAATTCAATTTTCTTTTAGTATTTCTTGGAATATACAAGGCATCCCATTTGAAAAAATGCACTTTCCAACGTTTTCGAAAGTCTCGATATACCATCGAATTTTCAATGACCCTGTATGAAAAAAAGCGTATTTCGTAACACCTGTATGATACATAGAATCTTAGCATTCTGATTACGAAATTTTAGTTTCCTAAGATTAACAGTAATGAAGTTATGGATGTTTATCCAAAGCTATATTTTGCACACAAAAAAAAGAAATCATTTAATTATTCAGGAACTGCTGGAGATAAGTATGAGAAAGTGATACGAAAATAATCGTGTTACTACGATGAATACAAAAGTGCAATAATACGCAGGGTGTGCCATTCGAAATAACAAAGTAGTTACTACACCATAAGTGGGAATACCGCAGCACTGAAAATATTTTTAGATCGATAGAGCATCTGTTCTTGTCCCAAAAACAAAATTTTCAATGAATTGGTGCTTGCCGTTCTCCGTAAACGTCTAACCTACCATCGACCGTGGATCACCCTGTATATTCTGGTTATTTTCTGAGGTAAAAATTTTTTGACCAGATAATACTCATGAAGAATAGGTCATCTACAAAAAATCGCCCTGTGAACTTTTCAAGTTCAAACAGAAAAGAAGCCCAAAATAACCCATGAATATAAAATCCTCAGTCCAAACTGCTCCACGAATAGGGAATTGCAATAATGAAGATGTAGAACGTGTATTAATATAATCGTTGAGCTGAGTCATGTTCGATTGTTGTCAGTATTCTTTCATTCGTGATGATTTTATGGGTTAATTTTTTGTAAAAAAGGCCGCAAGTTTATTCAAATAGCGAACTTGTTGAAATGCTTTCAATTTAAGGTAAATATGAAGATAATGCTAGTCATTTGGACGTAAGTACAGGGTATCCCAAATTGCTTGTTTGCTTCTAGTTCTTCTAGACTAAATAGGTGTAAGAGATAGTGTGGTTGTAAGGCCCACTTCTCTGAGTTTGACTATTCACGGTAGTGAATGCAATAAGAAGAAACTGAAGAATGCTTTATTTAAAATTCTTACATCTATTTAAAGTCAATCTAAATTACGTAACTAACTAATTACTTAACAATATTATTTAGCGAGTGCGGTGTCTGTTCGATGACCCTGGAATGTGGGCCATATCCTCACGAAGTAATGCAATTCAGCAAATGTGCCGATTTGCAGTTGTATTCGCTCGCCCTAAATAAGGAATATTGAAGCTGTCTGATAATTATTTTTTATGAATATCAGACAATAGGTAAGAACGTTAAAAGGAGTTCTGGGCTCGATTTTTCGTGAAAACACCATAAGTGGAAACCGTTTCACAATTTTTTCAATTGTTTTGAAGATATAACAAAATTTTGATAATTTATGTCTATTTTAGTATTTTAACACTCATTTTTTTTTGTCACACAAGCAGCCACTTACGTATAAGCTCTAGTGACAAGCAACTGTGATAATTCCAGGTCGTATTGAATTCTTCTTGCCGTCCCCAAAGTTTCATTTTCAGAAATTAACAGTCGCTGAAAAACTTAAAAAAATTTCATCTGGAATTCCGTTCTTTGATCCAGCTTCAATTTCGTCTAGATTCTTGTCAGCGTAATTGTGAGATCCTACTCACAATTTAATTTCGTTCGTCGTAATAAGGGAGTGGTATATACACTGCTCCATAATTGGAGTGTTTAATTTGCTTTCATGTAATATTATATAAAAGAAATGAAAAAAAATGGTTTCGTATAGGTAGGTATGTTATGATGCATCAAGTTGTCTGCATAACGGTTGTCTGAAGTGGCAACAGTTAGCGAGACTGCTTTACATCGATAATTTCGCGAAATGTGCCAATATAGAATACATTAAGAGTCTGTGGGCTACGAAGAAATTCCTTCTGTTTAAAACACCTTGAAACCGCATTTTGAATACCTATTCGTAGTTATCTAACTCTATTCAAACGTCACTTGAAGTATCAACGAGTTGTTGTAATATCCGGGTCAGAATATTGGCTGTGTTTTTGCAAATCAGACATGTAAAGTACGATTTTTGTCTGCTGTGACAGTGGGTGAATCCATTCAATTTTATGTGGTTGTGGAAAACCATATCAGCACCTCAGAGGTAAAGTGTGTTAAGTCACATTTTTTAAGATACGAACTTTCTACAATATTAGATTCACATTAGTAAATTCTAGCTAGTGGAACACATTTTTGATTCCCTGGGTATATCAAGTCACCAAATAATGGCAGTAAACAGTCTTTGAAACAATAATGGAACCGAAATATCTCTGTTTTGTCTAATTTCGATATTGTGACTCAACACACTTTATCTCTGGGGTATTGATATAAATTATTTATTTCTCAATTCACATAGTTCGGAATGAAAAGTAAATACAATGTTGCGAATGGAATTGGAAGTGAAATGAAATAATTTCCATTCCTCTTATCAAGAAAAATGAGAATTAATAATTTCCCAATCCTCTTGTTTTGAGAACTTACATCCGAAACTCAAAGAGTTAGTGGAATTCTGAGTACTCGCCGTCTGGAGATAAGAATATCTTCCAAGCCATTAACAAATTACTATAAACATTTCTCACCCATGAAAACGTTAATCTAGCAAAAGGGGTCGTGAGATGGAAAATATTTGCTGAAATGGAACATTGAATATTTGTTTATACTCCCAATTTTGATTTCTACAGATCAAATTGGTAATAACAAAATTGAAGGTGTGAGAGCAGCCACTAGAAGGTGGAAAGCAAATTCCTGAGGGAGCATTCAGTAGATCTGGAGGATACGGTTCGGGAAGGTCTCCAGATTGCTTCGAAAATGGTTAGGTCTGGAAATGGTTAACGGTTAAAGTCCGTCGAGGAAAAAGATAAAGTCTTGTTTTTGTTGTTTGAAAAATATTTGGGAGTTTCGAGGAGTGAAAAAACCGAAGCTGTAGGTTTTTTGGGAAAAGGTCGGGAAGCGCAATCAGAAAGCGTTTCGGTAGTGATTATTTCAGAGAACTTGGATTGTGTCAACGAGGGAAATCAAAAAGTCAGAACTTTCCAATTTCCAATGTTTTAGAGAGTAAGAGAGTTGCAATCTCTCATCTCATCACCTTACAGCTTAGTTTTTTTCAATCTTATTTCATTTTGGATTATAGGCAGTTAGTTAAACAAGTGAATGGGTTTATGTGAATGAATTTTCACAGTTACTCTGATGTGGAAACTATGGGAATCGTCAATTTCTCAACTTCAATGGTGCAATCGGAATTGGCAGTGAATGGAAATACTTTTTAGTTGCTTATCAGTTTGTATAAACAACAACAAACAACAAGAAAAATGAGAATTAATAATTGCCCAATCCACTTG
Source organism: Hippodamia convergens (assembly GCA_038502775.1). Lineage (NCBI taxonomy): Eukaryota > Metazoa > Arthropoda > Insecta > Coleoptera > Coccinellidae > Hippodamia > Hippodamia convergens. Next base: position 13,225,166 of record CM076607.1, on the reverse strand, counting down.
TTCTGAGAATGGACATCCGAACCTCAAATAGTTGGCGGAGTTTTAATTACCTGCCGTCTAGAAATAAGAATATTCTCTAAACTATTAACTAGTTACTATAAAAGAGTTCTCACGCCACGAAAACCCTAAATTAGCAGAAAGGGGTCGTGAGATGGAAAATTTTCGCTGAAATGCAAAATTGAGTATTAGATGATGATCGGGCACGCCTAATTTAGAGAAGGAGAAAAAATTTTTGGATTTCAACAAACCTGATTAGGACTATCCACAAATTCAAGGTGTGGAAGATCACCCACCAGAGGTTGTTTTCTAAGAGAGTAATCAGTGTATCTGGGGATTTCGGTCAGTGAAATCCTTGAATAACTCGGTTGAGGGTTGGAGTCCGTCGAGGAAAACGATCCTAATTTCGATAATTGAGAAATATTAGGTAACGGTTTAAGTCCGTTGAGGAAAAAAGGGTAAAGTTTTATTTTCGTAGTTAACGAAATATTATAGGTATTTCTGGAACATAGATGAATTCAAAATAGTAATCATCGAAATGAATACCATTTTCAATTCCCAGGCTCAGAGATTTTTCATCAAGAGGTTGGAGAAATTATATTAGATTTCGTCACTGAGATGAGAGATATACCGGTTTCGGCCTTGTTGGGCCTCATCAGTATCCCGTACATCTCATAAAATCTTCATAAAAAACTTCGATAAAAGATCTCTGAGCCTGGGAATTGAAAATGGTATTCATTTCGATGATTACTATTTTGAATAATAATAATAATAATAATAATAAACACACATTTATTTCAAAAATTAACACATAATTAAATTTTAATATAGTGATGAAATTGAAACAGGTCATACAGGTTTTTCAATCAAGCTGATCGACAATAATTATAGAATTCCAAATTCAGCATAAACTTACGTACATTCATTTTAAATAATCTCAGGTTGTTGGTTTGTTGCAGGGATCTCGGAAGAGCATTATAAAATCTCATGCAGCTGTACTGACAACTCTGCTGGGTGAGGGATAGGGAGTATTTGGGGAGGAGATAAGGTATCATCCTTCTTGCATCATTAGCATTCAAATAGTGAGAAAATAGTTCAGGATGTTTTCAAAGAAAACACACCGACCTAAATACGAACAAATCTGGGAGGGTCAAAATGTTGTTATTTCTGAACACTCCTCTACAAGACTCTCTGTAGGGTAGGCGTAGTATAGATCTTATAGTCATTTTCTGGACTATGAATAAACGTCGAGCGTGTGGACTGTTACCCCAAAAGATAATCCCATAGGAAACCAATGATTCGAAAAGTAGATGACCTTCAACACGTCAATTGTCAACTGACGCCTTAGGACATTTATAGAATAAAGCACAGAGAGCAATTTCTTGTTCAAATTCTCAACCTGAAGTTCCCACCTCGAAGATGCATCAAGGTAAATTCCCAAAAACTTTGTTGATTCGCTTATAGGGAGGTCTGTGTTACTAACATGGATTGACTTTGGAAAGGTGAGGCGTGATCGATCTGTATGGAAAAAAACTAGATCTGTCTTGCTCACATTCAACAGGAGGTGGTTGTCTTCACACCAGGAGGTAATGGTGTCAAAAGCATGTGTAGTCTTTTTCACAAGTGATGTCATGTCAGAGTCGGTTATAATAGCAGTGGTATCATCCGCAAAGAGGATAACCCTAATAAGGGTACCGATCATTTATATAAATCAAAAATAAGAGAGGACCCAAAATGCTGCCCTGCGGTACTCCCATCAAAATTGTGACATCATCAGAGGTGAAAACCTCACCATCCTTCAGTATTTCCACTCTCTGTTTGCGACCACTCAAGTAGCTCCCAATAAGTTTTAGCTGATTATTCCGAATACCACTGGCCTCCCATTCGACAACAATATACTGTGATCGATGCTGTCAAAGGCCTTCGATAGGTCGAGGAACATTCCTAGGGGAATATTCCTGTTTTCCAAAGCGCATAAGATCTCAGTTATCGCATCGAATATGGCAGTCTCGGTGGATTTATGTGAAACGAATCCATGTTGGTATTTACTAAAGATTCTGAATCTAGAAAAGAATGATATCAGTCTGACAGACAGAACCTTCTCGAAAATTTTTGAAAAAGACGTCAATAAGCTGATTGGTTGGTAGTTTTCCAATTCTTCTAAAGATCCTTTTTTATGAATAGGTTTTACAATAGATATTTTCAACGAATCGGGAAATATGCCTGCAGTAAAAGAATTATTTATTATGAAACATAAGGGTTCAGCAATCACCTTAATACACTTTTTCAAGATCTTCATGGGCATTTCATCATATCCGTGAGATAATGAATTATTCAGTTTTGAGATAATTGTCAACAATTCAGAAGGAGTTAGTTCAAACATGAAAGATGACTTTGGGCATCTGCTAGAATTATCCCTTATACCCTCACCATTTGGCGTCAGAGAATAGCAACCAGCAGCGTCAATAAAGTATTCATTGAATTTGTTACACAGCAATTTGGGATTTCCAGTTGGTAACTTCGATACCTTAGCTCCTCCGTTGTCCCTGAGATTTTGTATCAAAGACCAAGTGGCCTTCGACTTATTTGAAGAGTTTAAGATTAAATTCCCATAATGGGATTGCTTCAAATTAGTAATTAGTTTGTCATATTCACGTTTTTTAAGCTTATATAGCGACAAGTATTGTGAATCAGCTCTAGAAAATATATACAAAATATCAAGTTCATTTTTTAGCTTTAAAAGTTGTGGGTCACACCAAATATCACGGAGATTTTTACGATATTTGTTTCGAACTTTAGGAAAAGCATTCTTGAATAGTGTTTCGAACGTATCGAAAAAACAATTCCAAATATTATTTACCTTATCTTTGTCAGTGGAGTAAAGTGTAGACCAATTTATTTCGGCAAGTGTAGCAATAAATTCATTAATGTTACTTTGACTGAAATTTTGGTACTTAAGTAGATTTTCTGGAGAATTACTGATGGAATCATGTACGTCAAAGCAGATAAATGGGGTTGAAAATTTTTTAACCTACCATTAACGATATTTGTGAAAATATTATCTAAACATGAAGAAGAATTATAGGTTTCAAGAGTTGGTTCATGTAACATGACCTCAGCTCCAAATCCATGTAAGATATTTATTAAGTTTTGACAGATCTTATTTTCAGATTTCAAAAAATCTATATTAAAGTCACCAATAATAATATATTTATTCATTTTCTCTTTAGTGAAAGGATCAAGCAAAGCTGATAGTTTCTCAAAAAATAGGTCTATATCACTCAAAGTTGGATTTTTTGACCTGTTTACACAAATTAAATTCAATTTCATCTTTTTATCAACAGGGTATTGGACAGCACAGCATTCGACAGTATATTGAACACTTAAGTTGTTAATATCTGTTCTAATATTACAATTTTTAATATTCTTTTGGGCATACAGTACACAACCTCCATGTCTATTAATGGGACGACAAAAGTGAGTTACTTGACAATAATCAGGAATACAATAAGACAATAATTGTTCTTTGCTTTGCCAATGTTTGGTAAAAGCCAGGAAGTGAAAATCCTCATCGGCAGCTAGTTGTTGTAGACCGTTGATTGATGTAGAAATACTCTGCAGGTTTATATGGAGAATGTTGATTACTTTCTGGCCATCTCTACATCCAGATCCTCTTTGTTTTGGACACCATCCAACTACAGAGTGTCCTTTTTGAATAAAAAATATTTAGAAACCAGAGCACCATCCGGCCAAATGTCCTTGCACCATGCCTTCTCGAAATTTTCCTGATAGATGGAAACCTTGATAGATGAATATATGAGTGGGTGTTCAGATTTCAATTTCAATAATTCGCATTGCACTTCAGGGAATGTCGTAATCAATAACTTCTGCAAATTTCTGGTTTAGTACTAGGGTGAAGTCTTGACACATGAAGATGAGTATATTTAGGGATTGTCTTAACTTCCAAATTAGATCCACCACAACCCACAACGAATTTTCTTTTTTTCGGTCTGTTTCGTTTCCTTGCAGTCTGCTATTCAGTGTTAATTTTGTCCGAATTTTGAGAATCAAGGACTGAAATTCCATCATCAGCATCATTCTGAAGTTCTGAACCTTTTAGGGTAGGAATTACCGAATAATCGGATTTTTCATTGCCGGTTGACGTGGTGTTTACCATGTTGGGGTTAGAAATATTATCATATTTATTAATTTTTCGACCGCTGACAGATACATTCGCTGCATATGGTACGGCGGATATCTTCGGATCTTCTTGAGGTAGTTCATGTGTACCGCGATTAGACCGGGCGGTCACAGATGAATAGGAATTATTGACATTTCGGTTAGTTGTTACATTTTTTACAATGTTATGATTGAATTCATCTATGTTCAAAAATGTTCTCGATGTGGCCTCCGTAAAGGCAAAAAATTTTCTTTTCCATATTATAGGTAGTTTTGAAGAGTGAAAAAACCGAAGTAGAAGGGTTTTTGAAAAAGGGGAATTTTTCTTGTTATTCAGTTAGGATCAGGGCCGCCGCCAGGGTCGGCAAACCGGGCAGTCTGCCGGGGCGGCAAATTTTAGGGGCAGCAAAATCAGTTTCGTCATACTAGATTTTTCTCCTTCGAAATCGAAAACCCGCCTGTTATTGAACGTGAAAGCGAAAACACGACCAAACTCAGGGGCGCCTTTTTGAGCCATGTCAACCAAATATATCACACGTGTACACAAATAACCAGATAAAAATGCAATTAAACCAATACAAGAGTAATACTGGCAGAACTCATGAATAAAAATCCCTGTCAGGTAGTAAATTTCGCCAACGCCTCAGCAGCCTCACGAGTTTATTATCAAGACGGTCGGTCCCTTTGATGAACATCTGGGACTGTAAAGTTTTTGGGAGGGTTTCTAGGATAATTCAGTTATGATTCTTATTTTCAGTTTGCCTATCGGAAATCTAAATTGTGATATTCGGGAGGGGTTTATAATACTCGAGAAATAAGGGTTAGTACTCAGTGTCGTGTGTCGTCACAATATTCAATATTTTTGCTAACCTATATGGTGCTACATAATAGAAATCTTTTATCTTTCTTCGGAGTTGTGATTTTCGAACTGAATTACCCTACAAAATTGAAGGTGAGTTCTATAATTCTGTATTTTTTTACCGTCGGATTTCACATTTAAACGATAATAAGTATAAAGCGCTCTTTGCTTATTTACAATGATGCAGGTGATTTTTTTGAGTCTTTCATCCATCGCCTCAGATACGCATATTATTCATAAAACCATACAGCGTCGTTTCAATAATTCGAAAAGGCGCCTTTAAATGAGTTGGAAATATGCCTCGCTGAAATTTGAGGCAGATTAGAATTCTTTATTTATTGGATAATGGTCATAGTAAAAGAATATTATTATAATAATATTCATTATTATAATAATCATTATAAGATACATGTACTTAAGATATATATTGACCTCTTTTCATTTACTTAATCAAATGTTAGAGTTTAAGAACATGGCAACAGGTAATAAATGTCAGAAGGTCAAATCACAGAACGAAAACAGTAAGAATAACATGTACCTTAATGTGATCCGGATATCATCGTCTAGAATTTTCCTTGCACACGAGATCTGTGTTGCCTTGGAATAAAGAATTAGTAATAATGAAAATCCAAGGCGCTCAAATTTTTTTCCTTTAACATCAGCTCATTTAGTTTCGTACACTAAAAGCAGAGAGCGTTTTCATTATTTCTCGATATTTTGTATGTGAATACATTTTAGAATTCCACATTTTTATTTAACATATCGTATACAAATGCATTTTTACTTGAATCGATTAATTTATTTTATTATTATTATGATACCTTAACGTCTGATTGAAAATTTTTACATACGCATTTATATTTATCGGTATCGTGTATCGTAGAAACTGTCGTATAATGATTTTATTAAAAAAGGAATAGTATATTCTAAAACAAGTTGCAGAATGAGCTCCTATTCCAACACGAATGCGAAGTTCGAAAACGAGCGCCGAAGGAGCGAGTTTTCGATAGCATGAGTGTTGGAATTGCCTTCTGCAACGTTTATTAGACGGTATTTTCTCTATTTCAGTCAATATTCGTGAAATACTCTCGAAATTCAAATGAAAATTCAGATTAGTGACTTTTGTATTGTGTCTTGGCAGTTGGTGTGACATACGAAATTTGACAGATCACGGAATTTGAATTGATTTAATTCGAAACTTGATTCGATCGGAGGTCAGTACTGACAACCATAAAACGAAAAATAGAACTGAAAACAATGCTGTAATGAGTTTCATTACAGCACTACTTTTAGTACTGTAATGAACTCATTACGATACTGAAATAGAGAAAATACTTTTGGGATACTTTTGGCGAGAGAAGCTTTTGAAAGTTGAAAATGAAAAATTTTCTACGATCAACAATGGCCCAAGATAGATTATCTGATCTAGCCATTATTTCCATTGAACATGAGATAGTCAATATTCTCGATATATCTCAAAGAATTCATAACTTTTGCGAGATGAAGGAGAGAAGGAAGAAATTTATTTGAGTTCAAACATTCAAGTCTGATGGTTCTAGTTCACTTTCATACATGCGATGGCCGGTATATATGTTTTTTTTTTTGTTATTTTTCATTTACTATAATTTTTGTAAAATACATATTCATAGTTATATTTTCTTCGTTTCCGAATTTTTTTGCCCCTTGATCAAATTGTGAAAGAGTTTGTTATGAGTCCCAAACTCAATATATCACAGCAAGTTGGCGAAATATAATTTTCCGGGAGCGGCAAAATTTTATTTTGCCGGGGCGGCAAAATGTCTGGCGGCGGCCCTGGTTAGGATTTTTGAGTCGTGAAGCGCGATCGGAAATTACGGTAGTTGTTACGAAATGGGAGTGAAGCGTTTCGGTAGTGGTTATTTCAGAGAACTTGAATTATTTCTACGAGGGAAATCAAAAGGTGAGAATTTTTCAATTTTGATTGATGAGGATAGTTCGAGTCCAAAAGTCTTACAATCTTTCACCTTTTATCACCTCACATCTTAATTTCTTATTATGTAATTTTGGGTTTTGGGTTATCAGATAACCCAGTGAAAAGTGAACTTATATTTTTTTCATGAAATTGTGTTAGGCGCTCTGAGGTACAGACGTATGGACGTATGCTTCAAAGTTGAATGAAAACTAATTATTGTCTAACGAAGGAGTCTGATTTAGATTCTGAAACGTTACGCTAAGAGTCCAAAGTGTTTTCTTTTTGTTCATTGTCAGGCAAAAATTTCTTCTCGTAAAGTTTTGGCCCCTGACAAATTATTGCTCAAATTTTTAAGCAGGGGCCTTTCTCAAATTATTAAAAAAAAATTCTAATTGTTTCTTGTTTCAGAGACTGGGAGAGAAAACCCAAATTAAGTTCTCAGGAGAATACAGAGACCTCCCAGACAATATTTCAATAGATATCCAAGATATTCCGCCCCACATGAATCATATTTGGGTGTTACACGAACATACGCATCACCACACGTTATTACCGCTAGTCAGGTCTGGCCATTGTCCCCTGACAGCGAATCTTCAGATGGATCTGTCGGATATTTTGTGCCGCAATACCGCATATAACACATAACAGTGTTAATAATAAATTATGGTGCAGCGAGAACGGATTTTCATAGAATGAGCTAATGAGAATCGTTCGATCGATGAGATATTTTGAAGTCGACGCGCTCTAAATTCAATCGAATAAGCCAAATCCAATCAAGCCTAGGTAGAGCACAAATATTCTGAAGATGATCAGATGAAAAAATCTTTTTGGCTGAGGTGTCTCCTCAGTAGAAGTAGATCTAATGTAGATTACCCTAACTATAGGTCTTACTTCAACTTCGTTTCATCTGCGATTGACAAGGTGAAAACCTTCTTAGAATCCCAACTTGGTTCTAGCAAGAACAGAAAGATGTTTTTTAAACGACCGTGCGTTTTCACTCACTTTCCCGTACTCATTTTGGTTTAGAAAGTGTAACTTTTCCGCACTAGTGCAGAAAAGTATTAGCAGGGGTTTTTTCCGCACACTTTCATTAAAGAATAAACTGAATTATGATATGTCTTTATGCATCGAACGTCAACGATGAGAGTACCATGGTAACGACATGTAGAATTAATGTGTATTATGGATTTTCATGGAATGTTTCGTATGTTGAAATGAAATATATTTTCGATGTGGGGTCGTAGAAAAAATAATGTTCCTATCTTGTGCAGAAAGTATCTTTCCCGTACGGAAAGCAATCGAGTACGGAAAATTAAAACTTTCTGAACTTGATAGGAAAATAACTATTGTATATACATTTTTTATACAGGGTGGCCATTTGAAAACGAAACAGACGAGATTACAGACGAAATGAATTTTTTCGATAGAAATGCTTGGACAGGTCGATTTCTGTTTCGAGGGGGACAACTTAAGATGTAGGTTACGGATGCATAGCGCTTCAACCCTTGCTACTACAACCCTCACCCCCAATTTTTGAATAGGGAAGATGGGGTGAGTGATACCTCATTTGAAAGGTATTTTTATACTGATTTCAGCACAGTAATTGTTTTTTTCATTTTATGCATTAGTTCTCGAAATACAGGGTGGCCATTTGAAAACTAAGCAGACGAGATTACAGACGAAATAAATTTTTTCGATAGAAATGCTCGGACAGGTCGATTTCTGTTTCGAGGGGGACAACTTAAGATGTAGGTTACGGACGCATAGCGCTTCAACCCTTGCTACTACAACCCTCACCCCCAATTTTTGAATAGGGAAGATGGGGTGACTGATACCTCATTTGAAAGGTTTTTCACAAAAAAACACTACAAGTGCCATGAAAACACCACTTCATTGTCAAATGATTAGTCAAGAATATTTCGAGAACTAATGCATAAAATGAAAAAACAATTACTGTGCTGAAATCAGTATAAAATTCCCTTCAAATGAGGTACCACTCACCCCATCTTCCCTATTCAAAAATTGGGGGTGAGGGTTGTAGTAGCAAGGGTTGAAGCGCTATGCATCCGTAACCTACATCTTAAGTTGTCCCCCTCGAAACAGAAATCGACCTGTCCGAGCATTTCTATCGAAAAAATTTATTTCGTCTGTAATCTCGTCTGTTTCGTTTTCAAATGGCCACCCTGTATATCATTTTAATATTGAATTATTGCTATCGTGAATGAATGATAGAAGATTAATGAAAAAATTCTTTCAAGTCGTACATTTTTAGTTGTGTCTTCGAAGTATAGTCTAATTTTTTTTTATTTCAGAAACAAAGCACAACCGTGTTTTCTGATGATTGTGAGGGAATTGATAAAGGTTCTCAGGACGTTGAAATATTTCTATAATGAGACAGAAACAATGAAAAAGGATATTATTGTCTGTAATCCTTTCTTGAAGCAGAAAATTAAAAATGTTATAACATGTTTTGTTGTTTCATTGACTCTACGCCAGAAAAAATTAAATACTTCGTAACAAGAAACACTTTTATTTGAGGAAGTTGAAAAATATTGTATTAAAGATAAAACAAAATATGAATGAACCTTGACAGATCTTAACTCTTGAAAATAACAAAATATCAATGTAGATTTCTAATAAAGTACAAAAAAACAGTTATTGTGGAACTTTTTATGTCTCGATTTATTAGAACTTGAACGGACCACTCTAGGTTCTGCAATACAGCGAAATAGTTATTTTTCTATCAAGTTCAGAAAGATTAACTTTTCCGTACGAGATTGCTGTTGCAATCGAGTACGGGAAAGATACTTTCTGCACAAGATAGGAACATTTTTTTTTCTACGACCCCACATTGAAAATATGTATTTTATTTCAACATACGACACATTCCATGAAAATCCATAATACACATGAATTCTATATGTCGTTACCATGGTACTCTCATCGTTGACGTTCGATGCATAGAGACATATCATAATTCAGTTTATTCTTTAATGAAAGTGTGCGGAAAAAACCCCTGCTATAACTTTCCCGCACTAATGCGGGAAAGTGACACTTTCTAAACTAAAAGTGGGTGAAAACGCACGGTCGTAGAAAAAACTCTTTTCGAAACTCCATTATCTCCTGTTTAGTTTCGTTTACTTTGAGCTTCGTTAATTCACTGCTAGCAATTTTATCAAATTTATTGACCATTAAAGTAATTCTTTCCTTTATTTCTTCATTTAACAGAATAGTTGTTTCACGTGGAAAATTTATTGTTTCGTATTTCGTTATTGAAATGAAACAAAACTAGAAATAAATACTTATTCGGATAATATTCAAGTTTCAAAAAATCTGCGGGAGCAGGACAGAATGAAAATCGTACGTCACAGTTGTCAGAGTATGTCTTTACTCTCCCAAATAGCATGTAAACAATCAATTTTAACATTGTTTGATGTCATTAAAAGTGTCACTTTCAATGGCAGTTGTACTAAAAATCATTTTGTTCTCGAGCTATGATTTCATACCTTGATGCAAATTGAAGAAACTGCTCACATACAATGCTTTCCAAGACTTTGGATGAGGATGTGAGGCTTATGAGTAGATAATAGTTACGGCAAATATTGTCCCCACTTCTACATATACAGGGTGTTTCATTGGTAAATGAACATGCGGTATCCTGACCTAGAGCTATCCTAGGCGAGTCCAAAAAACCGATATATGACAGGTCTAATCAATTCCATATCCGAGATACAGGGTGGTTCATGTATTCACCAAAAAATTCAATTGCTAATATACTTTGGCAAGTTGTGCATAAAAATGGTGCTGAAATAACAAAAATTGCTAGGGAACCAAATTTTGATGGTGAGCTAGGAATTAAGTGTGAAAAGAACCAAGGATCCTATTTTTGATTCGAAAGATATTCGGGGCTAAGAGTCACTAGTTTTGGTTTCTTTAGATTTTTTCGAAAACAATGAGTTTTTCAAAAAAAAAACACCGACCAAAACCGGTTTATCTTTTCTCTCAGAGGCCAAATCTGGGAGAGCCTCATATTTTTGTTCATCTTAATATATAAAACTCAGTCGGCCATATTGTTGGTTACACCATTTATAACTCAAGTTTGGATGAACTGTTTTTTATGAAAGTTTTTTTGTTGAATACTTCTACGGCGGGGTTAACATAAAATACCATAGAACCCCGAAAATTTGATGAATAAGAAAAAAATAAAGGAAATAATTTTATTTCTTGCGAATAACGCCAATAGATGTCGCTCCGGTTACCAGCGGTAGAGCTCTTTCTTCTGATTTCATATACACCTTATTGAGAGTATCTCTGGCGGTTTTCTATAAATATAGATATTTTCTTCTAAATCAAAGGCAGTCGTGAAATGTCACACGAGACCGATGCGATTTTTTCATATCAAAGGAACCCCTGGATAATGACACCTGATATTTATATTATTTATTTATTAACTGAAAGTTCAATTAGGAATTCAAATGACCCCTATTTACTTCTAGACAGAGTCGATATCTTTTTTTTAAAGTTTTTGAACATTTTCCTCAACATTTATGGAATATATTGAGGTTCTCAATTTCTTCTTCTATTCTGAATTTAATTTCTTCAAAATTTTGCGGACGGGCATTTTATATTTCAAATATCTCCATAAAAAAGTGTCCAATGATGTTAAGAAGGGACTATCAGGAGACCATAGAATGGAACTTCGATATAAATAAATCACAGCATTCTCGAGTGGTATTCTGCAGCCGCCTTAGATCTAGAAGAAAAAAACAATAATTTTCAGAAACTGTCGAAAAAAACCTCGATAAAGTATGTATAAATATTTGAAATCAGAAGAAAGAGTTCTACCGATTAGGAAAATAAAATACAGGGTGTGCCATTTGAAAAACAACAATTCACATAGAATTTTTAGATAAACGGTGCCTTAATGCAATTCTTAGTACTGAATTTTGAATGCCCAAAAATTATACTGCAAATTTGCCCATTTGAACTTTTGTGTACTACTAATATTTAACTGAGATAGCTATTGAGAAATATATAAACAATCACCCTGTACATACCTATTTCATTGCAATTAAATTTTTTGTATAATTTGTACTTTTGTATTTCACCTAATATATTTCCTTTGAAAAAAAACAACTTTATTCATCTCTAAGGCGGAACAATGTTTGCCGAGCCAGCTAGCTTATCTAATTGCCAATTGCCACAATTAGTTCCACCACCAGATCCCTTTCACTCTTTAGTTTCTGGGATAGTAAATGATTCTGAACAGTTCTTGGCCAACATTCAAGAGCTGTTTCCAGACGACAACGTTTGGTGCAACACATCTGTACAGGACCATTTTATGTCCACTTTCAAGGTATTATACCATAATAGTTAATTATAATATTAAAGATGCTTTTTTTAGGCAGTACGAAGTCTGCCGGGTCAGCTAGTTGATAATAAAAATGATGATACCTACTGAAATTTTAATTCGAGCTTGAAAAAACAATTTTCCCTCGAATATCCCTTTCATGTTCCGAGCAGTGTAGATCGCTGAAATATTGCAGGATTCCTTCGAAATTATAACCTTTACCTGAAGCGGGCTCGGAATTGAAGTTCAGATTCCACAGCTTTTTTCCCCGCTCACGATTTATACGTACTCGCAGAATAGATACTCTCATTCTGAACTTTCATATCCGATATTGATTCAGGTTTACATTCCTGTTCCATAATTCAGGGCATTTTCTCATCACGCCTCCGAATTGGGTGCAATAAATCAAATACGTTATTGTTGTAATTTCTATAAAAACTGCGCAATTTATGGGCGCTCTGAAAATAGGTAACATTCGCGAAAAGGATATTTGATCAATTATTTATTATTCTCCTGATATGAGTAATATCTTATCTTAGCTTCAATTGCAAAAATGCATACAGCTAAATTGACGACTAAAAATACACTTTCACTGTAGATCAAGCTGGAAATTCAAAATTGTTAATGAAAATAGCTTGGAATTCTACCTGGAATCGTTCCAGGTATCCTTCCAATATAGAGAGAGATATTTTTAATTGAATAATGAAGACTTTATCGAAGATCACTGTAAGTTCCTTCTTCATGAAGACCAGTAATTTTTGCAATCATTATCGAAAATTGAGCCAAGTTCTTGCCTTGTCCTATCTTTTCACAGAATTTAGGAAGGATGAGATTGAAGCCGAAATAACTTTACACTTTCATCACTAAATTGTTGAAAGAAAGAGGAAATATTTGTTTTTGAAAATGCGGAAAAGTGAATTTCTCGAAAACATCATAAACAGGGTTTCCAAGAAATCGACGTCAAGCCGGTATTGGGTAACAAGCTGTGTCATAGTTGTCATCAGAAAAATATTAAAAAATATCTGAAGATTGTATTATTCGAATTATATGGAATTTTTTATTTTTCAAACCCTGTGAGAGTTTCTGAACTCCGGTTGTTACAATTTTTTCCTTTTTCAAATTTTATTTTTCCTATGTTATCCCGAATATTGCTTCTGCAACCAGTGGCGTAGCGCAAATTTCGGAGGCCCCCCCGCAAGATTTTAGTCGGGGGCCCCCCTCCATAATTTTACGTTATTTCTGATAAGTTTCCCCTGACGTTTTTCAAAGAAAAATATTTAAGAAAATGTGATAAAAAATTTATATATAGGTATGTATACAATATATTAAATAACAAAAATTTGTAAACAAAATAACATAGATTCTGATATAAAAATAACTAGAAAGAAATCAATGTGATAAAAAAGTTGAAAAATTATTTAACAAAAATGCATTAATCTTTGCTAATTTTTTTGTACAAACATATCTATCAACTTGTCGATGGCTAAGCTTCAGGCTACTTCTTGTTCAAAGCTGTAGTAGGCTCAAAAGTCTGATAGACGTGTTTGCGTTATTGTATTCCTAAGATAATTCTTGATTATCTCGAGCCTAATAAAACGATCATTTGACGATGTCCAAAGAGAGTCCCGAAAAACTTGACGGTATATTAAAAAACTAATTGAGTGATAATTCGAATTTCGAATGTAGTTACTGAAAACCTTATATGTTTTTTAAACCATTTAGGAACATTTCTCTATTTTGCGGGAGTAATAATAATTGTATATCCATTGTTTCAGTTTTGTTCATTACATTCCATAAAAATATAGCGAATCCGCAAGTTCAATAGAATGAAATTATTGGGGCCCCATTTGAAGCTTTTCGTTTGACTTGGGGGCTCCTTTAGTGCCGGGAACCTCTGATACGCCACTGTGCTGAATAATTGATTGTGACTCAGGCATTGGCTTATTAAAATATCAAAAAAACCTTTCGTCGTGGAGAAAATGCATTTTCTTTTTCTCTCTGGAGTTTTCTTTTGCAAACTCTACTTAAAAATTTTTTTCTACGATCTGACATTTTTTCTTATTTCTGAAAAATTTTTAGATATTCGAACTGCCGTTTCTAATTGGCGCATTCAATAACTTTTCCTTTTTTTAATATTGAAAATGAAAAAATACGAGAGACGTTTCTTAACGGATAAATAAGCTACGCAATTAATTCTAGAACTAACCTTGAATGAAATTGTAATCCTGAAACCAAAGGCAGTGAAAGTGTCAAAACATTGAAAACTTTGTTGTTGATTGTAAACAAACTCACAACGTGGTTTCGTATTCAACATAGATATAGATAACGTATTGTTTAGAAAAATTGTACATATAATTTAAATCCAGACACCGATGACAGCAATTCGAAATTTATTTGAAGTTAGTTTATGTCATAATTGTTTTAGAGTCGAATATTTCGTCAATTCACAAGCAAATATATTTAAGACCCAGGGACCCTCTTTCATAGCTTCAACTGACCCGTTCTTGACGACAGAACACCGTATCTATATCTATGGTATTCAAACACTTGTTTCTCTCACTACTAGAATGGAAATGGAAATAAAAAGATTTCATAATATTTTCCCCTTCTTCATAAAAATATCCTGATTGAAGAATTAACAATAATTTCTGCAATAACAGATAAGACGCAAGCCGCCTGAAGAACAACATGTCAAATCAACCGCCGAGCCCCCAATAAAAGGATAATGTGGCTACCTTCAAAGAGAAATACCGAAAAGCTTGACGCTATAAAAAACTCTTCAAAATAGGGTAGCACAGGATGTGACTGAGGGATATGTCGAATCGAATTACTGTTAACCTTCTATGTGTTTTGAAAATGATTCAGGAATATTTCTGTTTATTTCGATAATATATAACTGTTCCATCATTGTTTAGGTTTTGTTCGTTATTTCATCAGAAAAATATCGCGACTCGGCAAGTTCAATAGTTACTGGGGCCCCATTCAAACCTTTTCGTTTGTCTCGGGGGCCCCCTTAGTGCCGGGGCCCCCCCGCACTGCGGGGTCTGCGGGGCCCTCTGCTACGCCACTGTCTGCAACCTGTAATCCTCAATTCTGAGCCAAGTTCACTTTCTGCAGAGTATTCAAAATTAATATTTCACACAGCTTCAGCAGACTGTATTAAAAAATATTGTACTACGTCAGTTTGGCAAATTACTTTAAGACATAGTATTTCTGGAAGAAACACAGTTTCGAACAATTTCTTCGAACTTTCTAAAAATGATTCTAGTGCATACAATCCTTTGAGAATCCGGATGAATCAATATTTGAAAAAAATTGTTACATGAACATACTAATTTATACAAATGGTAGGTAGAAAATACTTATACATATCAATATCGTTTTAATGTGAATATGTGGACTGGAATTTTGAACAGAAGAGTCATAGGTCCTTTTGAGTTGCTAGAGGTTTTAAATGCTGAAATTTTAAATAGGTTTTCTTACAAAATCATTTGTCAAATTTACTGGAAGACGTGCCACTTAGTATTTCCAGAGAAAAATTGTTTCAGCAAGATGTCAACCTGCTGCCAGTGCCTCAGTCAGAGAATATTTGAATGAAGTATATCCAGGTACATGGATAGGCTAATCTGGTACAATCTCTTGGCCAGCCTGTTCCCCTGATTTGAATCCATTAAATTTTTTTATCGAGGAGCTGTGAAGGAATAAGTTTATTAGAAATAAACAAAATGGGAGAGGTTACACGCCCAAGAAAGCTTCGATTTTCACTAGTTCACCAATTTGTGATTTCTTAAATAATGCTCCCGATGAAGTTTGTTCAATGGCCAAGCTGTTGTTCTATCTGGAATTGCAGGGGATTGTCGAATTTATGTAATCAGCCCGGTAACATTAGATGATTTTGAAGATTCGGGAACGTTATTAACTGCGAAACTGAAGAAAACAGAGGATTATGTAAATAGGAGTTACCGAAGAATATATTAAATTTTACCGAATGTATATTCAACACCCTACATCATTTTTCGTGGTGCTACAATTTTGCTGAAATTAGTATTGGGTCTTGTTATATTAACCTGAAATTTACTTTGCAAAAATAAATGTAGTTTATCTGTTATACAGGGAGAAACAAAACCTTGTTTTGTACCTTGCATTTCTACACTCTGTGCTGAATTTAAGGGGGAAAATTTGATATCATTAAGATTTAATTTGAAGTGTGAACCTTTCTCAACAAAATTTTTTTCGATTTATGTCAGTCTCTGCTTCAAAAAAAGAAATACACATTTTCAAAGAAAGTGTTGCATTTTTCCAATTTTAATAACAATATGAAACATTACAATACCTTATCGAGTAGCAAACATAAACAAACATCTGAAAATTAATAGCGTGTATTTCCACCTCGCTTTCCCATCGCTTCTTCCATACGACGTGGCATACTTTCAATGCATTTCCGAATTGCTTCTGGGGGAATATTTTCCCGTTCTTCAAAAAGGGCTGTTCGTAAATAGGGCAAGGTGTTCGGCTGCCGATTTCGAACAAGTCTACCTAGCAATTCGGAACTGCATTGAAAGTATGCCACGTCGTATGGTAGAATTAATGAGAATGCGACGTGCAAATACACGCTATTAATTTTCAGATCTTTGTTTATGTTTGCTAGTCGATAAGGTATTGTAATGTTTCAAATTGTTATAAAAATTGAAAAAATGCAACACTTTCTTTGAAAATGTGTATTTTTTTTGAAGCAGATACTGCTGTAAATCAAAGATCGTTTTGTTAAAGAAAGGGTCATACTTCAAATTAAAACTCACTGATATCAAATTTTCCTCCTCAAATTCACCACAGGGTGTTTAGAAATGGAGGGTATAAAACAAGGTTTTGTTTCTCCCTGTGTAACGGATAAATTACAGGTATTTTTGCAAAGTAAATTTCAGGTTAATATCACAAGACCCAATACTATACCTGGTGAAAATTTTGACAAAATCGGAGAACACGAAATTCTGAAGTCTTTTTCATTTCATAACCCCAGTTAGGACTGGGTGTTCGTGAAAATGTGATTAAAACATGCTTTATCAAGCTGAGAATTTTTTTGGAATTACATTGTGAATTAAGGTTCGAATGAAGTAAGCCCCCTTTGAAAATGTAATATGTGAGTGAATTCGCACTGAAACACAAAAAAAAATCTGATGTTTATTCCGCAAGAAATATGGATTATTTCAATTATTGAATATTAATTGATTTCGAGCGAATATCCAATAAAGCTGTCAGAATCACAGGTAGTCCTATTTTCATTCAAAATGAGAACTATAGCTCAGATTTACACCAATCGTGAATATTTCGATATGATATTCGTCTATGGTTTTTGCAATGGCAATTTCAGAGAAGGAATGCGATTCGATTCCTCGGGAAACATTACCCCAGTATCAGAATTCGAATTTTTCACCTGAGCGCGAAATAAATTCACCGTTTCCAGATATTTGAACCACCTGGTATATTCTTCTACTATGAGAATTATCAAGTAAATTAAGAACACTAATTTGCATCAAATTTCAGTTAAGCATCTTTTCGACTCATTTGAAGGCGCTTTTTCGAGTTGTTGAATTAGTATTCATATGCGTACTTGAGACGATCGATAAAAAACTCAAAAAGAATCACCTACATTTCGTATTAATTTGCGAAGATATGTCATAGGTATACGTTCCATCGTTTGAATGTAAAATCCGACGGTTGCAATAGAAAAATGCGGTATTATAGAATTCATCTTCAATTTAGATAATTTAGGTTGAAATTCTTAACTTTAAAATTAAGGGGATATAGAAAAATTTATACCACTTGGCGGATAAGAAAAACTCAATGGGGAGGGTGCGCTAAAAAAATCTTGAACTATTTTGTACTTTTATCGTCATGAAAATGGAATCGTTTTCTTCATGGGGGCTTTCCAAGGGGCGTCTCGCGCCCCCGCGCCCGCGTATGTATCCGCCACTGCTCGGGATTCGTATACAGGGTCTTTCACGAGGAACCCCACCCATATTTATACGGGAAACTACTGAACGTATTTTCATGAAATTCAGCACTCATAAGTATTTCACGATGCTGATGAAATCTAAAATATTTTCAAGGCATGAGCACTTGACGTCATCTTCTGTTTTTCAAATTAGAACACCATTTTTTTATTGCAGAAATAGATTCCTTAGAAAATTTCAAGTTATTCTGATGTAACATTTTTCAATTTTGGTTAGAAAATTCTCTCTGAGCGGGAAAATTCGAAAAAAAAATCGAAAATAGAGCTCCGCTGAAACAAGAATAACTTTGAGGTTTTTGGATGGAAAATTTTCATTTTTGGGATTTTTCAAGATGTGAAATTGATGTATCCACTTTAAAAATTGAAATCGCGATTCATGATACAGGGGGTGAAAAAATCGCTTTCAAAGTTAGGGATGACAAAATCGTGAAAAATCAATTTTTTCAAATTAGAACCCCATTTTTTATGGCAGATATTGAATCTACGTTAAAAAATAATGTGAGTGTATGCAGAACACCCTTGCCCTAAAATGGATATTTTCTGAGTTATTCACAAAAAACTGTTTTTCGTCTTGAATTTTCAGCTATTTCTTTTCCCTTCACGCCAAAAAGATGAAATTTTCAGGAACTGTTATTTGAACCATGATGTAGATTTTTCACCCCTTCTTGAAACTGACTTCAAGTTACTATTAGGAGAACCTTGGCAAACTCTCGCAGTTATAACTAGAGAAGATGCTCAAAGTTTTGACCGTTAATTTCTAGACATTTATTTATACGTCTCAGGAATGCTTCGTGCGTTGCTCTTCTTATTTCATCGGGAGGAAGAGATCTGCAAAAGTGTTTAAAAACCAAATTGAGTTTCAAAACTATGAATCTTAGAATCTAAACAAACCTGAACGCATTTCTGACTCGTTCTATGCAGTCCTCTTCATCAGTCAGGGGAGTTGAGTAGACAATATTTTTTATCCTACCCCAAACATAATAGTCAAAAGGAGTTAAATCGGGAGAACGTGGTGGCCAAAGATGTGGACCATTGTTCGCCAACCATCGATCTTCAAATAGCCTGTAGAGGATATTTGACACATTGAGTGAATTGTGTGGAGGCGCGCCATCTTGATGATACCATAAGTCATTATGGTTCTGTACTAGCGGTTCAATTATTTGAGTCAATATGTCAGAATATCTATCTCCTAAGGGAGAACATTCTTTAAATAATGCAAACATGTGTAGTGTTCTATCTTACCAGTTAAAGTCCCATCATAAATGTGAACATCGAGAATTGCATTATTTTTGATGGCGCCAAAAAAAATTGAAACTCCAGGTCTCTTGAAAGTTCCATTGTCTGAAGTGGTGGTTGTTCTCTTGATCCCAATAATGACTGTTATGTCTATTGAATGAACAATTCTTTGTGAATTTAGATTCATCTGTCCAAATTATACAGTCCAAAAAGTTTTCATTCTCTTGAAATCGAATCATCATAGCTTCGCAAAACTCTGTTCTCCTGACGAAATCAGTTTCCTTCAAATGCTGTACCCTATCGAATTTGTATGGGTGCATTTTATTTTTTTTTTAATATTCTCCAAACACTCGATTGAGATAATCCCAGATCAATCTCGGCATCTTTGGGAGAATTTTGAGGATTCATACGAAAATATGCAAAAACTGTAATTTCGTTGTTCTCATCTTCTACTACACTTTTTTCTTAACGAAAGATCCGACATTTCTCAAGTTTGTCATGGTTCTGTTAATGGTATCTCTTGTTGGTCTGGGTCGGTCAGGAAACTTCTCGATGAACAGTCGAATCGTTCTATCTACAACTTTATTACATTCTCCATGAAGTAGAATGATATTAAAATAATCTTCATTGGTAAAATTAGGCATAGTGATCGATTTTATAACTTAATACGAATTATCACCAAATAAATAGTAAACACAAAATGCTACTGAATAAAGAAGAATTTGGCAGATGTAATTAATGATATCTATCACTAAAAAAAAAGAATGTAAAACATGGTAAGTTTTTGCATATGGTTCATAAGGAATTATTTATTTATCACTGGCGAGAAAACCGATGGCCGATTAGTTGAAATAAAGAGGTTTCCGATACAAATTCGAATCAAAATTCGCCATCTATTTAGGAACAACCTGTAACTTTTTTCTCTTGCATATTAGGGTAGTTAAATCTGAAACATGGTTTAAGTAACAGTTCCTGAAAATTTCATCTTTTTGGCGTGAAGGGAAAAGAAATAGCTGAAAATTCAAGACGAAAAACAGTTGTTTGTGAATAACTCAGAAAATATCCACTTTAGGGCAAAGGTGTGATGCATACACTCACATTATTTTTTAACGTAGATTCAATATCTGCCATGAAAAAATGAGGTTCTAATTTGAAAAAATTGATGTTTCACGATTTTGTCATCCCTAACTTTGAAAGCGATTTTTTCACCCCCTGTATCATGAATCGCGTTCTAATTTGAAAATCGGAAGTTGACATCATTTCCGGAAAAACCGAAGGTGCTCATGCCTTGAAAATATTTTAGATTTCATCAGCATCGTGAAATACTCATAAGTGCTGAATTTCATGAAAATACGTTCAGTGGTTTCCCGTATAAATATGGGTGAGGTTCCTCGTGAAAGACCCGGTATACAAGATATAGTATTGCATTAAATTTAATCTAGTGACGATACTGACGACTGTCGTGTTGATAGTTTATACTCTTATGCTTTCGAGTATTTTAAACCCCTCCCAAATTATGATTTACAAACGGAAAATAAAAATCATTTCCGAATTATCCTGGAAACTACACTCAAAAAACCGCCCTGAAGTCATGGCGCCTTTTTGGATTTCCCTTTCTTCTGGATTTTAAAGGGTGACTTCTGGATTTCAAAGAACAAAAATTTCAGTATAAAAAAGCTAATTTGCCGCCCCTAGAATTTGCCACCCTGGCAGAGTGCCCGGTTTGCCGGCCCTGATGCCGTATTTCTAAAATTGTCAAAAAGTTATCAGATCTCATGTAGAGCCAAGCTGCTAACTCTACACTCTTCAACTTCACAAGTTCTTATTTCACAAACTCTATGCCTTGGTCAAAATAAGTGTCTTGATCGTTTTGTAACTATAAGCACTATTGTATAACAGAAAAATTATGATCAGCGAATGAATTGGATGGATATTTTTTACTTGTCAACAGAGATAAAATGTAAATTTTTTTCCCATCACAGAAAAACGAATTAGATGGTATGAATTAACAGTTCCGAAGTCAATTTCACAATCTGAACGAAATTTTACAGTTAATCCTACTAGTCTATACTTTCAACAGAGGACTATCAAAATCATTGAATGGCGTACAAAGTGAAGCCAGTTCGAGGGATATTGAAATATTTTTTCCCGATTTCATTTCAATTAGAAGTTCTCCCCTTTCTGAATGAACCCTCCTTATTTATACACACACCTTTTTCAATTCAAGTGGATGCCATGACCATCATCCCTCGAATGATATCATAACAGAAACCAGATAAAAAAATCCTCTCTCATGAAATATCGATATTATTGCAGGGTCCGATATCAATGAAATCCCAGCTTTGCGGTATTCGGAAACCGAAGCGGGACGGAAAGAATGCAATAACAGATATTATGCCCGGGGTGAGATTATGAAAGGTTTATTTTCGTTTCGCGCTAATAAAAGAGCTCGTTTTAGGTGGAAAAATCTAATTTAGCCTGAAAGGTGGGACTTCTCGCCATGCCCTTTACTGGATATATGCTGTCCAATATCTGAGCTCGTTCGGCAGTGACGGGTTGTCTGGCTCGGGAGAAGGCAGAGAAAATAATAATTTTTGTTGTTTCTCTTCGTGAAGTCTGAAACTTTTGAAGAGAAAGGAAACACGTTCATTGCAATGAGTTGAAGAGTGTGTTGGTCTTTTTAATTTCTCTTTTTTTTCTATTTAACGACGAGTAAATCAACTTATTATTCACAGGATGGGCAAAATTGGTGATACCTGAACTACAACTTTTTAACCGGAAGAGATAGAGGAAAATAAATGACATGTTACGGTCATCTTTTCAAGAGAAACTGATAATGCCATCTGCATTCCTCTACCTCATTTTGTTCTCGAGTAAAAGGCCAAAATTGAAATTTGGGCGATTTCAACTTTGGTCAAAATGTTGACGAGTGATATTTTGAGTTTATGTTTGAATATAACGAAATAAATAGGTTTGAGTCACATGACGTTTCAAAAAAATATAAATTGAATGCATGTGTGAAGGAACCCATGATCTACTATCAAAAAAACACACGAATATGGATTGTAACCTGTTCTTTTGAATATTTCGGCCGTCGTCATGGATTAGTTCTTGATTCTTCACCAGTTCGAGTGTCTGGCATCAGGAGTTATATTTCAGGAGATGTTCTCACTGGATTGAACTGCCTGAGTCAGTGAGAACGTCTCCTGGAATATAACTCCTGAAGATGCCAGACACTCGAACTGGCGAAACGTCGAGAACTGATCCACGACGACGACCGAAATGCTCGAAAGAACAGGTTACATTGAACGATGGCAGCGAAAGCCTCAATCAAATCACGAATATGGATTCTTCATTCATTGAAGGTTGAGTTGTGATACATCAGTGTATTCAGAAAAATAAATGAAAAATTTGACGATGAAATATACAGGGTGATCCATATTCTACGTTGTTGCTCAATCAAGAACTGTGGTGTGAAATAAATTTTTAACAACGTCACTGACTTTTACGTGAAAATATCTATCAAAAGCAGTTCTCGCTTTTTTCTAACTTATACAGTGCCTGAGAAAAAGTTACATCTCGAAGAAGTGAAGATTTTCGTTTCCGCCCTGTATTCAAGAAACATTTCATGTAACTATTCACCCAGATATTTCAATAAATCTTCTGTTTCATCTATTGAACTCAATGAGTTGGCAATACTATAGCACTATAGTACCATGAATTTATCTTTGTTGAACTCATTATTCTGTGATCGGAATTTTCTTGGGACTGGAAATCTCCATTTTGTAATTCTAAATGATCAAACTATTCAAACTCACGGAAAAATTCGATATGATCGTATGCGATATTCAAACGAACCAAAATAGCCGAGTTGCAAGGAACAACTATTTCGAAAAATTTCTTGAACAACAACAACCGAGTGAAAAGAATGTTCAGTTCATAATCTGAAAAGTTATAGTTGTTTTACGAAACAACGTTAAAAAAATACGATAAAGATAATGAAATGTATAATACTAGCCATCTCCAAACCTATAGATATAATAGAAAATCATTTATGAGAGGTCGTATTGTTTCCTCTGCTTCGCCGCAAAACTGGTGCTCTCAACTGAATACTTTTTCAAAATTATGCTAATACAATAACCATGAACTGTTCAGAACGCTCAATGTTATACTGGGAAGATCGATTTCTGGAATCCGGACTGTATTTCATTCCGATTGCCTTGATACTTTTAATTGGTTCTAGACATGAATTATTCAATTAACATGAGCATTGCTCAGTGCATTCAATGGAAGGTAAAACCTATTTGAAAATGAAATTCAACAATATTCACATTGAGCAAGTACAGGCATATTGAATCACAAAAAAAAAACAGAAAACAGCAAAGATATTCACAGAAATGACAACAATATACTATTTTAGAGCATGTTGACACCTCAGATTTAAAACGTTCGAATGAAGTCCAAAAAGAGTTCACTTCAGAAAACATAACATTAAAAAGGATCGTAACAAAGTGAAAAAACTAAATAGTTTCAGGCTTTCAGTTGGGACCGAATGACCGACTCGTTAGTTTTGATGTTGTGTCTTTGTTCACACTAGTTCGAATTAGGAAATCGCTCAACTACGTGTCTAAGTTATTCCCGAATAACATAATAAAGCTCTTCGAACTTTGCCTATCACCCAGCTATTTCCAGTGGAAAGGCGAATTCTATGAGCAAATAGACGGCTGCGCCAAACCCTCTAAGTCCTGCAATTGCAAATTTTTTCATGGAGAAATTCAAACAAAGTACAATTGAAGTGGCAACAAAGAAACCCTCCACATAGCTACGTTATGTGGATGATAGTTTTGTCGTTTGGAGTCATGGACTTGAAGAATTGAATGCTTTTCTATCCCATCTTAACAGTAGGCACCCAAATATTCAATTCACTATGGAAATTGAAAAGGATGGTGCTCTACCATTTCTACACGTCTTGGTAACTAGAAAGCCTAATGGGAAGCTAGGACACAGGGTTTATAGAAATCCAACCCAAAACTGAAAGGTATCTACACATCCTCTGAAGATGCCTACCGCAGTTGTGGGCGAAACGTTAGGTGAAATAAATCATAATAGATCACGGCCAATAAGCCCGGAAGACTCTCTCAATGTAAAAAATAGTTATTTATGATATGAGTGTTTAAAGTAACGTTTTATTTTGTGAGTGAAAAATTTCGTTCCTCTCCAATTTTCGTCTTGTTTTTTCAGCTGCTTAATATGTTTGTCGAGAGTTCAATTATTAATAAAAGTGACGATTTGAGAGTCTGCAAAAAAAGCAAATCTGGATTACCTACCTGAAAAATCTGTTCAGAAGAAGTACGATATTGCATATAACAATTTCCTGGCTTGGTGTGAATTGAAAAATGTAGAAGGGAACTTCAGTGAAACTGTTTTTCTGGCATACTTAGAAGAAAAATAAAAAAATCGAGAATTCTTACTCATGAACAATTTGAAAAGTTTATAAAGGAGGCACCAGATGTGAAATACTTGAC
Organism: Hippodamia convergens; assembly: GCA_038502775.1. NCBI lineage: Eukaryota > Metazoa > Arthropoda > Insecta > Coleoptera > Coccinellidae > Hippodamia > Hippodamia convergens. Next base: position 13,200,059 of record CM076607.1, on the reverse strand, counting down.
GGTTGAGGTTGCAACTATTTTCGGAATATTTGGAGCATGTCGGCGTGAAGAATTGTGTAATTTATCAGTGGAAGACATCGAAATAACAAATAAATCATTGGTTATACAACTTCCAGATACTAAAACGAAAGTTAGTTGTTCTTTCAGTATTATTTGGAAGTATGTAGACTATTTTTTTCATAAGTACTTTGTACTGCGCCCTTCTGTCATCAAACATTGTCCTTTTTCCTGAAATACATTAATAATAAATGCACTGCCAATCCAGTTGGTATTAATACATTTGGGAAAATTCCATCTATTGTTGCCGAATTCCTCAAACCGCTAAAACCAAAGCAATATACAGGACACTGTTTTCAAAGATCCTCCGCTTAATTGCTAGCAGAATCAGGGGCAAATATTACGGATATAAAAAAGCATGGTGGATGGAAGTCTACGACGGTAGCCTTGGGCTATGTTGATCATTCCATTGCATATAGAAATGATATTGCTGAAAAAATTCTCTCAACCTCAACAGATTTTGGATCATCATCATCCAATATTGTAGTTCTACAAGTACTGATGGTGCTGCGGATTCTAATAATGTTTTGAGAAGCTCCCTAACGTCACAGGATATCAATATTAGTAATTGTTCTAGTTTTACGATTAATATAAATGTTCATGAGTAATGATTGTTAAATATTGGTAATAAAAATTTGCTAGTGCTGAATTTTTCTCATCTGATTTCATCCTAAGAAAATGGAGCGCCAAAAATATTTTCAACACTAATGTTAAAAATATTTTCATCACGCTTACACGTAAACCATCAATTTTAACATTGTGTGTTGTTATTAAAAGTGTCACTTTCAATGGCAGTTGTACAAAAAAGTGTTAACGGTAGTTTGTATGGCATCATCAGTAATAGAGATGGACGTGAAAATCTTTATTTCGTCAGCAAACATCAAGAAAAGGCAACCCGAGAAAATACCAGCACATCATCAATAAATAAAAAAACAGGATGGGCCCTGAGTGACTGCCCTGTGGTACTCCGGCAGGGGTAAGAAAAACGAGGAATAAGAGTTGTTGAATCGTACAGAATAGCCACGATTATGCAGGAAGCTTTCGATCCAACCATAAAGACCTGTTATTACCCATTAGGTAGAGCGTGTTCAGCAATAAACTATGATTAACCCTATCTAATGCTTTCCGAAAATCCGTATAAATGCAATCAACACTGTCGCCACCCCCATAGCAGACGTGACACTATTAATAAATAATAACAGGTTAGAAGCTGTGGACCTTGACTTCAGAAAACAGTGCTTTTTATTTTTGTTTCAACAAAACAAAACTGACTTATTGAAGAGCTTGGGGATAACCGACGGTATAGAGACACCCCTGTAGTTCGATACAAACTTTTTACATTTAATGGCTGATTTTGAATCATTTATATTGAATGGGTCAGAGGAACATCCACAGCCAAATTAGATATCCTAAATTTGTGTAATTTATACGACATTAATATTGATAAAGGTTATGTTACGACAAAATTATTTCATTCAAGCCGGCGTATTTTACTCAAATATTTGTGAAACATTTAGATACCGTGAATCGGGGTAGCTTTGAACGATTTTTTGTTTCCAACATACAGTGTGACACAGACTCATGGTACACCCCCATTTTCTCCTTTGTTTCTGTAGTTATATTTTTGAAATTTGGAACATTCAATTTTTGTTTTTTCCGGAAATCACATTAACTTTCGATTTTCAAATGGGACACCCGGTATTTTTGAAATCTCTATAATTTTCTCAGTCTAATTATACCTCATAGTTGATATTTCATTCGTCAGAACGCCCATTTTATTTTTCGATCTAGAACGCCATGAACTACCTAAAATTATTCCAAATAATCAAAATAATGCTACACTATAGTAATTTCGATTTAAAAAGTATCGTGGTTCGAAATACGTGCCAAAAAAGTAAACCAAAACCTTTTTTCACTCGAAACTCGGTTTTGTCAAATGGTAGCATAATGGTACTCTGACGTCATTCGAAAGTACCATCGGTGGGATATCCATCCATATCAACTATTTTTCCGTATAACCAATACGAACACGATAATGGAGTTTAGACAAGTTTAAGTATCTTCTCGGTTCAATCCAAAGTTGATGTCATTTCCGGAAAAACCGGAAATTGGATTTTTTCTAAATATGTCAAATAGTGTCCTTATAGTAAATATATTCAATGTTCCAAATTTCAGAAATTTAGCTACAGAAAAAAGGGGGTGTACTATGAGTCTGTGTCACCCTGTATATCTCCGGGAAGGCGGAGAATGAAAAATCCCAAAAAAAATATATAACCTGGGCATCAAAAAATTTGCTTTCAAAATTTAACAATTTTTTTTCGAATTAAATTATGGGTGTTCAAAGTTACCTCTCGATCTGGGGGTTACTTTGAACGACTTTGATGAAACCACGCAATATCTCTTTGAGAGAGTTTCTCTGAACAACTGCATACTAAAATATCGTTATTTTTTTCCACAAAATAATATGCAATAGAAATACATAATATACTAGAAAAAATTTCTTTTCAAACTAGTATCAGGCATTCATTATCACAAAAAATGAATGAAAAACCAGAATTTTTCCTGAAAAATAAAGTTGTAGATATAAACTGAACTAAACTAATATCTCGAAGTAATACAAAAGCAATGAGTACAAGAAAGTAATAAATAGGACTGAACTATCCAGTCCTAACTTTTCAGATGCGGGAGCAGATCATGCACTAAACAAGGAGGCTCCTGCCTCTTCTGCCTACCTGGGGGTCTGGCAAAGCTGTGGATAATTCGATGATGGGTTTAATTCCCTCGTCGGGTACTGTTGCCCGAAAAACTCACTCAAAGACGTTTTTTTTTTTTTAATTTATTTCACCGGGAGCTTTCTCTAAGATTTCGGTACCTGAACTATATTTTTTGATATACACTGCGCAAAAATATTAACGCACATTATGGAAATCTCAAATTTATTCTACAGCTGAAGGTGTTCTCAATAATAATTATTTTTATCAGAATTATGCATGCATATGTTATCCACTTTCAACGTTTTTCTTCAAAGCAGATGTTTTTTCCCAGCAGGAATAAAAAAAGATGTTATTATCAGATTTTGAATGTATTGGCTCCATTCTAAAATCAGTTGTTCTCGATCAATTCTAGTGATCAATAGTTTTTCTTTCGTTTCATTTTCTACACTCAATCGCTATGCAACGCGAAACACGCAATTTGAACCAAGAGGAATATGCCCAAGCGGTAGTTTTGCGAAAAGAAGGGTGGACATACACAAGAATTGCAGAAAGGTTTCGAGTTTGCCATACAAGTATGTCCAGAATGTTGCAGCGATTCAGGCAGACAGGTATGAATGTCCGAAGACCAGGACAGGGTAGACCACGGGTAACAACTGCCATTCAAGAACGTGACTTAAGAGTTTCTTCGTTGAGACAACGGTTTGCAACCGCTCGCCTCCTTCAAAATCAGCTTGAGCAAACTCATTAGGTGCAAATTAGTACTCAGACATCAAGAAATCGCCTCAGAGAATATGATTTAAGGCCTCCTGTCGCGGCAAGAGGCCCAGCTCTTACCCCATCGAAGGGCGCGTTTGGATTTTGCGAGAGAGCATATCCATTGGGAAGAGGCCGATTAGGAAAGAGTTTTCTTCATAGATGAGTCTGGATTCTGCCTCTACCTTTCTGATCGACGTTCCCTTGAATACGGACGTCCACATGAAAAATATGCTCAGTGCAATTTCCTGAATACTACTGGTTTCGGGGAGGATCGATTACGGTATGGGATGGAATATCTTTGACAGCTCGCACAGACCTAGTGGTCGTTGATAATGGAGCTATGAATGCTGATTAGTATATAAGGAACATTCTTGAAGAGCATGTAGTGCCTTTTGCCCCATACATTGGTTGAAATTTCATTTTCATGGTCGAACGTGCGCGCATCGTTCAGGAGTAGCTTGAAGAAGTTGAAATCTCTCGAATGGAATGGCCAGCATGAAGTCCAGATCTCAAACTGATTGAGCAGGTTTGGGACAACCTCAATAGACGGCTGAGAAGTTCAGAAAATCATCCAGCTACTCTTAATTACTTAGAAATCCAACTCGGAGAAATCTGGGAAGGATTAGATCTGAACATTTTAAGATCACTCATTTTGAGTATGAACCGTCGTTGCCGAGCTGTAATTAACGCAAGCGGTGGAAATACCAAGTATTAAATCACTCATCAGCATTTCAGTATTTTGAAAATTGTTCATTTCTCTTCTTTCACATAAGATTCGGTGAAATATTGAATTTTTCTTCCATTTAATGTCTCTTGTTTCGTTCAAAACCTTTCCGAGAGAACATAAAAAATAAGTTATAAAGTCAAAGTAGAGTTAACTTTCATTAAAATTGGGATTTTCAGAATGTGCGTTAATTTTTTTGCTCAGTGTATTTTCCTGCACTAGGTTTTCTTTTGTAGGAGCGGAATACTTCTACAAGAAAAAAGTAAATTTAAAATTTTGAGTTTTATTGAATACTTTCAATGCAACCCGAAAACGATGTCTAGACACATTATTCCCAAATATATATTCTTATGAAAAAGAGAGCTAAAATAATACAATAAATGTTGAAACAAAAAGTACCTAAGCTGAGGTAAAAAAAGAACGGGGTATCATAACATTCTTTGTATGATACTATAGAATCATGCGATACTATCAACACTTGTATCATACGATACTATGCAGCCAGGGGAAAAAACCTCAGCCGAAAAAACCTGCCTCCCCGTAAACAAAATAACATAAAATATCAGGAAAATCCCAAATATAATGAATAGAAAGAAGTGTGAATTTGAAATGTCTTTGCTATACTGTTGATAGGATAATGTATTGTTGTAGCAAATATATTTTGCGAGTATGATAGATAGATTGTTCATTTGATCTCTTCTTACAAATACAAAAGGTGTCGATCGTGTCACAAATAAAAAAAATACATAAGTTAAAAATGAAACTAAAAATAATGTGGTGCAAATATTTACGGGTAGAGCAACAAAAGTTTTCAGACCATACCGAACGTAGGTTCGAAATATCATGTCAGGATTGCTAACTCTCTTAAACTTATTTTCATGTAAATGTTGCCATGTTATTCTTGAATGTGTTACGAATTGAGTAGTGGAAACTAGATGTCGATAAACCTAATGGTAAGTTTTTTGTTCAAAGTAGCCACGCTGTTAAAAGTAACTCCATTTTACCGGTGATATAGTTCATGAGTTCACATATCAGATCAGAACTTTCTATTCATCTAGTTCTTGGACGATAATTTTCATTCTTATCGAAATAAATTAGAGTCTACTTGATATTCTCGAATGAATATTTGGGCGTCTCAACAATTCGAGGAGTTCAGTTGAAAAGAAAAAGTGTTGAATGCAGGCCATTAAATGATGTGCAATTAAATAAGAAGCAATCTGAGTGTCGATGAATATCAAGAGAACTCCTAGAATTTGCAATGTTCAACAATATATACAATGCATACCTCCTGTCAAAAAAATCCCGACAATTTGTTATTTAAAACTTGCGCTCATAAAAAATATTCTGAAGAATGAAAAAAACTATGGCACATGTGTATAGTCTCTATTGGGAAATACGCTGAAGGCGACAATATAAATTTTGATGATTCAATGTGTTCAAAATCGGGTGTGTTCAAATTTTGTCAAAATTTGCGGACTATATCCAGATAATTGAGTTGGAGATGATAGTGTAAAAAATTTATTGACATCATTCACAATCATAAAATGAATAAGTCACCAGCCATGAAGCTAATACTGTGAAGAAATACAAATATTTAAATCATGTTTAAACTCAGAGTGACATTATTCGACTAAAAACAGGGGTAATCTAGAGAAGTTCAAGAAAAGAGGTCATTTAAAGTCAGACTTAGACGTTGAGATAGTTCAACTAACTCAATATTAAATATAACGCAAGAAGAAAACGTTTCTGATTAAATATAACGTTTACACTGATAGAGAAATCAGAGAAGTTGATTGCGAGAGCCTTTTCATTTCATCAAAAAAACAGGAGGTCGAATAATATGAATCATCAGAGCAGGCCGAGTTGTAATCAAAATGAAATAAGGCCTTAGAGAAGGTACAAACGTTGGAAGATAAATTGTCTTAGTCTGTTCATCATTGAGATTAATACAATAAATATGACAAAAGAATGATATAATAATCAATAGAGCACTTCAACTCTCTGATATTTATAACGTTGGTCTATAAGCGAGTGAAAAATTAATCAATCGATACAATATTTAGAGTGACAAACTGCTTTGAGGAAGCCGGATTAGTGTTCATCAGATAAATAGAAGATACAATTTGAATATTATCAGAATTATAACATGAGAGTACCATGTATCAATAAAACCAGAAATCCTTTGGTTTTGAGAAAGCAGGAGGCTTGAGATCTTACTTGTGAGGTAAATCAGATGAATGAACTTGAGAAAATTCATGTTTATAATGGGAAGATCATACTAGTTGATTGATTTTACAAATATTACAGGAAACCGACCAGGGTGAAACACGGACTGAGGCTGTCAACCAGATTCAATGTCTACAACATTGTCTATAATGATCGTTGAACAATTTCAGAGAAGTTCACTTCGTTTTATGGAGTGAAAACACTGATTTCCAAGGTTTACCCTGGAGGTGCACAATTAATTCATCTCAAACTCGGGAACAGTAGTTAACAAGAGTTATGAGGGTTGAACATTTGAGAAATGAAATGAACTGATTAATATAACAAGAGAATATAAGAAATCAGTATTCATTATCCAAGAGAAATACATGAGAATACATGGGAATATTCGTTTCTGGTGTAAAAACTCATCATTTCCATGTGAGAAAATCTGGAGATACCAAACGCTGCTAGGTTTGCATAGAATTGTGTTTTGCTCAATAGTAATCTGAAGACGGTATGGATCCATTAGTTCTTTTTTGACAGCAGGCCCTGAACGTTCAAATCGCAATCATCTAAACTCCCATTTAATGAACATTCAATAATCCACTCCCGGAACAAAGAAACTGGCACTTCAATTAAAACGTATTTCCCATGCCCTTTGAGTTGCCTTCATCAGAAATTATAATGCCTCGAACGAAGGACAAGTGTGAATATCAAGGACTCGGCGAAGCTTCGAACAATTTCTATTTCTGTTTTCTACCTATTTTTAGATCTGTCTCGTTGCACTTGACAGAAACGTGACCCTCAGAACAAATCGCTTATTCAACACAATACACAAATTACGTGAAATTGGTCGCATCAATCTTTCACCGTTTTCGTAACAATCCACCATGCAGTTGTAAATATTTCATTTGGGACGGAGAATAAGCTACCAGTCGATAATCGTGAAAATAATAGTCTCAGAACGGAAAATTGAGTAATTATTGAGATCTTGAAATGTCTATTTTCGGAAAAATTATATGCTCGTTCTAGAGAGAATCAAGTCCTTTGAATTATTGATCGTCGAAGCTATTTCGGAATGTTGATGTGCTTGGGAAACGTGCTCTAGTTGATGCACTTGGGTGAAACCAATTAGTCCAGTTAAATTAATGTCTGGTACAGCGGAATAATCCAAATTAAGGGGGACCAGCTCGGAAGTTGATTAGATATTTTTAATGCTTGACTCCATCAGTTTTTACAAGATCGGTAAAAATGGACTATGAATAGGATATTACATATAGGCTGTCCAAAAACTGATGAATCAAACGTCGCATCAAGTTCTATTGAAAGACACCAACATCAGTTCAGCGAAAATGTACCCCTTCCAAAATAATTAGGATTTTATGAAAAAACCTAAAATTGCCGTTACGTTTTCCCATCACTGGACCAATTTTGCAAAAAATATTCATCCTGATCATATCATCTTTTCTCGAATATTGAGTCTTCGTGCTTTTTTCTGCAACTCGAAATTATATTTTAGATTGAATTTGAGAAATGTTGCCGCCAAATTTAGTGAAATATTGAAAATTAAAATTCGAGAGTTTACAGGTTGATTCACTTATCTTGGTAACCCCAATTTTCTCGAAAACGTCCGAATATTTTTTCATTCTGTGAATGGCGTTTTGAACAAGTCAATGTCCACTTGAGATGCGCATAAAATTTTGCGGAATAAATTAAGACTCCAGGCGTCGCGGCGCTATCAAAATTTTTTTCTCCAGGGACAAACTTTTTTATTATGTTAATCGAATGATAATTTCATTCTGAACTTTTTTTTCGAATACAATTTTTAACAATTTCTAACCGTCAGCGATCTGCAGCGTGTTTTATGTTAATTCTATTCCATTCATGGATATGATTTTGTGTCTTGAAATCAAGAAGGCTAGTTTTCTTGTCAATGTGCCTCCTCAAATAAGAATGAATTTGTGGATACATCACGATGGGGATCGATGTCACAATGCTGCCGCGAGATCGCTTTGCCACGTAGTCACGTGCCTGGCACTCCTTCGAAACGAGGTTTTTAATGTGAGGTTGCGGACCTATCAGTACCGTTTCAAATTGAAATATTACGCGAGTGGAGCCGTGAGCTAGTCGATTACGAATTAAACTATCTCTCCATACTGTACAGGGTGACTCATTTATCTTGGTTACCCCAATTTTCTCGAAAACGTCCGAATATTTTTTCATTCTGTGAATGGCGTTTCATACAAGTCAATGTCGACTTGAGATGCGCATAAAAATCTGCGGAATAAATAAAGACGCCAGGCGTCGCGGCGCTCCCAAAAATTTTTTCTTCAGGGACATACCTTTTTTATCATGTCATTCGGCAGATAATTTCATTCTGAACTTTTTTTTTCGAATAAAATTTTTAACCATTTCTAACCGTCAGCGATCTGCAGCGTGTTACATGTTAATTCTCTTCCATTTATTATTTTCTGTAGTATGGTAGTATGCTCTTATTTGGAGGCATAGATATTATTTTGTACCTTGAAACCAGAAAGGTTTGTTTTCTCGTCAATGTGCCTCTTCAAACAAGATGAAATACAGTGGAACTTCCCAATAACGAATACGCTAAATCCGCAACAAAATTTCGTTATACAGAAATTTCGTCATGCAGAAATTTTTGTTATTGTGTCAAGTGTCGAAAAAAGCAACGTTTACTTGCATTTTTTTTATTTGAATACATTATACATAATTAACTTAAGCACTTCCTTCTAGACATTTTCGCACTACTTTTTTCATTAACAATCAGAGCAAAACTGAAAAATCTGTATAGCCTCCTGATTCAGAAGGAACTCTCCGTTCGCCGTAATGGTTTAGTTTATGATCGGGATTTATTACCTACGTCCGACAGAATTACTGAAAAAACCATCCCTTAGTATACTCTGGGAAAAACCTTCTTACCAATACGCCTTTAGAGAGTGATTTTCTTGGAATAATTCGTTATAGAAGAATTCACTTCGTTTTAGAGGGTGTTTTTAACAGGGAATTTGAATTCAAGGTGCAATGACAGATACGAAATTCGTTGTACAGAGAAATTCGTTGTAGAGACGTTCGCTGTAGGGAAGTTCCACTGTATATGGCAACAGCAAGATTGGGCTCCATGTCACAACGCTGCCATTGTGAACAGATATTCAGATCAAGAATTCGAAAATAAATGGTCCCTTATATTTTGACCAAAGTAACTTATAATATATAGGGAAAAGGTTTAACTTATGTATGGATCAAAATGGCTAGATGACCTAGATATGACTTTGTTTCGTAAAATGACGAAGGTTGTGTAACAAACTATTTCTATTTTATTATTTTCATTGAATATTATATCTTGAATAAATAAACATTTTTTTAATAACAAGGGACACACTTCGAATTATATGTTCTATACACGGGCCATTATGATCCATAAATAAGTCATTTGAGGAAACTCAATCATGTCTAGGTCATCTAGGCATTAAGATCCATACATAAGTTATATCATTCCCCTATTTCATTCTTAGTTTTTTTGGTCAGAATATAAGGGTCCACTTGGGCACATGCGTCTCTTATCTTCATTTTCAAAAGGACCAAGTTATTAGAATCAGTTTGGTATACCATATTTTTGAGTGTACCCCTCAGAAACTAATCCATGAGCTCTAGGTCTTGCGATATCTGATGGGTCCATTGGTTCCTTCCATTCATTTTCGGATTCTTGATCTAAATATCTCTTCACAATGGCAGTGTTGTGACATGGAGCCCCATCTTGCTGTAGCCACATATTTCATCTTATTTGAAGAGACACATTGACTAGAAAACTAGCCTTCTCGATTTCAAGGCACAGAATCATATCTATGTCTCCAAATAAACGCATACTACCACAATACAGAAAATAAATGAAATAGAATTAACATAAAACATGCTGCAGATCGCTGACGGTTAGAAATGGATGAAAATTGTATGGTATGTCCCTGGGGAAAAAAATTTTTGATAGCGTCGCGACGGCTGGCGTCTTAATTTATTCCTCAGATTTTCATGCGCATCTCAAGTCGACATTGACTTGTTCAGAACGCCATTCACAGAATGAAAAAAATATTCAGACGTTTTCGAGAAAATTGGGGTTACCAAGATAAGTGAATCACCCTGTACTTCAAATGCTGCGGATAAATCAAAGAATGCTGTTTTCAAGTTGTTATTGAACCCTGATTCGAATAATGTGGTGATCACAATAATTCCCATCTTTCACGCATCTCTTCTAACAATTTTGTGAATATTCTTCTAAAGGGAATTCAATTGTCTCTCGAAAATGACTTCATTTAATTGTATTCAGTATTTCCCTTAGCTCATTCGAAGATTAGATTTCATTCCATTTGGATTTTCAATCGTATCACAATTCATTTTTCTGTATATTGTGTCATAGTATTCTGGTTTCAGTTATACAGGGTGTACGAAGTTCGACGGCCTATTAGGCGTTTCTGGAGAACTGGAACTATTTGAAATCTGAAAAATGGGATTATATTATTGTTTGACATTATCTACCGATCTGAAATATTCTTGGAGCCTGACCACTTTCAGTTATACAGGGAGTGAAAAAAAAATTTCAAAAATTTTTTTTTCTGTTTTTTTGTTTTCGAATTTGATGCAGTATGCAATTCTGAATACATTCTTACTCAAATAGTTGCATTCGTCAAAATACTTTCCAAATATCGAGAAAAAACTGAAGAAAAAAGAAGATGAGTAGTATATTCGGTATTATGTTTGTTATTCCTAACTTAGATATCGTAAGCACAACTGTTTTCACAGTTTTGAAGGCAAAGATTGTGAAAATATTGTACAATTTCAGAATTTTGAATAACCCGTCACAGGGTGTTCCAGATGGTGGTTCAAAAATTGGGACCAGAATTGGCTCATAACTATAGTTTCTCAGATTAGAACCTATTTTTTTATGATTGCGTTAGATTCTGCGAAGAAAAATGATGATAATGTTCCAAAATGTTGATGCTCCTTAAATTACTTATTCTTGAGTTATTTAGGATTTTCTGTTTCTTTTCATGAAATCTGTTTTACATCAACAATGATAAATGAATTCAGAAAAGAGGAAGTCACTAGTGAGTTATTTGAGTAATTTATCTTCTATGACCAAGGTCATTGTTGATATGAAACAGATTCTATGAATTTGACGTTACGTACGACATGAAATCAGGAAATCCTGAATAACTCAAGAATAATTAATTTTAGGAGCGTTAACATATCGTCGGCAACACCGCAAAACCAAGTAACTGCAAAAACTGAAATTTTCAGTAGGCACTAAAAACTTAATAGTTGTGGATTGATAAATTCGATTGAATACGTTATAATTATATATAATTGAATACGTATATAATTATAAATCAATGATTTATAATTATAATTCAATCGAATTCATCAATCCACAACTATTAAGTTTTTAGTGCCTCCTGAAAATTTCAGTTTTTGCCGTTACTTGGTTTTGCAGTGTCGCCGACGATATTGAAACATTTTCATCATTTTTATTCGCACAATCATACAACGCAATCATACAAAAATAGGGTTCTAATTTGAAAAATGAAAGTTATGGGTCAATCTTGATCCCAATTTTTGAACCAACATTTGGAACACCCTGTGACGGGTTTTTCAAAATTCTGAAAATGTACAATATTTCCACAGTCTTCGCCTTCAGAAATGTGAAAACGGTTTGTGCTTACGATATCTAGGTTAGGAATAACAAACATAATACACTCATCTCCCTTTCACTACGATTGTATTCAGAATTGCTCACTCTATCAAATTCGAAAACAAAAAAACGAAAAAAAAATTTTTGAAATTTTTTTTTTCACTCCTTGTATAACTGGAAGTGGTCAGGCTCCAAGAATATTTTAGATCGGTTGATAATGTCAAACAATAATATAATCCCAATTTTCAGATTTCAAATAGGTACGGTTCTCCAGAAACGCCTAATAGGCCGTCGAACTTGGTACACCCTGTATAAGGAATGTTTGGAAATACAATTGAATCTGATACGTGGTGTATCAATCTGGATCTATATTATTGTCAATATTTTTCGAGTTTTAAAATGAATAATAAAGAAAATAATTGAAATTGAAATAACCGATTTTGGCAGATGAAGTTGCGCAGGCCAGCTAGTGTACAGGGTGATTCACTTATCTTGGTAACCCCAATTTACTCGAAAACGTCCGAACATTTTTTCATTCTGTGAATGGCGTTTTGAACAAGTCAATGTCGACTTGAGATGTGCATAAAAATCTGCGGAATAAATAAAGACGCCAGGCGTCGAGGCGCTATCAAAAATTTTTCTTCAGGGACATACCTTTTTTATCATGTCATTCGAAAGATAATTTCATTCCGAATTTTTTTTTCGAATACAATTTTTATCGATTTCTAACCGTTAGCGATCTGCAGCGTGTTTTATATTGATTCTATTCCATTTATTTTTTTCTGTATTGTGGTAGTATGCCTTTATTTAGAGACATAGATGTGAATTTGTGATTTGAATTCAAGATGACTAGTTTTCAGGTCAATGTGGTCCTTCAAATAAGATGAAATATGTGGCTACAGCAAGATGGGGCTTTATGCCACCACGCTGCCATTCTCAAGAGATATTTAGATCAAGAATTCGGAAAAAAATGGATTGAAACCAATGGACCCATCAGATATCGCCAGACCTAACGCTCATGGATTACTTTCTGAGGGGTCCCTTTGAATATATGGTATACCAACTGATTCTAATAACTTGGACTATTTGAAAATGAAGATGAGAAACGCATGTGCCAAGTGGACCCCTTTTATTTTGACCAAAGTAATGGAATAACTTATGTATGGATCATAATGGCCGGTATATAGAACATATGATTCGAAATTTCTCGTTTGTTATTAAAAAGAAATGTTTATTATTATAAGATATAATATTTAATGAATAAAATAATAGAAAAATAGTTACAGAGCCTCCGTCATTTTACGGAACATAATCAAATTCAAGTCATCTAGCCATTATGATCCATACACAAGTTATATCATCTCAATATTTCATCATAAGTCACTTTGGACAAAATTTAAGGGTCCATTCATTTTCGAATTCTTAATCTCAATATCTCTTCACAATGGCAGCGTTGTGACATGGATCCCCATCTTACTGTATCCACATATTTGATCTTATTTAAAGAGGCAGATTGTTTAGAAAATTTGCCTCCTTGAATTCAAGGCATAAAATCATATCTATGTCTCAAAATCAAGGCATACTACCACAATACAGAAAAAAAAATAAATGGAATAGAATCAACATAAAACACGCTGCAGGTTACCAAGATAAATGAATCACCCTGTACATTGTGTCCCAAATTGGGTGAGACTGCACTGTATCTTAGCTATTATTGAAGGGAGAGACATGCGCTTTTCGCGATCCTGTGTCTTTTTTTTTGTAAAACTTTCAAATTCACAAACAAAATATTCGAACTACTTTCGTTTCTGAAATGCAGGGTGAAAAAAAAAGTGCACTCTTTGGAGGTGTTATTATTTCTTGAACCCTGTATGGGAGGAAAAATGAAAACTGTTTTTAGTAGATTATTTCACGTGTAAGTCAGTGGCGTAGTTAAAATGGTTTTTCAGAGCACTGATTCAGAGTTTAAACACAAACTTATAATTTTTCAGATAGAACGCCCTATATATTTTAACGTCAAAATTCTGCAATTATTTTTCGGAATACATTAATGTATCACAACCTTACTTCTAATAATTTCAAAAATCAGAAAATTCCATATTTATTTTTTTTTTCAATAGTAAGACATGAATTCTTCCATAAATGCATAAAAGTTGAAGACGCATCAAAAATTTCAATATAAATGTTGAAATTTGTTCCATTCTCAACATTTTCAATTTCATGTTGAAGAATGCTATTTTCAGTTTATTATTGAATAATATGAAATGAATAGGTTAAAGTCACATGGCTTTATAAAAAAGTAATAATTACTGAATGTGAGAAAGAATACATGGCCTACCATTGAAAAACAAACATACTGATTTTTGACGCTGAAATTCATCAGAGGTCAGGTTGTGATATATCTGTGTATAAAAATAATTGCAGGAATTTGACGTTAAAATATACATGGTATTCTATATGAAAAATTCCAAGTTTGTGCTCAATCTCTGAAACAGTACTCTGCAAAAAATGTATAACTAAGCCATTGACTTCTACGTGCAATAATCTATTAAAACAAGTTTCATTTTTTCTCATAAAGAGCCCGACAAATAATAAGATCTCCAAAAGGTGCACATCTTCGGTTTCACCCTGTATTTCAGAAACGAAAGTAGTTGGAATATTTCTGTTTGTGGCTTTGAAAGTTTTACAAAAAAGTGACACAGGGTCGCGAAAACCGCATGTCTCTATCTTCAATAATAGCTGAGGTACAGTGCAGTCTCACCCAATTTGGGACACAGTGTACAGAACGAGTTATATAATATTTATTATCCCTATCCTATTCATTTTCCATCAAAATATAAACTCCATAGGTTGTCTACGATAAATGTATTAATTACGGCCCTTATTTTTTTCATATTTTACTTTACAATTGGGTAATTAGTCAGCCCCAGCCTGTTAAAAAGCTCAATATCATTAAGGGACAAATAATATTCTGAGGAGCTTATGATTGAGGAAACTTCACTCAAGGAGGAAGAGCGAAAGCGCCAAAGAATTAATACCCGCTAATCGCTTCAAGAGTTCTTGGAACCCACTGACTGAATCTGAAGAGAATTCAAAGTAGCTCAAACTGCCCGTAGAACGAATATAGCGGGAACTACAAATTAGGTACAGTCTTACTCAATATTATAGGGATTACGATTCTCTGATTGAATTATATTTATTTATACTGTAAGGGATGTGAGTAACATTTGCCAATCGAGGAAGTGAATTGAATACTATATCAAAATTTGAAACGAAGAAGCAGAACTGAAAAAATTGGGAGAACAAGGATTTTTCTTAAATTTGACCTAATCTTTTCACATCGGTTTTTTTTTTACCTAATGAGTCGAAAGGTTTTCAAAAATCTGTTTTTTGAACGTGGTGTCATGTGTCAGAAAACGAAAAAAGTTAGGGGTATCAATTTTAAATTGATTCCATTATTTTTGTCTGAGAATAATGAAGGTTTTAATGTATCCAAGGTCCATAGCTCCAGTGCAGGTGAGTTAGAAATGGACTCTTATATGATTTTTTTTCAAATTAAAAATTTGTTTTTATTGTAATTTTACTTTGAGAACAAAATTCAACGAAATTTATCGTTCATTTCTCTTTCCAAATTACGAAAATTTTTGAAAATAATTTTTTTTTTATGATTAATTTAGACAAAATCTGAGTGAAAAATGAAGAAATAATGTAATTATTGATTGATTAAGAAAATTAGGTGAAATTTAAGAGAAAAAAAACCTTGTTCCCTTAATTTTTTCAAAACCGATCAATCGGTTCAAGAGAACTGCTGAACAGATCAATCTACCGATTTGGGGGGGACTTCGGGCAACATCAGGCTGTGAAATTTTTTCATAACCTTAGCTTTTCCGCCAATATTGATGATGATACAGTCTATTGAACAAAAAATGGTGAAATGGCATTTTTTTTGCTCCTTTTCCACGTTTATGTGATAGGTGGAAAAAAATTCTTCTTAATTGAACAGAACAGACTTTTGCAGAAAGATTTCTGTACTCACTAGGCGATCAGAAGTTTCGGAGATATTGGTAGTTGAGTGAAAGAGGATCATTTTGCATTCAAATTAGGATATCTCAAAGGACGAATGATTATTTCTGAAAGTCACGAAAATGAAATTAGAGCTGAATAAATACGTTATGTTATATTTGCATCGGTCAAGCTCGAGAAAATTATACCATGCGCGTAGAAAAAAAATATTCGAAAAATTTTGACAATTTTTTTTCTTGCTCTATCCGATGATTGCATAACTACCGGTACTCCGGGAAATTGTGAATCAATAAATTCAGAAACCTAAGTTTTCAAGCTTCAAAACTAAGTTCTTCCATTTCCTATAAGACCATTATTCACTGAGATACAGCCTGTTAAAAATCACCAATAATTTTCAATATCTTCCTGTTCCTTTAATTATTGTTGCTCGAAAGTATATATTAAGAAAATTTGAAAAATTACGAATTTGAAATTATTATATAAAATTTTTTATGCATCACGTTGCGTAGGTACCCTTTTTTCAGATTTTCGATACTCATGGGGGGGGGTTAATACCCCCTCTACCCCACCCCCCCACCACCCCTAAATCCGCCCTTGGAATAAACAATTAACATTATCATATCAATGGACATATCTGAGACAGTTACAGGATTCTGGAGATTTTGCGATTTACTCAGAAGCAGGAGTTCGATAAAAGATGGGTTTCACAAAACTCTGATTGCCTGATCAAAAATTGTCAAGTTCATTAGAGCCACCGAGACTCGTTGAAATTTCAAATCAGGTGATTCGATTGGTTGGAATTTATGTGAGTTCGATACCTTGCGTGGCTATGCTATTTCATAATTTGAAAAACTTGTGAAGGAATTACGCATAAATTTCTTGTCGTTAGGGGACAAATCGATATGTAGAAAACGCAGATAAAAAATATATGAAATAATCAGCCAAAGAAAAGAAAAGCCTACAAAATTTTTCTCAATATAAAAGAAAATCACAGAGCTGAGGTTTATAATAAATGTTTCATCAAAAGTATACTTTGAACAAGAAATAATGTAATCGATGAATTTCTCCAAAACGCTGAAAATGAATTCGTTAATGCAATATGTAAAAGGATAGAGCAATTACGAGGTTGAAAATTCCAGAAAATATAAAAGGTCTGATTTGAAATATGAGAATTGTTGGAAATATTTCATGGAGCAGAATTAATTACTCAATTTTTTTTCAATCATCTATGAATCCTTTGAAAAATATTAAACTATAAGTATGTTTGGTATCTGCGAAACTGCAACCAAAAATGAACTGAAATCATTATTATCATATCAATGAAAATTTCACACCTACTTAATTTTAGACATTTGCAGTTTTTATCAGAAAATCATCTGCTCATATGAATATGTTTGAATTAACAAAATGCAGATACTGTCTGCTCAATACATTTCCACCCTCACCATTGTTAAGGCATTGCTCGATATCAAATCTGACGCGAGTTGGGTAATAAATATCCCGTTTTTATTGAAAGTGGAAAATTGCCATAAATTCAAAACAACATTCGCGATTATTTATCGAAACATCATCCTGTGACTAATGAACATTGGTGGCAGTTCGTGTACAGCTAAGCCAAATTCACACGAGTCGTTACTAATGAATAATGTATAAGGGTTGGTCAGTAACCTCCCTTATTGTTATTTCACTTTATACAATGATGCTGAGTTATTTCATACATGTTTTTCGAATAATTGTTCTGCATGCAAGAATGGTTGCATTAGTTCGTTGTTTAATTTAAGGATTATTGAGAGCGGTCCGGAATACATAATATAAATTGTCAATCTGCAGGGTAGAACTATGTGATAATTTGAAAACATTATTGTTATTTTGTCATACTCATCCTGAAAGTGAGATAGCAACAATATGTTATCGCCGTATGCGACACATGTTGTATCGATTTCATTTTTCTTTTCATCTTCGATCGTTCTCATCCTTTCAAAGTAAGAAAATTTTTTCTCTTAATTTCACACAAATATTTACCAATTGTCGACGGAGATGGGATAGACTACATTTAGATTTACTAGGACCTTTCGAAAACAAGTATTTTTCGATAGTCGAAATGGGCTGAAGTATTTCTAATGACAAGTATGAGCGCAGATGATTGTGTTTAGTTTTTATGATTTACCTCTGCCCGATTTGAAATACCAAAATTGATTGTAACTCATCAAGAAGTCAATCTGAATAGGAGAAATTTCAGAAATTTGTGTTCAACGACAATATGAAATTCATTGATTCACCTGCATATCATCGAAGCAGAAATGCTCAGGCAGAATCAGTAGAAATCATAAAATCTGGACTTAATAAAATCATATGACTTACTATAATAATAATACCGTTATTTTCGGGTGACTTGGGACACCAACAAAGATCAATATTGTAGATTCCTTTCTTTCTTTCATTCATTCAATTCTCATTCCCAATCTGTATGACAGAAGCCCCCTGTCAAGATGCAGAAAGGGACTTAGGCTCAGCAATTATGCTATGTGCCCAATATCGAGTGATTTGTAAAAACTATGCTCTTCTTTTTAATGTTCTTGTGGTGCCCTGTGTCCTGGGGACAACAGGAGTCTTGGATATAACCAATCACAGGATCACGTGTTCAACACATAAACTATATTAATCCAGACGATCACTGTAACTTTTACAATTTTTACGAAAATAATGCACTTTTTAAACGAATATTTACTAATATTTAAGAGAAGTTGCGGTGTAGAAGTAATTTTTTGAGTTCCAAACCAGGACGTGGGGAAATGTAGTCATCCCATCGTGACAACCATTTTGGAACTGCCCTTTCTTTCTTGCGAATTATGAAAGAAGAGAAAAAACACTGTGTTAAATTTTCATGTTTTTAATTAAAAATGTTCGTTGTCATGTTGTGTGTTTTATCCCCATTTCAATTTCATCGACAACTGAAATACGAAATGACGAAATTAATTTCATTGAAGATATTCTTGAAGATAATCAATATCCAACTAATTTCATAGAAAAAACTATTTCAAATTTAGAGAGAACAATTTTGCGTCAAAACGATAATAACAATAGGGAACCAACAACAAACCGTCAAGAACAACCAATTTCAATAAATTTGATTCCAGATGTTCATGACTTTCAGAAAAAATTAAAAGAATTGGTTCTAAATTCAACATAAGAACTGTTTTCAAAACAGAAAATGATTTACGATCTTTATTAACAAAAACTAAACCTTTGAATGGGAACCAAAAATCAAGAAATTGCATTTACAATATTTCCTGTATTTGTGGAAAATCTCATACAGGAGGAACATCAAGACCATTAGAAATCAGAAAACGTGAACATAAGAATAACTTGAAGAATAGAGATATTGGTAGATCGCAGACAGAAGATCATGTGTTATGTGTTTTCCAATAGCGGCAATCACATGATGGATTGGAATGGCACAAAAATTCTGATGACGGAACCTGATTTGTATTTTGTTGGATGAGGCTAATAATCATCGACAACTGAAATACGAAATGACGAAATTAATTTCATTGAAGATATTCTTGAGGATAATCAATATCCAACTAATTTCATAGAAAAAACTATTTCAATTTAGAGAGAACAATTTTGCGTCAAAACGATAATAACAATAGGGAACCAACAACAAACCGTCAAGAACAACCAATTTCAATAAATTTGATTCCAGATGTTCATGGACTTTCAGAAAAAATTAAAAGAATTGGTTCTAAATTCAACATAAGAACTGTTTTCAAAACAGAAAATGATTTACGATCTTTATTAACAAAAACTAAACCTTTGAATGGGAACCAAAAATCAAGAAATTGCATTTACAATATTTCCTGTATTTGTGGAAAATCTCATACAGGAGGAACATCAAGACCATTAGAAATCAGAAAACGTGAACATAAGAATAACTTGAAGAATAGAGATATTGGTAGATCGCAGACAGAAGATCATGTGTTATGTGTTTTCCAATAGCGGCAATCACATGATGGATTGGAATGGCACAAAAATTCTGATGACGGAACCTGATTTGTATTTTGTTGGATGAGGCTAATAATCTCGCCAATTGTTCAGTAGGAATAGATCGAATTTGAATGGATTCATTGAATAAAGAACTGGTTTCAGGAAATTTCGAAATAAAATGACGATATCAACATCTAATAATCAATATTAATCTATATTCATCATATATTGACAAATCAAAATATTTTTGAAACATAGATGAATTCAAAGTAGTAATCATCGAAATGAATACCATTTTCAATTCCCAGGCCAGAGATCTTTTATCATGATAAAAGATCTCTTGAAAATGGTATTCATTTCGATGAATACTATTTTGAATTCATCTATGTTTCAAAAATATTTTGATTTGTCAATATATGATGAATATAGATTAATATTGATTATTATATGTTGATATCGTCATTTTATTTCGAAATTTCCTGAAACCAGTTCTTTATTCAATGAATCCATTCAAATTCGATCTATTCCTACTGAACAATTGGCGAGATTATTAGCCTCATCCAACAAAATACAAATCAGGTTCCGTCATCAGAATTTTTGTGACATTCCAATCCATCATGTGATTGCCGCTATTGGAAAACACATAACACATGATCTTCTGTCTGCGATCTACCAATATCTCTATTCTTTATCATGATAAAAGATCTCTGAGCCTGGGAATTGAAAATGGTATTCATTTCGATGATTACTATTTTGAATTCATCTATGTTTCAAAAATGTTCTCGATGTGCCTTCGTAAAGGCAAAGAATTTTCTCTTTCTTAAAAATCAAAATATTGTCACGATTCTACGAAATTGTATAAAAACTAGTAATTGTCTGACGAAGGAGTCTGATTTAGACTCCGAAACGTTACGCTTCAGAGTTCGAAGTGTTTCTTTTCATTCATTGTTAGGCAACAATATCTTCTTGTAAAGTTTTGGCCCCTGTCAAATTCAGAAAGTACACTTCCACATTATTATCAGATAAGAGATGTTAAAACCAGAAATCTAGTCATTTACAATTGCACGATTCTTTCTTCGTGCTGAAAATATTTCCAAAAATTCTAAAAGATCTGAACGTTTACCTTTATTACTTTTTTGTAGAATTTTTATATTATTGAAATCGATGAAGTTGAAAGTAATGCAGTAATCTGAAAAATCAGATAGATCTTTTATCATACCTCTAAAGGTGCCAAGGTGACCATTCGTTTAGCACGGCGGGTATGACAGTTTCGAAAAATCGCCCTGTTGGATCCAATCAACTCTAATAACAGTTTTCTATTGATATTCGTTGTCCTCTCTAATTATAACAAGGCACCGCATTCTGTTTCTCTTTCTTTCATGCATTTGTATTTTTAAAATCGCCAATAAACATAATTACTCGACATGTTCAATTGAATAAGGAAAAACAACATGTTAGTTCAACGTCTCACTTTTGTGCATGTAAATTAATGAATTACTCGATTCATTATTCTGAGTTGAAGGTGGTTAATAACGAAATTAATGTCATTGTGGTTCCTGAATATGAATTTTCAAGGGTTGGTTCTTTCTTCCTGCTTAGTGCCAGTTTCATACTAATCCACTTAAGTGCTCTTAAAGTTAGAGCTCACTTTGAAAGAAACTCAATTTCATAAGGAAATGAAAGGACTTCACGTGAAGCAATCTTCAGGCGAAATATTGCATGTTGGCATAATTGAAAGGGATTCACTTGACCCAAAATTGACAGTTGCACCATTTGTATTGTAACTTTCAAATTCGAATTTAAATTCTTGCTTTTTTCTGATTTATTTTTGTATAATTTGTGTTAAGGTGCATTGATAGAATATTATCAATGCCATTTAAATCTTATAATTATCTGCTTCTGCCCAAGCACTTCATTTACTAATGAGAGTTTCCTCTTCTTTTGTAAGATTTCGGGCGAACCCTTCGCTGTTTTGATTGATATTCATTGTAATGCCATTATAATTGCATTGAAATGATCACTGACTTAGAAATAAACAAGTTGAAAATTACCCGAAACACCCAAGACACCAAATATAAAAATTTTAAAAAAAGTTATAATAAAAAAAGTACTTTTCTATTTTGTTTTCAGTGTGTTGTGTATTCTTCAATCAGATTGATATACTAGGTATTGAAAAACAACGTTTTATATGGGGATAAGGGGCTTCTTGCTGACAATTTTCTAAATTCTTCATTCTTCACAGTTTACAACCTTCGCATTCACCAAGTATATAACATAAACAATCTTCTCCATCCTATATTAACGATAATGACATTAACCTACTTCCATCAGCAAAAGAACGTTAAAAATGTTTTATCAGGGCCGCCGCCAGGGCCGGCAAACCGGGCAGTCTGCCGGGGCGGCAAATTTCAGGGGCGGCAAAATCAGTTTCGTCATACTAGATTTTTTCCGACCAAACTCAGGGGCGGCTTTTTGAGCCTGGTCAACCAAATATATCACACGTGTACACAAATAACCAGATAAAAATGCAATTAAACCAATACAAGAGCAATACTGGCAGAACTCATTAATAAAAAGCCCTGTCAGGTTGAAAATTTCGCCAACGCTTCAGCAGCCTCTCATCCTAGTTACACTCGCTTGTTTACGAGTTTATTATCAAGACGGTCGGTCCCTTTGATGAACATCTGGGACTGTAAAGTTTTTGGGAGGGTTTCTAGGATAATTCAGTAATGATTCTTATTTTCAGTTTGCCTATCGGAAATCTAAATTTTGATATTCGGGAGGGGTTTATAATACCCGAGAAATAAGGGTATGAACTCGTTAGTACTCGTCGTGTGTCGTCACAATATTCAATATTTTTGCAAACCTATATGGTGCTACATAATAGAAATCTTTTATCTATCGTCGGCATGAGCGACCGCAGAATTTTTTTTCAGGGGGGGCCAAATAATGATTTGATGAGGCGCAGGCGAAATCAGTATTAGGTTTTGCTCAAAAACACGAAGGAAATCAAAATCTAAGGGGGGGCCACGGCCCCCCCCCTGGCCCCCCTCTGCGGGCGCCCATGATCTTCGGAGTTGTGATTTTCGAACTGAATTACCCTACAAAATTGAAGGTGGGTTCTATAATTCGATGTTTTTTTACCGTAGGATTTCACATTAAAACGATAACAAGTATAAAGCGCTCTTTGCTTATTAACAGTGATGCAGGTGATTTTTTTTTTGAGTCTTTCATCGATCGCCTCAGATACGCATATTATTCATAAAACCATACAGCGTCGTTTCAATAATTCGAAAGGCGCCTTCAAATGAGTTGGAAATATGCCTCGCTGAAATTTGAGGCAGATTAGAATTCATAATTTATTGAATAATGGTCATAGTAAAAGAATATTATTATAATAATATTCATTATTATAATAATCATTATTAGATACAGGTGAATACTTTTCGTTTACTTAATCAGATGTTAGAGTTTGAGAACATGGCAACAGGTAATAAATGTCATAAGGTCAAATCACAGAACGAAAACAGTAAGAATAACATGTACCTTATTCTGATCCGGATATCATCGTCTAGAATTTTCCTTACACACGAGATCTGTGTTGCCTTGGAATAAAGAATTAGTAATAATGAAAATCCAAGGCGCTCAAATTTTTTTCCTTTAACATGAGTTCATTTAGTTTCGTACACTAAAAGCAGAGAGCGTTTTCATTATTTCTCGATATTTTGTATGTGAATGCATTTTAGAATTCCACATTTTCATTTAACATATGAAGAGTCCACGGAAGAAAGGCGAAATGTCACATTTTTATTAATTTTGAGCTGAACACGGCAACGCGCAGGTCATTAGTAGTATAATTAGATCCTGTTCTCAAAAACCCAAAAAACACGAAGCATCACACCTTAAAATTCGTTTGAAAATAACCCCTACAGCGAAGAAACGCGAAATGTCCATTCGTAAAGTCGAGAAAGGCGAAATGTCCACATTATCAACCAGAAGCCGATGCATTCCGACTTGTTCTTTTAAAATCTTTGACTTCCGTGGGATTTATTGCGATGTTTTATTCTCATACGAAACGTATCGCAAAAATTTCAATAATCATTTCAACATCAGTTTCGGTTATCCGCGTTCTGATACTTGCAGTACCCCTACAACTTCATAGCTGAGTTGAAGGTTTTTCACGCGAAAATAAATGCAGGATGTGATCCATCTGCCCAAAAGGAAAACCATTCACACAAGGCTTAAGCTGAGGTGTTTTATCAGCGAAAAAGGAATTCTCGAAAAATAGCCCGGAAGTATGTTGAAACCGAAGCTATTGCCATGGATTTTGTAAAATCCCCAATATCACTCCCAATATCACTCCCAATATCACGACCAATGACGTGTATTACAGGAGACAACTGACATTGAACAATATTCATGTATTGTCAACAGGTGGTGCTACATTTTACGCTTATCCTTGAAACCATAGGAGGCAAGGGCTCAAATGAAGTCGTATCATTACTTCATTACTTAATCTTTGTTCAGCTTGACTTTAAAGTAAGGTACCTCCACATATTCTGCGATTCATGTGGAGGCCATAACAAAAACTCTACCGTGTTCCGTTATCTTCATTATATCGTCAATGTTAGGAAGACAAAATTGAAGTAACGTTTCCTATAAGGGGGCACTCCTATATGGAGTTAGATTGAGATATGGGAGTGATCAATCAGAAAATCAGAGCAGACTTCCGGATGACTGATACAGAGAAATTAGATCATCCAGAGTAAAACCTAATCCAATCACTTATACGAAATTGGTCTCAAATGTTGGGCAGCTTGTACTTGAAAAAACCACCTTACAAATAAAGACCAATCAGAGAACTGAGAGTATTTAAATGACCATCCTCGTCTTTTGGAGCATGGAGATACCTATAATGGATACTGGAGCTCATCTGTTATCCACCCACGCATCACAACTTCTGATGAATTGCAGCTTCCAGAGGGACAGTTTATCTTACCACCAAAGATGTACCATGACTCAATCGTTCTCGTCTTTTTATTATTGCATTTCTCCTTTTACAGATCCAATAAAAATATCGAAGGAAAAATTCACAGATCTTCTGCATCTCAGCCAATTCTGTACTTCTGAAGAAGCCAGGTCGTTCTACAAAAGCTTAACCTATGAACAACAACAAAGGGAAAAAAAGTAATGGCCAAGTCATTATACAACAATATTGTATACTGACTTGGCTACAATCGTTTTTCCAAATTCCATGTTTATATGTCATATAAAGTTGGAACATTTCGCTTTTTTCCCGTGTAATTTTTTTTCTTTCTTCCGAATTAAGCTTTTTTTTTCTGAAGTGTCAGTTTTTTTTCATTGATAATCATCAAATAATATACAAAACAATATGAAGAATGATTTAGCAAAAAGATCCAAACTAAATCATATTTTACTATGCTGGTTGGAGTTTTAAAGTTTAAAATTCGATTTTCTCGAAACAACTTTTGATGGATATTCCCACTTTCTTCCGTGGGCTCTTCATATCGTATACAAATGCATTCGTGCTTGAATCGATTAATTTATTTTATTACTATTATGATACCTTACCGCCTGATCGAAAATTTTTACATACGCATTTATATTTATCGGTATCGTGTATCGCAGAAACTGTCGTATAATGGATTTTATTAAATATGGAAAATACTTTTGGGATACTTTTGGCGAGAGAAGCTTTTCAAAATGGAAAATGAAAAATTTTCTACTAGATCAACAATGGCCCAGATAGATTATCTGATCTAGCCATTATTTCCATTGAACATGAGATAGTCAATAATCTCTATTATATATATCAAAGTATTAATGACTTTTGCGAGATGAAGGAGAGAAGGAAGAAATTATTTGAGTTCAAACATTCTAGTCTGATGGTTCTAGTTCACTTTTATACATGCGATGGCCGTATATATGTTTTTTTTTTGTTATTTTTTATTTAATATATTTTTATATAATACATATTTATAGTTATATTTTCTTCGTTTCTGATTTTTTGGCCCCTTGATCAAATTGTGAAAGAGTTTGTTATGAGTCTCAAACTCAATATATCACAGCAAGTTGGCGAAATATAATTTTCCCGGGCGGCAAAATTTATATTCGCCGGGGCGGCAAAATGTCTGGCGGGCGGCCCTGTGTTTTATTAACGTGTTGAAATATCTTTTATAAATTTGACGCTACTTACGACATAAAATCAGAAAATTCTATATAACTCGGAATTTATTCATTTCAGGAGCATTAACATGTTGAAATATAATCATCATTTTTTTGCAGAATCGAATGCAAACTTTAACAAATAGGGTTCCAATTCGAAAACGAAAGTTTTTGATCCCAATTTTTCACCCAACATTTCGAACACCCTGTGATGAGTTTTTCAAAATTCTAGAAATTCACAATATGTGAAAACGATTTGTGCATAAGATATTTGGAAAAGGAATAACAAACATGATACCGTATACTCTTATCTCTCTTTTTTCTTCAAGTTTTTTCTGCATATTTTGAAAAGTATTTCGACGGATGCAACGATTTTAAGAAGAATTGAGTACTCCATCAAAATTTGAAACGAGCAAACAATAATTTTTTTTATCCCCTTTATAACTGAAAGTGGTTAGCTTCAAGAATATTTTATCTCAGTAGATAATGTCGAACTTGGTATACCCTATATATATATATATATAGCAGTAGAGAAAAACAGATTCTTTATCAATCTACTACGAAATTCTAAATCCGAAGTAAAAAGACAAAAGCAGAAAAAACTAGAACTTAAGATGAATTAAATTGAGTTTCGAATTAACCAACACATTGCATCAATTAGTTAAGACAGAAATGCCACAAAGTTTGAAGAAATGAAAAAACCCAATCAATTTCCCCGTTTCGAACTGCTCAACATTAGAAAACTTATGAAACAACAAGCTGAACCGAAAATGGATTAAGTGAAAAATCTATGGGTACATAACTTTCAATTGTCCTCTTTCACGAAGAAGTTTCTCTCTGTTGCCGTGTTGGGTTTCTTAGAAGACCTCAACACCATATCCAGTTACTAATTTTGGAACGTAATCCCTCTTGTCCTTCGAATTCCCAACAATATTCGAATTTAAATTCTCAGCCTTGCTCTCTGATCGTGAGGGGTTTTTCGAACCAGGTACCACCATTCAAGTGATGATTTTTCGGAACTTCAGATTTTGAAGACCGGTGCAGGACCCTAATGAAGGAAAATCATCTCCCATAGATAACCAATCTTAAAACACAAGAAAACAGAATATTTTTCGAGACAAAAAATTATGATATATTTTAAATGAGGATGTCTAACTTCTTTTGTTTGAAACCCATTGACTGAATGTACTTCTGGCTTGATGATCAGTAGTGTTAAGTGTTTTGAACGTGTGTGAATATGGAATCGATAGAAAAAGTTGTTGATGCATAGTTTTTCCACACAAAGGGGGCACTTATTGCTGTATCCGCTGAAATTTTTCCTATACTTGTACCGGGATTTTCAGTCACATCATTCAAACTTTACTCTTCAACTTCTTGAGCACTTATAGATCTTGGACGTCGGTATCACGAGTGTATTTTTTTAAGAGACCAGTAGACGTCAATCATCTAAAAACGTGATTGAACGCCACATGAGAAAGAAGTTGACGATAAGGAATAACCTCCGACATAAAGGCGACGTTTTTTTCTCGAAAGTAAAAATGAATGTTTCTGCATTCCTGAAGGAGATCTCAAAAAGAAACCAAACGAGTTCTGAAGCCAATATCTTTTCCCAGTATATCAGGTCGAGTAATAGTTTGGAGGCTATTGCCTGTAGTAGCAGAACCACCACTTCTTTTCATTCGAAGAAGTATGGCAGCTGTGCGTTATAGAGGGTGTACCAAGTTCGACGGCCTATAGGCGTTTCTGGAGAACTGGACCTATTTGAAATCTGCAAATTGGATTATGTTATTGTTTGCGATTATCTACCGAGCTGAAATATTCTTGGAGCCTGACAACTTTCAGTTATACAGGGACTGAAAAAAAAAATTTGAAATTTTTGTTTGGTTTTTTGTTTTCAAATTTGTTAGAGTATGAAATTCTGAATACATTCGTGCTCAAATCGTTGCATTTGCTAAAATACTTTCCAAAATATCGAGAAAAAACTGAAGAAAAAAGGGAGATAGAGTATTCGGTTTATGTTTGTTATTCCTAACCTAGATATCGTAAGCACAAACCGTTTCCACAATTTTGAAGACGAAGACTGTAGAAATATTGTAAATTTTCAAAATTTTGTAAAACTCGTCACAGGGTGTTCCAAATGTTGGGTCAAAAATTGGGGATCAAGATTGGCCCATAACTTTCGGTTTTCAAATTAGAACTCTATTTTTTTATGATTGCGTTGGATTCTGCGATGATGATAATGTTTTAACATGTTGATGCACCCAAAATTAATAATTCTTGAGTTATTCATTATATGTCGAACGTAGCGTCAAATTCATGAAATCTGTTTCATATCAACAATGATTAATGAATTCAGAAGAGAGGTGTGTCACTAGTGAGTTATTGGAACAATTCATCTTCTATGAACAAGGTCATTGTTGATATGAGACAGATTCTATGAATTTGACGCTATAAGACATGAACTCAGGAAATCCTGAATACTCAAGAATTATTAATTTTAGGAGCATTAACATGTTGTAACATTATCATCATTTTTCTTCGTACAATCCCAAAGCAATTATAAGAAAATATGGTTCTAATTTGAAAAACAAAAGATATGGGCCAATCTTGATTTTGACCCAACATTTGGAACACCCTGTGACGCTTTTTTCAAAATTCTAAAAATTTACAATATTTCCACTGTCTTCGACTACAAAAATGTGAAAACGGTTTGTGCTTAAGATAGCTAGATTAGAAATAACAATCATAATACCGAATACTCTTATCTCTCCTTTTTCTTCAGTTTTTTTCTCGATATTGGAAAATATTATGACGAATGCGACGATTCGAATACGATTGTAGGTATTCAGAATTGATAACTCTATCGAATTCGTAAAGAAAAAAAATTTACATTTTTTTTTACTCCCTGTATAACGGAAAGTGGTCAGGCTGCAAGAATATCTTAGCTCGGTAGATAATGTCAAAAAATATCATAATCCCAATTTTCAGATTTCAAATAGGTCCAGTTCTCCGGAAACGCCTAATAGGCCGTCGAACTTGATACACCCTGTATTGTCGATGTCCTAAAAACTACTCTACTTCTATTTATTGCTCGTATTGATTTAAGACTACCGTTCAAGAGGTTATTCTTTTTAGTTTTTTGTACCTTAGTATATATACAATAATTTTAGAAGAAACAGGGATTTGAGAATGAAAAACTTTCAACGTTATTGACAGTGATCCGAAGTCCGAGAAAATCTCACAGACCTTTTGGAATATTTTTTTTTTTTATGTTCTGGTTCCCACGAAAAGGGATATCCTGCAATGTTCAGAGAAACATCGTGACACTTTGTATATGATTTCATGTTTCTGGTAGGAATGAAGTTGATCAAATCGCGGTATATTATAAAGTTCCCTGCCCAGTTTTTGTTTTTTTTTTTGATCTTGAGGTAGGGAAAATGAACCTAACCTAACCTAACTTAACCTAACCTGAATGCGGATCGATGTTTTATTTTTTATCAAATTTTTTTTTTTATTAAAAAATAATTTTTGTCAACTTTTGGTAGGGAAAATGAACCTAACCTAACCTAACATAACCTTTCCTTGTTAAACTAAACTATATAGACTATATATAACACTATATCAGAGCCGTATATTTATACAGGGTGTCCCGTAAAGACCACGTCAAACGAAAACGGAATGTAGATCAGAATGTGCTCTACCAGATGTGAAAAAATTTTTCTTATGAAAGTCTCACAGTTTTCGAGGTATTTGATGTTTTATGAAAATGTTGAATTTTTACACTTAAAATGCTTTCTCCCTTGCGGAAGCTACAATTGAATACTTTTTGAATCAGTTTTTTCCGTGAATATTGTTGAATGATTACTTCAATTTTATGCAATGAAAATAACACAAAATATTATACAGGTATTCTGAAAAAAAAATTTTAAATTCATGTTTTGAAAGAAG
Source organism: Hippodamia convergens (assembly GCA_038502775.1). Classification (NCBI taxonomy): domain Eukaryota; kingdom Metazoa; phylum Arthropoda; class Insecta; order Coleoptera; family Coccinellidae; genus Hippodamia; species Hippodamia convergens. Next base: position 13,169,758 of record CM076607.1, on the reverse strand, counting down.
TGTTTTTTGTACTGAATTCTATCTGACGTAGTGTAAAAAAAAGACACTAGACCTTTTCTTCATATTACATTGAAAATTTGCCCACTTCGTGAGGATTCCGAAAAGGTAAAATACAGGTGATAACCTTCTTCAGAAAAAAAGATATTTGAATATTTATCGAAAATGGAGCATTCCTGTGAAAAACTGATTTTTTCACCTTTTCCATTAATACTTTCATTTTGCACTTCCTGATGAAAATAATGAATCAACAAATCAATAAAATGTTATTAAGATGCCAATTCACTGAATAAGTTTTTTTATTCCTTTTTCTTTGCCTAAAGAACTCTCGAACATTGATATGATGTGATGCGATTTAATGATTCAAACTTAAGGTACTTAAGGTATCTATGGAAACGGTCATTTTCATCTAGTGCACCTTATTTATGGAGAAGTACGTCTTAATGCTAGAGCTGCATCGAGGCTTTATTCAGAGCGGTACCCCAATCGCCGACATCCGAATTACGAAGTTTTCATCCGGACCCGTAATGCAATTGTCGAAGGAAGAGTTCCTAGGAGTCGTAAAAGTAGTGGAGGATGATACCATTTTGAATGAAGTCGAAAATAATCCTTCAGTATCAACCAGAATGATAGAGCTCATGACGGCATATCAAAAACAAGTGCCCATAGAATCCTGAGGAAGCACCAATATCACCCCTACCATATTCAGAGAGTTCAACAACTACTACCCAGAGACTATCAAGCCCGAGTAGAATTTTGTCAACAAATGTTGCTGCCGAAACATACAGAAAATCCCAATTTTTTCAATAATATCCTTTGGACTGATGAGTCTTCCTGTACTCAAAGCGGGTACATCAATCTGCATAATCTTCATAGTTGGAACATCGAGAATCCGCACAATATAAGGCAAAAATGATCCCTATATCGATTTACGGTGAATTTATGGACTGGCATATACGATGGAAAAATATTCGGTCCGACAGAATTGCCGCAATTATCAAACGGCACCAACTATTTGAATTTTCTAAGGAACAGTGTACCCTTACTTTAGAAGATATACCACTGGAAATGCGATGTAATCTATGGTTTCAACACGACGGGGTGCCCAGCACACTACAGTCGTCATGTTAGGGAATATTTAAACCAAACATATCCTCACCGGTGGATCGGAAGGGGCGGTGAAATTTTGTGGCCTCCACGTTCACCAGACTTAAATCCTTTGGATTTTTTTTACTGGGGTTTTTTAAAAAATGAAATTTATTCGAATCCCATAAGAGATGAAGCACAACTAAAGTACCGGATTCGCATTTCAGCAGACAAAATGAGGGGAGAAGTTTGTATGGTATGAAAAGGTCATTTCTCAATAGATGCAGGGCATGTATTAGCGAAGGAGGTGGTCATTTTGAGCACTTGCTCTAATACGAATCCTGAATTTTTATTATTGATATTTTTATAAAGTTTCTTCACAATACATTTGTTGATATTGAAGGTCCTGTGCGTTATTACATTATATCATTGCAATTAATGAATAATTTCACTTTATGAGTATTTTAAAGACAAACTGACATTTTCAAGAGAATTATTCAATATGTTACACCAGAATCTGCAAAATGAAAGGACTTGTGGAAAAGCTCACAAAATCAGTTTTTCATAGAAATGCTCCATTTCCGATAAACATTCAAATATCTTTTTTCGTGAAGAAGATTATCACCTGTATTTTACTTTTTCGGAATCCTCACAAAATGGGCAACTTTTCAAGGTAATATCCAGAAAGGTCTAGTGTCTTTTTTATACCACGTCAGATAGAATTCAGTACAAAAAAAAAACACTTCCTTCAGAACATGAATTTTAACTTTTTTTTCAGAATCCCTGTATAATATTTTCTGCTATTTTTCATTGCATGAATCGAAGTAATCATTCAACAATATTTACAGAAAAAAACTTATTCGAAAAGTATTTAATTGTAGCTTCCACAAGAAAGGAAGCATCTTGAGTGAAAAAATTCAACATTTTATAAAACATCAAATATCTCGAAAACTGTGAGACTTTCATATATAGATTTTTTCACATCAGGGAGAGCACATTCTGATCTACATTCCGTTTTCGTTTGACGTGGTCTTTACGGGGACACCCTGTATATATGGAGTATATTTATGAGTTTCATTTATTTTTTTTCTCGAAAATTACTGCCTCCCCAGAGCTGTAATTGAGACTGTAGTATCAGGAAGTCCTATTGATTCACTGTACAAAATATTTTTGAAATCGGTGACGGGGCCTATAAAATTTGTAATTATCCAAATCTCTTCTCTTTTCAGGTTGGGCCTAAGATGTCGGAGGGCAAAGTCTTCCACACAGCAACGATTGTACTGTACAACTTCACGAGAAAATATGTATCGATCAATTCGACTAATCGAACCACTTTGGAGGACGAAGATCAAAACAACTGGTGGGCTCTGTCGGCCCTTTTTCTGGCCGCTGGAACAGCTGCCGGTAATATCCTGGTGTGTCTGGCCATTTGCTGGGAAAGGAGGCTCCAGAATGTGACCAATTATTTCTTGATGTCGCTGGCCATCACAGATTTGATGGTGGCGATTTTGGTGATGCCTTTGGGAATTCTGACGCTTGTACGAGGTAGGAATTATTTAAGGATGGAATAATCAAAGTGAAACGTTTCGATAGTATCAATAATATATTGTCCGCTGGTATATACAGAGTGTTCCTAAATTGAACGTACAAACGAAAAGGGGAGATTCCTTGAGTGAGTTTAAGAAAAAAAGTCCCATAAACATGGGGTCGCAAACGTTTCGTTTTCGAGATACAGAGTGTTGAACTTTGAATTTTTTTCAAGTTTTTTTCTCATACTATCTACACTTCACAAGATATTCAACTGAAATTTGGCATAGATATTACATTTGGAAGTTCTCACCACGTGACATGGCAATTTCGATAAAGATCTACAGGGTGATATTTTTTCTGGAACACTGCCACCTGTTCTTCTGCAGAACTTTTTTTTGGTGAGCAACTGTTAATTTTCAACATTTGCTTTAGTTCAGTCCTTTGCGGTTACTTAGTTTTCTTGTTATGATTTTTTTTAATTTTACGTTTCTTGTTGTAATACATTTTTTGTGTTGATTATACGAGTTTATCGAATCTTTATGAATCATCGCTACAGATCAGGAAAACTTCCATAAAAACTGACACTGAATTCATTCACCACAGCTTACAAAGTGGCCTTCCCATCATAATTTGGATTTTCACGAGGATTTCGAGAGAATCGTTCAAAATTTTTTTTCTCGAAATCGTTGGTAGATACGACAAAACTACAAGAGACCGAAAAGTTTAGTATAAGAACAAAGCTCCTTTTTACATTTTTTCAAATTAACAGTTGCTCACCAAAAAAAAGTTCTGCAGAAGAACAGGTGGCAGTGTCCCAGAAAAAATATCCCCTGTAGATCTTCTATCGAAATTGCCATGTCACGTGGTGAGAACTCTCAAATGTAATATCTACGCCAAATTTCAGTTGAATATCTTGTGAAGTGTAGATAATATAAGAAAAAAACTTGAAAAAAATTCAAACTTCAACACTCTGTATCTCGAAAACAAAACGTTTGCGACCCCATGTTTATAGGACTTTTTTTTCTTAAACTCACTTAAGAATCTCCCCTTTTCGTTTGTACGTTCAATTTAGGAACACCCTGTATAAGCAGTAATTAATTATTATATGCGTTTTTCCAAATCATACACAAACATTGATTTTATTGTCTGATCTCTGTTATAATTTGATGAATACTTCCTATACATTAACTTCTTGGGAATAATTTTCTCTAAAAGTTGGATGTGTGGTAAGTGGTCTCATTTTGTTGAAACAAAATATTGACGATTCAAATATGTTGGCCTCAGGTTTCTCATGAGTCCAACATCGCCCAAAAAATAAAACGCCTCAGGTAGTGCTTCAGCGCGTCGTGAAAAACTGGAATACCAGAAATGATCATGTTAACCGCAGTTCAGTCTAACAGAAATATTTTTCGTCAAGTGAAAGTCAAGGTGAATTATTGTCCTCGTGAATCATCACAGGAATGAAACAATAAAATTGATTCTTTCATTTGATTTATGTACTGAGAATAATGAAGAGTAATACATATAACAAGTTATGTATAATTCGAAAACAATCGCTAGAATTAGTGTAATATTTTTTCTGTACAACTGCCATTAAAAGTGATACTTTTAATGACAGCGAACAATATTTATGGAGAAGAATTTTTTCATCGATGACAATTCTATATGCAATGTAATGATCAACATAGCCCTCGGCTGCCGTCGTAGACTTCCATACACCATGTTTTTCATATCCGCAATATTTGCTCCTGATTCTGCTAGCAATGAAGCGGAGGATCTCCGCAAACAGTGTCCTGTATATTGCTTTGGTTCTGGCAGTTTGAGGAATTCGGCAACAATAGATGGAATTTTCCCAAATGTGTTAATACCAACTGGATTGGCAGTGCATTTATTATTCATGTATTTCAGGAAAAAACGACGATGTTTGATGACAGAAGGGCGCAGTGTAAAGTACTTATGAAAATAGTCTACATACTTCCCAATAATACTGAAAGAACGACTGACTTTCGTTTTTGTATTTGGAAGTTGTTTTAACCAATGATTAATTTATTATTTCGATGTCTTCCACTGATAAATTTCACAATTCTACACGCCAACAGGCTCCAAATAATCCGAAAATAGTTGCAACCTTAACCATCAAATATTTCTCATCTGGTGCCTTTTTTATAAACTTTTCAACTTGTTCACGAGTGAGAATTTTCGATTTTTTGCGACGATATCCTTCACTTTTCCGTTTTACATATGCTAATACCTTAAAATATTTACTAACATCCACACCATTTTTAACAAAGGCGCTTGACCTCATCATTGAAAATTTGCTCTACGAGGTTGATGAACTCAATATTTTTTATTTTTCTTCTAAGTATGCCAGGAAAACAGTTTCACTGAAGTTTCCTTCTACATTTTCCAATTCACACCAGACTATAAAATTGTTATATGCAATATCGTACTGCTGAACAGATTTTTTAGGTAGGAGTTATAGATTTGCTCTTCTTGCGGACTCTTCAATATCCAGAGGAACAACCAAATCGTCACTTTTATTAATAATTGGACTCTCGACAAACATATTGAGCAGTTGAAAACCCAAGACGGAAATTGGACAGGAACGAAATTCAAATGACAGCTTCTTTTCTCATTTGTTAGTAATCATAACGTTGGCAACGTTCGTCATTCACAACAACCTTTTGATTATTTGAATATTAAAATGCATTTTGAAGTTTATTTTCATTGAAAATTCGCCCATTTCATTATCAAAATAGGGCAGTTGTACAAAAAACATTGTATGGTATTTGTGTTAAAAGTGATTTCATTTTGTTCGTGAAATTGTTCAATTCGCTCCACTCACAAAATAAAACGTCACTTCAAACACTCATATCATAAATAACTATTGTTCTACTTCGTTCTTCAATTTCTGAACATTGAACTGGATTTTTAGATCGAAGTATTCCTTTGGATGTCCTGTTTATATTTGGTTTTCTTCAAGGCGTTTGTCTAGGTCCCAAATCGTCGGCTTCTGTTTAAGCTTCAACGGCTGGGCATAATACTTTGGCAAGTTGTGAATCTATCGTCAATTTGTCTCTTTCTCTTTCTCATTGCATTTAAATTTTGAAAAAAAAAATAAAATACTGTCGAACCTCTGTAACTCAAACTCGTACATACATCAGATGCTTCGGACGAGCACATAAAAAGAGCTTATTACCCAATTCAAATTTGGCTAGGTAATAGAGCACCCAATTGAATTGTCTGGGGATGGAATAAAATAAATGCAAAAATTACCTGCACCACAAGAATTGCTGAAAATAATTTTTGCAACTGCAAAAAAAGATTCCATGCGTCAAGCACCTGCAGAAAACTCACCTTTTTTTTAACGATACATGTGGGAAATGTGCAGGTCTTAACTGCCAAAACAGTGAAACAATCTTTGGGAAAGATGATGAAAAAACGATTGACAGTGGCGACAATGCCTTAGAATTAAATTGAATCATCGACAAAAAAAGTATCAATTTCTAGTAAATAAAGTGATAAATAAATGAAATGTTTGAATGTATTTTGTAATTTATTATTTCATACAAGAAGAGGTTGCTTTTAGGGATTTAAAAATGAAAGGCCGCTTTTATATATGTTTTGTAGAATATTATTTTCAAAATAGTATCATAACTGTCAGACACTTTCCATGGGCCAAAACTTTCGTTAGAGGCTTTGAAGCTCCAAAAAAATGAATTAATTTATTATCACATTTCTGATAATGAAAAGTAATTTGATAACATATTTGAAAATCAGAAATGTGAAAATAACTGAATTCTTTTTTTTATTTTGAAGCTTTAAAGCGTCTAACAAAAGTTTTGGTCCATGGAAAGTGTCTGACACTTATGATACTATTTCAGAAATAATATTCTATGGCCAGCTCAATGTTTTTTTGAAAATGATAGTAAAATACTGACTGATCTGTAATTTCCAAACTCATTTACATCCCTCTTTTTGAATATAGGTCTTACAATGACTTTCTTTAGTCTGTCTGGAAATACTCCTTTCTTTATGGAATTGTTCACTACTGTTCCTAAAGGTTCTAATATCTTCTTTGATGTTTGCTTCATTATGAAATTAGAAAACACCGTCATCTCCACTTGTCTGATAATTTTTGACCTTTGATTTCTGTATGGGTTGTTCATCGAATATCCAGGGCATGGTTTGCAAAGTATTTGTTCAGTTCATTCTAAATCTCCAGTAGATTGCCTTTCATAGGGAAATTGTTTTTATCAGAGTTACTTTTGATTGAGTTTATTACTGACCATGTTGCCTTACTCTTGTTGTCTGACCTCTCTATTATTTCTTGAAATGCTTTTCTTTTGTTTTGGAGTGGCATTCTGTCATATTCATATTGGGCTTTATTGTACCTAATGATCTTGAAATTTTTACAGATCTTCTTCAGACTAAAAGAACATCTTATCGATCTTTCATCTGCTTTAGCATTGGACAAGATTTATTATATTTACCTTTCTTATATATTGGAAACTTCTTCAAAGGACAAGCTTGATTGAAATATTGTAAATAGATGTCATGAAACCAGTTGAACTGTTCATTAACATCTTCTATATCTTGCAGTAGTGACCAATTTTGATTGCATTGGTATATCTCAGGTATTTACAATGAAATGTACCATCTTTTTTTAACATATTCACCACGTACATTCATTGTCCTCTATTGCAGTACTCCATTCTGGAGTCTTGTTCATCTTTCGCACTGAAGCAAAATATTGAAGATTTATTTCTTGAAGAATTCCCCGATCAATGTCGTTGAATTAGCTTCAATTATCACCAACCTTCAGTCGTTTGAATCAGGTTCTTTCTTTATTTGCAACGTTGATGTAGAATCAACGTTATAGCTGCAAGCATTGCCATCTGCTGTCAAGTTGAAAAAATCCGATCAAATTTCATGGCGCCATTCAGTTTTCGCGGCTCCGCGAAACGCGAGAATTAATGCTTCCACAACGGCGGGACAAAGCTTTCAATCCGCCATCAGGGCATTGTCAATCGATCTGCATCAGTTCACGGTCGCTTAGCCATCACGCCAATTGCTTCTGCTTCGGGTTTAGAGCGAGCGATCAAACAGCACGGGGCGATTGGATTTCGTCAGCTACTGTCATAACTGACGGTGATACCGTTGTGACTGCTGGTCCCCAGACATTCAAATTATGGGAGTTCCACCCGATATCTTCTGAGACACCCGATAGACAACTGAAACATAATCGTTATCATCGGCAATAGCGGTTATCTCTGAGCAAACAGCCGACCCGACAGCGCAAACAGCATTAATGAATTCGAGCTCACAATGGCAACCCAAGGAGTGTAGTGTAATGTATATCTGAATTTGGAAAGGAGATGAGTTTCAACCCTAATTTGGAAGAATTAGGTCCTCGCGACCCGAGAACCGTTATCAGATGACTGTTTAATTCTCGACTACGACCATTTTTTGCGCAGCATTTACTGAATATCCGGGGAGGTTCTTCAACTTCAGAAATACTTTTTTCCTTACAAATCTTTTATGGTTTGGCTCGGTTCAAAATTAATGAAAAATTGTCGTTTTCAGTTATATTGTAAGGTTTTAAGTCCTACGAGAATACTACTTATGTACGGTTAAAGTTACTGTCAAAGGTTCAGGCTAGTGAAGAGCTTTAGATAAATATTTAGATCAATGCTTCTACTCTGGATAAGGAAAATCTAAACTGCTCCACATGAGTTACGGATATTGACCTGAATTGCAAAAAATTAAGTTTAGATGACATTTTGTGATGAAAAATTCATATGCACCTGAGGGAAATAAAATTAATGTTAGTCTGTAGGTCTGCAGCGTATATAGAGGATGTTAAGAAAAATCGAGTAAAATAACGAAATTTTATTCCCAGAGAATTCAAGCATTTTAAGACACTATCAATACAATGTATGGCCTCCACGGGCATCAATAACAGCTTGACATCTTCTTTGCATACTACACACGAGGTTGTTGAACATTTCTTAAGGAATTTGGTTCCATAAACGGGGCAGAAGCTCTCTCAGATCATTTGAGGATTCTGAGGTAGTTTGATGATTATATAATCTTCTTTGGAGCATATCCCATGCATGTTTTATGAAATTCAAATCTGGTGAGTGCGGAGGTATTGGTAGATGTGGAATACCAAGCTCCTAGCGCGCATTCTCAACTATGGCTGCACGGTGCGGTCTAGCGTGATCGTCTAGTAATTGAAAAGTTTCAGCAATAGCAGCGTGAAAATTTGGCAAAACATTGTCAATGACATGCTCCTTATAGTGAAAGATGGTCATATTCAAAGGACAAATCTGTAGATCTGTGCGCCCGTTTAAAAATATCCCGGCCCATACCATAAGACTACCCCCCCGGAATGGATGGACTTCTTGGACATAGCGATGATTACGGGGTATGCGTGGGATTGTCCATACCCTTATTCTCCTAGAATCCATATCTAGATTCATTAGTGAAAAGGACACTACGCCATTGATCGTTCCAATTGATATGTTGCCTTGCCCATTCCAGTCTTTGATGCTTATGGTTACGTGTTAATATAACTCCTCCTAATGGACGTCTAGAACCTAGATTCACATTTCTCAAACGTCGTCTAATAGTTTCGATGGAAACTTGGATCCCATCTGCATTTTGAAGAGTATTCCGTAGCATTCTACACGTAGATGGAGGCTTCCTTCTTGCCGAAACGAAGATGAAACGATCCTGAGCAGGTATTGTTCTTCGTCGCCCACCAAGGTCTTTCCAACACGGAACCTGCCTCCTGAACCTATTCCAAAGTCCTTGGAGCCTTTCCGCTACAACAACCTGAGTTCGGTCACTCTGTAGAATTCCGATAGCCCTATTGGACTCAGCATTTTTTAATTTACGTCTTGGCATTTTCAGAAAACTCGTTTCAAATCGAAGCCGTTGATAAACTGACTTTATTTCAAAATAAGAATATTCATGAAGCATATGCAGAGAACCAAACTCCAGAAAAAAGGCGACCAGATTGGAGAAATGTCTCATACTGATTTTTATTGGATCGATTCAAGTTGTTATTGAGTTTCACATGATTTTATAGCGATTTCCTCGAAGGTAACATACTCTTCAAAACGATTTATTATAATATCCCTAACTCTTGTGGAGCAATATATTTATGTAATTATTCTAGCCTCAGTTTGTATGTCAAATTCTAGGGGAAAATGAATAAATTTGAATGAAATCATAGAGATTCTTATGAAAGGACCAACATAGGTCATACTAGATACCCCACATATACTACGCTCGCAGCTGAATATTTCGAAAATGGTACATTTCAGATAAAGGTGATCCCCGAAAAACTCTACTTATTTTTTCCTCACTAATTGATATGTGAGTGGAAAAATACGGTTTCACTTTGGAAAAATCCAATTTTTCGATTGTTTTGAATTCAAACTTTGATAGACTACCAGTTTTTTCCTGAATATGACTATTTAATTATACGAATCCATACTAATAAAATAAATGTGAATGTCCGTGTGTTTGTGTGTTTGTTTGTCCTCTATGGACTCAGGAACCAGATGACCGATTTTGATGAAACTTTCACTATATTGTGGAGAATTTTTTCTGGAAGGTTTTCATGTAGGGTTCTTCCCTATATAACGAAGAAATAAGAAAAAATATCGATTTTTCATGAAAAATCCCATTACTTTCCGGCTTTTACAGGCGACGCTGCGTAAACTATGAGAGATGGAGAAACATGGTCAAAAACAATTTTGTAGTGCTTGAAAAGTTCTATAAAAAAACCCCCGACGGCATATGTCTAACTGCCGAAGACAACCGACGATAGTCAATTTTATTATTTTCAATTCTAACCAAAATAATGGTCAATTTGAGGAGGGCTTTTGACTGACATAGAATGAATCAATATAAAAATGAATGTGACTGTTATCTGCGGCATTTATTCCTGATGAAAAATGCTTTTTACAGAATAGTTTTCTAATGGATAGTTTGAAAGTTACAGTAGGTTGAACGAGAGTGAATTTGAGCAAGGAATTATTGAATCTATACGCGACATCGTTTTGTCATGTATATGTTATGGACCATGTGATTAATTGGGCATTATGAAAAATGCCCGGGCAGTATGAATAATGCCCAATATGAGAGGACAATGTGATAATAAGTAATAAGTATTGAAATAATCAAATTGCCCGGGCATTATTAATAATGCATATTAAATATCGGGCAGAGTGATTCAACCCCGGTTCTTATCCTCATAATTTTATTTCAAACATATGTGTAACAAAAAATTGTAACATTAATCACAAAAATAGATATTATTTTCTTTTTCTGGATGATATACTTCTTAGAATCTTCAAACTTAAATAGTATATTCCAAAACGAATGCGAAATTCGACAGCATGAGTGTTGGAATTGCCTTCTGCAACGAGTGTTAGACGATATTTTCTCTTTTTCAGTCAAGTTTCATGAACTATTGTCGAAATTCAATGAACAATTGAGATTATACATCCTATTGACTTTTGTATTGTGTGTTGGTAGTTGGTATGACTGTAACGAAAACTGACACATTACGGGATTTGAATTTGATTCGCACGTATTCTAACATAAATTCAAATTATGCCATATTGACAATCGACTTTTGTCGGAATCTGATTGGATCGAATGTCAATTTGGACAACCAAAAAACCAAAAATATAACTGAAAACAATGCTGTTATGCTATATATCTGTATATAATTGTATCCTTGCTTGACATTCCCTGTAATTATTTGAGGGTAATTAATAAATTATTATTGTTATTATTATGGCGTATCCCCCCGCGTTCTTCTTCGCCCATTATCACATTGCCCAAACACGACTGGGCAATATTCATAATGTCAGGGCAATGTGATAACTAAGAAACTTCAAATCATAATTAATCACTTTGCCCTAAATGGTTTGTCAATATTCATAATGCCCGGGCAATATGAAAAATGCCCGGATGTATCACTTGGTCCACAACATATACACGTGCAGTCTCTCCATCGATACAAGGTTATGAATGTGGGGTTGCGTACCTATCAGTACCGTTTTAAATTAAAATATAACGCGAGCGAAGGCGCGGGTATGAGCTTGAATTAATTAAGTATGAAAAGTAGAATCAGCTGGTAATTAATCATTTTGGATGACCTCGATGTGATGTTGAAAGTTGGAAGTACTTTATGATCAAACCATAGATTCCGCAGGACAAATACTTCTTCAAATAATTCAAAAAATTATCTCGGGATTCAACAAAAAATAATCCAGTTCGTAAATTTTTTTTTAAAACCATCAGATCGACATAGTTATCCTCGCTACCTCTGTTAGCTACCACAATGGGAAAGTTCGTAAAGGATATTGTTAGGCGTTTCATCGAATAGAAAGAAGCAACTCACGGAAAATTAGATTGATAGTAATCAAGTGCAAAAATGCCCATTGGATCCTGGACTGATACCCACCTGAAATGTGGAAAGATAGTTCTATTATCAGAAAGCCTGCTATAAGAATATTTGTTATCTGAATCCGCAAGTTGATGTAGTAGCTGACGTCTCTCTTAAATCACCTTATGTCGCCGATCGTAAACTTTGTTTTTACAGCAAACGGTCTCTCAAACCTTATGGGAAATCATCCACTTCTGGAAAATGGGAGCTCGACTCATTTCATCATTCATCTCCAATAATCGTCGGAATTCTGCTCTATCATGGAGCAGGGTTGGTAGACCGATGAATGGACTTACTCAAAAAAAAATGATTATACGGAAAATTATTATTTTGAAAATTATGAAGGAATCTTTATGAAACATATTAGTACCTAATTATTCTTCAATCTTGAAATATACTTCGCGCAACAATCAAAGGAACAGAGAAATTTTCGAAATATTTCGGTGATTTTCAACGAGTTGTATCTCAGTGAAAAATGGTCGTATTGGTAATAAAATAACTTACTTCTGAAGCTTAATGACTCTAGTTTCTTAATTCATTGAATAAAAAATTCTCGGAAGACCTGTAGTAGCCATGCAATCCTTGGCTAAATAAGGAAGAAAAAATTCAAAAAATTTCTCAAATTATGATTTTTGCTCTTCGCACATGGTAACATTTTTTCGAGATAGACCGAGCAAGGATCGCATTTCTGGTTTATTCAGCTCTAATGAGGAATGTTCACAGGTATGCAAAATCGATCTAAACTTCGTCACAGTATAACCTATATGTATATGAAATCACTAGTTTTTGTTTCAGTCGAAAAGACCTAGTAGTTCGGATTTTACAACCCCGTGAATATTCAATTTCTCGCGGCGATGTGACGTCATACTACATACGCAAATCGCACTCCGTGAGACGAAAGGCCCTTATATTGGACCCGGCTACGTTCTGAACCTCGCAAGTCGTTGGATGTAAAGTGACGTCACACGGATCCATCGAACTCATGTTCATAACTCGATATCTCGGGCGCTATTTGAAGTATTCAAATAATTTTTGGACACAATATTTTCATTTTCTACGGAGAATAGGAATATGTAGAAATTGAAAAATGTGAACACTCCTCATTTGCCTTTTACGATTTTCGAATATGACCATTTGTCTTCGAGATATCCAATGTTGAATGCAAAAAAATCTTTTTCCACTCAACTGCCGATATCTCCGGAACTGCTGGTCGCCTAGCAAGCCAACAGCAAGCTTTTTATTCTCCAGGAAATCTCCTACAAAAATCTGTTATGTTTAATGAAAATTTTTTTTCTGTAACGTTAACGTGAATAAATAGAAAAAAAATTTCATTTTGCCATATTTTTGTTGATTGACTGTATCTCCGTCCATATCGGAGGGAAAGCTTAGGTTATGAGGAATTTTAACAGGCTGATGTCCCCAAAATCTTTTATAAATCGGTGGATCGATCGGTTCAGCGGTTTTGTTGGACCGATTGATTGAAATTCTGAAAAAATTAAGGAAAACAGTTTTTTTCCTCAAACTTGACCTTATATTTTCACCCAATCAATAATTACATTATTGATTCATTCTTTACTAAAATTGGTTTGTTTTTGGAGATAAATTATAAAAAAAAAATTAAAACGTATTAAACAACAGTTTTTCATGAAACATTTTCGACTTATTCGGTAAAAACACCGATTTGAAAAAAGATTAGTTAAGAAAACTAAATTCTTGTTTCCTCAATATTTTCAAAATATCAATCAATCGCTTTAAGGATCCACCGATTCAGGAGGGGAATTCGAGGAACATCCAGCTGAGAAATTCCTCATATCCTAAATAGGCCAAGCAAACTAGTTTCCAAAAATAGTGTTTCTGGAAACAACTGGTGGAGTTCAAATAACTGTTTAAATCATTCTTTTAGGCCTCTAATAAGAGTAGTTTGATCTTTGCCTCAATTTCTCAGTGGAGCTTATGTGGTGACGTTCGAAAAAAACTCGAAATTTTCGGACTTTTTTTAGTTTTTTAGTTTCTCGAATAGCTCCTAAACTGAGCACTTAATTCAAAACATCATTGTATTCAAAAGTGTTCAGCATTCAATTCTGCTTTTGGAAAGTATTACGATATTATATGTTGAAAAAGTAGTTTTATAGAAATCGAACGTAAAATTATGGAAATTTTCAAACTTTTCGAAAAAATATATTTTTTTACGATAAACCGTAGAATACCTATGAAACTGCAAACTTCAGAACGAAATGTCATAGAATGGGAGGTGAAGATCATCATATTGTGATAAAAACGTGACCCCACCCCTTCAAACAACAATGTTGAATTGCGCAGTAGCTCATTCTACTGAGGATGCTGATCATTGCATCCTAGCTAGTGCTGTTGAATTTGCTCAGCAGTCTCATGAGTGTGTCGATAATGTTGGGGAGGGCACTGAGCTTCTTGTAATTTTGATTGTTTCAGCCCATTGTGTACTAACATTTTTTACTAGGGCCTGGCAAAGGCAAGCAAGACAATGTTTTCTTATCTCCTTTGCACTACAAGTTTTCATCTGTTCCTTCATGCTTTTAATGACTGCGACATTACGTCATAATTTTTTGGTAAAGGAAAAATGAAATTCCTGAAGACGTTTGAAATCAACACAAACCTGCTTTGAAAACAGCAGAATTGTTTAGCAAATCTAATGCTTCTGCCGATAAGGTCGACCAGGCAGGGAAGAAATGCATGGTTGCCCTTTATATAAATGATTTCAAGCAATCAAATGTATTGTGGTACGAGATGTTTGAAAAATTTTTAACCAAAACCTCATTTAATCTTGCCTCTATGCATCCGACTGAAGCAACACCTCCACAACTCCTTCTGTGGACGTATTTACAGGTAATGAAAATATGTAATATATTGTTCTTAGTAATGAGTTGTATTGTTAGTTATTAGTTTATGAGACCCACGTTTGTTATTATAATTGATTTAGTTGATTCTCAACGTATTCCGGAATTTCAGTTGTCATTTACCAAGGCACTAAAAACATGGTAGAATAATATGTTGTTTTTCGGGGAGAATAGACAATTTAACGTTTTGTTTGCCTTTGCTAGGCTTTAGTTAAAAAATGTTGGTGCACATAGTAACTGGAGCAGTCAAAATAGTGTCCTCCTCATCAATAACCATAACCTCATGAGACTGCTGAGCAACTTCAACAGCACTAGTCACGATCAAATGATCAGTATCCTCAGTAGGATGATCTACTGCGCGATTTCATATTGTGGATGGGAGCAGGTGGGTTACGTTTTTATCACAATTTGATAGTCTATAACTCTCATTCTATAGAAATGTTATAGCATTTCGTTCTAAAGCTCGTAGTTCCAAAGATATTATTCGTTTTATAATGAAAAAAAGGGTTTTTTCAAAAAGTGTAAAAATTTGCCATATTATGACGTACGATTTCTATGAAACTATTCGTTCAAAATATAATATCGTAATACTTTTTAGAAGCAGAATTCAATGCTGAACACTTTTGAACACAACAATGATTTGAATTAAGTGCTTAGTTTAGCAGCTATTCGAGAAAAACCTTAAATAGTCCGAAAATTTCGAGGTTTTTTGAACTTCACGACATACGCTCCACTGGGAAATTTGGGCAAAACTCAAACTACTCTTATTAGAGGCCTAAATGAATGATTAAAAAAGTTTCCAGCACTCCACTAATTAATTTTAGGCAAAATTTTAATTTGCTTGGCCTAAAACTTTCTTCCCAATATTTACGAAGATACAGACCATTAACCAAAAAAAATGGTAACATGGAATTTTTTGCTCTTTTTTCACGTTAACGTTACAGGCGGAAACTTTTGTTTTTTTTATTATTCATGAAAGTGCTTTGTAGGAAATTTTCTGCAGAAAAAGAAACCGAATATGGACTCGCTAGTCGCTCAGTAGCTCCGGAGATATCGGCAGTTAGAGAAAAAGGACCTTTTTGCATTCAAAATGAGATATTTCGAAGACAAATGGTTTTATCCGCAGGTGATAATAAACAAATTAAAGCTGAATAAATAAATAGGCTATGCAACCTTCGCATCGGTTCAACTCCAAAAAAAAAAATTCTATGAGCATAAAACAAAAATTATAATTCGAAAAATTTTGAAAATTTGTAGATTGCGTAGCTACCGGTAATCCAAAACATTGTTTTTTTTTTTCACATACGACCATTTTTCACTTAGATAAAGCCTGTTGAAAATAACGAAAAAATTCAGAAAATTTTTCTATTCCTTCAATCGTTGCGCGAAGTGTATGAAAAGGAACCCTCGTATGAAGTGAACTCGAAAGTAATATCTTCGGTTAAATTTTTTTCAGTCGATCGGTTTGGTTGGGTTTCGAGAATTTGAAGAACGAAATGAAAATTTTACGGTAATGCAAAAGTCCATTTCGAGCAGTGGGAAAAGTTAATCGGGAATGATAAATCCGTTCATGAATTGGCTCATCAATTCACACAGTTTTACGTTCATGATAGGAGGTCGAGCCTGAAATGCGAATTGGAATTAAACGGACGGTGCTGGTGTAGAATTCGAACGGATTATTTTCAGATCAGCTTCCTAACTCTAACCAAGGGACCTGGATATAGATTCGTCGATTGATCTTCATCATTAGATGAATGTATTAAGGATACAGGGTGTACCAAGTTCGACGGCCTATTAGGCGTTTCTGGAGAACTAGACTTATTTGAAATCTGTAAATTGGGATTATGATATTCTTCGACATTATCTACCGACCTAAAATATTCTTGGAGCCTGAACACTTTCAGTTATACAGGGAGCGGAGAAAAAATTTTCAAAAATTTTTTTTTCTGTTTTTTTCTTTTTAAATTTGACAGAGTATGCAATTCTGAATACATTCGTACTCAAATCGTTGCATTCGTCGAAATACTTTCAAAAATATCGAGAAAAACCTGAAGAAAAAGAGAGAAAAGAGTATTCGGTATTATGTTTGTTATTCCTAATCCAGATACCTTAAGCACAAACCGTTTTCACATTTTTGAAGTCAAAGACTGTGAAAATATTGTACATTTCTAGAATTTTGAAAAACTCATCACAGGGTGTTCCAAATGTTGGGTCAAAAATTGGGATCAAGATTGGCCCATAACTTTCGTTTTCCAAATTAGAACCCTATTTTTTTATGATTGCGTTGGATTGTACAAAGAAAAATGATGATAATGTTTCAACATGTTGATGCTCCTAAAATTGATAATTCTTGAGTTATTTAGGATTTTCTGATTTTATGTCGTACGTAGCGTCAAATTCATTAAATCTGTTTCATATCAACTATGACCTTGGTCATAGAAGTTAAATTATTCCAATAACTCACTAGTGACATACCTTTTTCTTTAACTGATTCATCATTGTTGTTATGAAACAGATTTCATGAATTTGACGCAACGTACGACATGGAATCAAAAAATACTAAATAACTCAAGAATTATTAATTTTAGAAGTATCAACATAATAAAACATTATCATCATTTTTCTCTGCAGAATCCATTGCAATCATAAAAAAATAGGGTTCTTATTTGAAAAACGAAAGTTATGGGCCAATCTTGATCCCAATTTTTGACCAAACATTTGGAACACCCTGTGACGAGTTTTTCAAAAATCTAAATATGTAAAATATTTCTAGCGTCTTCGACTACAAAAACGTGAAAACAGTTTGTGCTTAAGATATCTAGATTAGAAATAGCAAACAATATAACGAATACTCTTATCTACCTTTTTTTGTTCAGTTTTTTTTTTATATTTCGAAAAGTATTTTGACGAATGCAACGATTTAATTACGGATGTATTCAAGTGTGTGTCACTAGTGGAATAATTCATCTTCTATGACCAAGATCACAGTTGTTATGAAACAGATTAAATGAATTTGACGCTACATACCACATAAAATCAGAAAATCCTAAATAACTCAAGAATTATCAATTTTAGGAGCATTAACATGTTAGAACACTATCATCATTTTTCTTCATACAATTCAACGCAATCATGAAAAAATAGGGTTCTAATTTGAAAAACGAAAGTTATGGGCCAATCTTGATCCCAATTTTTGACCCAACATTTGGAACACCCTGTGATGAGTTTTTCAAAATTTTAAAAATGTACAATATTTTCACAGTCTTTGACTTCAAAAATGTGAAAACGGTTTGTGCTTAAGGAATCTAGATTAGGAATAACAAACATAATACCGAATACTCTTTTCTGTCTTTTTCTTCAGGTTTTTCTCGATATTTTTGAAAGTATTTCGACGAATGCAACGATTTGAGTACGAATGTATTCAGAATTGCATACTCTGTCAAATTCAAAAAGAAAAAAACAGAAAAAAAAATTTTGAAAATTTTTTTTTCGCTCCCTGTATAACTGGAAGTGGTCAGGCTCCAAGAATATTTTAGCTCGGTAGATAATGTCAAACAATATCATAATCCCAATTTTCAGATTTCAAATAAGTCTAGTTCTCCAGAAACGCCTAATAGGCCGTCGAACTTGGTACACCCTGTATAACCGGCGGTTCAATTAATCCGCAGGATATTGGCATATTAAGATTTCAGTACTGAATATTAAACCTGCTTGATAATTCGATATCGATTAGTAGACCAAGAAAATTAGACTTTTGCCTGGAAATAATTGGTGGAGTTCTGGAAACAGTTTTAATCATTCATTTAAGCCTCTAATAAGAGTAGTTTGAGTTTTGCCCCAATTTCCCATTGAAGAGTATGTCGTGACGTTCGAAAAACCTCGAAAATTCCGGACTACTTTAGGTTTTTTCGAATAGCTCCTAAACTGAGCACTTAATTAAATATATTGTTGTATTCAAAAGTGTTCCACATTAAATTCTGCTTTTGAAAAGTATAACGATATTATATTTTGAACAAATGGTTTCGTAGAAATCATACATCGAAATATGAAAAATTTTTACACTTTTCGAAAAAACACATTTTTTCATTACAAAATGTTCAATATGTTCGGAACTACGAGCTTTAGAAGAAACTGTTATTGAATGAGAGTTGAAGACTATCAAATTGTGATAAATACGTAACCCACCTCCTTCCATCCACAATGTTAAATCGCACAGTAGGTCATCCTATTGAGAATGCTGATCATTTAATCGTAGCTAGTGCTATTGAAGTTGCTCAGCAGTCCCATGAGTGTGTTGTTATTGTTGAGGAGGAAACTGATCTTGTAATTTTGACTGCTCCAGCCTCTATGTGCACCAAAATTTTTTTACTGAAGCCTGGCAAAGGCAAGCAAGACGATAAATTGTCTCTTCTCCCATGCACTGCAAGTTCTTCTCTGTTTCGAAAAACAACATCTTTTTCCCCATGTTTTTAGTGGCTTGGTGAAGAGCAACTGAAATTCCTGAAGACGTTGAAAATCAACTAAATTAATTATAATGATAAATTTTTCGAGCATCTCGTACCACAATACATTTAATTGATTGAAATTATTTTTGAAAAAGACTGCCATGCATTTCTTCCCTGCCTCGTCGAACTTATTGCAGAAGCATTAGATTTGCTAAACAATTCTGCTGCTTTCAGAAGATTTGTGTTGATTTCAGATGTCTTTAGGAATTTCATTTTTCCTTTACTGGAAGAGATGACGTAGTGTCGCAGCCATTGAAAGCATGAAGGAATAATAAGTTGTTTTTCAAAACAGATGAAAGCTTGTAGTGCAAGGGAGAAAAGACAACATCGTCTTGCTTGCCTTTGCCAGGCCCTAGTAAAAAAATATTGGTACACAAAGCGGCTGGAACAATCAAAATTACAAGAAGGTCAGTGTCCTCCCCAACATTTTTCACACACTCATGAGACTGCTGAGCAAATTATACAGCACTAGCTACGATGAAATGATCAGCATCCTCAGCAGGATGAGCTACTGCGCGATTTAACATTGTGGTTTGATGGGGTGGGGTTACGTTTTAATCACAATATGATGGTTCCCAACTCTTATTCTATGACATTTCATTCTAAAGTTCGTAGTTTCATAGCTATTTTAAGTTTTATAATAAAAAAATATGGTTTTTCGAAAAGTGTGAAAATTTGCCATATTTGGACGTATGATTTCTATAAAACTACTTTTTAACAATATAATGTCGTAATACTTTTTAGAAGCAGTACTTAATTTTCAACAATTTTGAGTATCACGAAGTTTTTTAAAAAGTGCTTAGTTCATGAGATATTCAAGAATAACATACGCTCCACTAGGAAATTGGGCAAAGCTCAAACTACTCTCATTAGAGGCCTGAAAGAATGATTAAAACAGTTTCTCGAACTCCGCCAATTATTTCCAGACACACCATTTTTTTTAAGCTAATTTGCTTGGCCTATAGGTACAAGTAGAATGTTTGAATCTCTGGTCCCCTAAAGAATAATATATCTTGAGGAAAAAAGTTTCTACTACAAAACCGACTTGACAAGTCCAGAACAAATTAATATGCATTGAAAGTGAAAAAATAATTGCGCTTTTACTTCGCAAAAACTGGGATACCAAAAATTGTTCTCATTTCTCGAGTCGGTGTCAGACATGTTTTCGAGTACAACATACATGATACCGACTCCATAAATTAACAATGATTAGGCTTTCACGACCGGATACACTGACATTGAAATAGTCTTCCGGATGATTTATCTGTGGTCCATTAGGAATCATTTCACCTAACGTTTCGCCTACAACTGCGGTAGGCATCTTCGTCTAAGATTGTCCCTCGAACGCTGAATTCCTGACACTGACATGTTCGAACTGGAAGTGTTATCTACACCCTGGTTAATGACGGGAAAAGGTGGTGAGTTTACGCAAGCGATGTTGATTAGCCCATCACTTCAGCTTCGTATCGGCTTGATCTTTGTTTTTTCCAAGATCGGTAACCAGGCGCTATGTTAAGAAGTGGTCTCTTCTTTTCTGTAAAAAACGACCAAGAATACTCTGAAGATGCTTACCGCAGTTGGAGGCGACTCGTAAGGTGAACTTATTTCTGATGTAATACGGTCAATGAGCCTGGAAAGACACTTTCAATGGCAGTTAACAATGATTGTTACCACCTAACTTTTCGCGTGGTAAAAATGAATTTTTTTTACCTCCTCTGCATATTAATTTGTTTCAGATGTTTTTTTTAACTAACTTAGTAATTTAAGTAACTAAGTAATTTTAAATTACTGAACGTGCTGGTCATATCGTCGGTTCAATGCCACAGTCACGAATGTGTATAATTGATGTTTGAGAAAAACGCGTTCTGAAAATTCAAGATTCAGCTGAAAATAGATATTCCATTAATTATTATTGATTAGTAAGTACTATGGAGCTTTACCGCATTATGATTAGAATATGTCGTAATTGGTTGAGTAACCATTTGCCGAATCGATGGATTGGTAGAGGTGCAGAAGCTCCGATTCATTGGCCTCCTCGGTCTTGCGATTATAATACCTAGAATAACACAGTTTGGTGGTATCCTAAGGAAAACGTTTATCCTACAGCAGTAACGCACACAGGGGGGAAACCAAGGGGCTGAACCGCCCCCCTCGAGATTCATTTTTGTAATACAAAAATTGAGACTTTCGATCATACGACAAAGATGCATGTTGATGCAGTCCCCCCGAAATGTAATCCTGGGTGTGTGCTCCAGAGGTAAATTCACCTCAAGAATTGAAGGACAGTATTCAACGTCACTTCAATAAATCCAAAGCTGACTCCCAACCGTTTTGAAGATTAATATATTCTTTAAAAAAAGGATAGACTTGAGTATTCGTGAAAGCGTAGGACATTTTGAACACCTGCTTGAATTGAATTATATCCATGTTATTAGTCTTTTTCTATTTTCATCTTGTCATTTTTTGTTTGTTATTACTTGTTGAAAGTTTAGCATTGCACCCCTCAGACTTCATCCTCAGCTACGCCTATGGTTGGATCGCAGCGTCACGCCAACTCCACTTTTACAGCTCTATGGTCGGCTGATTGACTGCTCGTGTCAAATTAGTCTCCTCTGTGTACTAATCAGCTGACAGATTAACTCATGTTCATTAATTGAATCAATTTTGTATTCCAGCTCCTCTTGTGCTATTCTTGTAAATTAGAATTTTCAAAAAGTCACCTTGCTTAATAACTGATCATCTCGTTCATTTCTTGGAGTAACTAATCGAAAAGGTGAGTGAATTCTCAGAATACTTAATTGTTGCATATTCCATGTTATTTTCCTGCTTTATATAAAGTTTGAAAATTTGTCCACGTTTCAGATCATGAAAATCTATAAAAATATTGGTATTCCTCTCTCACTTTACTCTAATGAGATCTCTATTACATTAAACTAATGTTTTTTACTCCTCTAAGATATATATTTTGGTATATTTTTGCAGTTCTCATAGATTGTTCAGATATCTCCAGACTCCTCACATGGAAATGATTATTTGCTCCAAGAATGAACATTCTCTGTGGTAATCAATACTGATTTGTTATATTCTCATGTGCATCTCATTATCTTAATCGATTCATCTCATTTCTCAACTATTCACTCCTCATAATACTTGCTGATTATTGTTCTCGAGTTTCAGATGAATGAAAATCATCAAACTCAAAGGTGAATCATGGATTCAATCTTCTCTCTCAATAAAACCAAGTGAACTTCTCTGAAGTATTTGAACGATCAAGTAGCTCAAACAATGAACCTGATTGACAGTCTCAATACCTGCTTCACCTTGAGCGGTCTCCTCAAATATTGATAAAACCATTCAGCTGGTATGATCTCCCCATTATACATAAGAAATTCTCAATTTCATTCAATTGAGGCACTTAGCAAGCCTTCTGCCTTCTCGGAACCAACGTGGTGGTTTTAATTCATACATCCTCATAATTGTCAATTGTAGCGTCTATTTTTCTGATGAACACTAACCCTGCTTACTAAAAGCAGTTTGTCACTGTAAATATCGTCTCAATTGATTGATTAGCATTCTCTTTATAGACCAACGTTATAGATCATGAATATTGATTTCTTAATCATGATATTTTCACATTTGTAACAATCTCAATGAAGAACAGACTTAGACTACTAAGCTTTCAATACACGTATTTCCTCTAAGGCCTGATCTCACTTTTATCACAACTCAGGCTACTCTAACAATTCATTATTCTACCTTCTGTTTTTCTGATGAAATATTCCGCAAACGGTTTACCTACCAGTATCGAGTTTTATCAGGAGTACCTTTTTTGGTGTAAAACCAAAACATATTCTCATATAGTTTCGTTACATTGTTGCCAGTATTTTCGGCAAAATAGTAAAAGTCTGTATTCTTTAACAAACCCCAATAATTTGCTAACTGTCCTAGAGACGGGATCACCTTTTATTTAACACTCTTTAAAAGAGAAGTTTCGCTTCCTATTGGGCGGATAAAAATAGACCTGTTTCGGTATCTTCTCTCAGAACATCCCTGTCGTGACACAATTAACCTTGCAAGTTTCCAAATGGTCACCCTCTACTCTATAAAGATTTCCAAGAAGGATCCTCAAAGTGGCAATAAATATTCATCGAAGCTAACTGATAAGAACTTTTTGTAATGCCTGGATTTATTCCATGATTCGTTCAAGAAATTCTCCCATTTTATCCGTTCCAAGGAAATAAAACTTGTTCGAAAAGTTTTTATATCTCGAGCCCTACTTCAGGGGCACCATCATGGATGAATCGATGCCGATCGTAGAGCAACTGCGATGTTTGCGAAAGACATTTCGTGCTGGAAAACACCGACATCTATTACGCGAGCGATGTTTCTTGTCAATGTTGTTCACGTCTCGTTTGGGTTCTGTAAATAACTGATAACTCGAGCAGAAAATAGAACGATAACGTTGACATCGTTTCCCAAACAATCTATCATTCTTTGAGGACTGAATGTGTTCAACGTTTACTGCGTAGCTTTGGAACGTTTCAGTATGTTCATCCATGAGAAAGGGGAAGTTCTTCATAAGAAGAATGATAAAAAACTACTGTCTTTTCTCGAGGTCCGTTATTGAATAGATAAATCGGAATCTTTTTTATAGTGTGTCGTAAGATTGCTCCAGTCCAAACAGTGTAGTGCATATATGTACAGGGTGATTCACTTATCTTGGTAACCCCAATTTTATCGAAAATGTGCGAACATTTTTTCGTTCTGTGAATGGCGTTTTGAACAAGTCAATGTCGACTTGAGATGTGCATAAAAATCTGCGGAATAAATAAAGACGCCAGGTGTCGCGGCGCTATCAAAAATTTTTACTCCAAGGTCATACCCTTTTCATCATGTCATTCGACAGATAATTTCATCCTGAACTTTTTTCTCGGATACAATTTTTATCCATTTTTAACCGTCAGCAATCTGCAGCGTGTTTTATGTTAATTTCATTCCATTTATTTTTTTCTGTATTGTGGTAGTATGCCTTTATTTGGAGACATAGATATGATTTTGTGCCTTGAATTCAAGAAGGCTAGTTTTCTAGTCAATGTGCAAGACCTGAAGCTCATGGATTACTTTCTGAGGGGTACCCTGAAAAATATGGTATACCAAACTGATTCTAATAACTTGGA
Organism: Hippodamia convergens; assembly: GCA_038502775.1. Taxonomy (NCBI): domain Eukaryota; kingdom Metazoa; phylum Arthropoda; class Insecta; order Coleoptera; family Coccinellidae; genus Hippodamia; species Hippodamia convergens. Next base: position 13,145,118 of record CM076607.1, on the reverse strand, counting down.
CCATTAGAAAATGAAGATAAGAAACGCATATGCCTAAGTTGACCCTTATATTTTGACCAAAGTAACTTATAATGAAATAGGGGAATGATATATCTTACCATAATGGCCTGGTATATAGAACATATGATTCGAAATGTTTCGTTTGTTATTAAAAAAATGTTTATTGTTATAAGATATAATATCTAATGAATATAACTAAAGAGAAATAGATTGTTACAAAACCTCCGTCATTTTACGAAACAAAATCATATCTAGGTCATCTAGCCATTATCATCAAAACATAAGTTATATCATTATAAGTTACTTTGGTCAAAATATAAGGGTTCATTTATTTCAGAATTCTTGATATCAATATCTCTTCACAATGGCAGCGTTGTGACATGAAGCCCCATCTTGCTGTATCCACATATTTAATCTCATTTGAGGAGACAGATTGTTTAGAAAACTAGCCTTCTTGAATTCAAGGCACAAAATCATATCTATGTCTCCAAATAAAGGCATACTACCACCATACAGAAAAAAATAAATGGAATAGAATTAACATGAAACACGCTGCAGATCGCTGACGGTTAGAAATGGATAAAAATTGTATTCGAAAAAAAAGTTCAGAAGGAAATTCTCTTTCGAATGACATGACGCCTGGCGTCTTTATTCATTCCGCAGATTTTTATGCGCATTTCAAGTCGACATTGATGATTTGTTCAAAATGCCATTCACAGAATGGAATAATATTTGAATGTTTTCGCGAAAATTGGGATTACCAAGATAAGTGAATCACCCTGTACACGGTGGTCAGATTTCGATGATTCAATACAACATTTCATAAAATGCTACACAAAGTTACATGAAAGGGAAAAAGTTACATGCGCATCATGTTCTTTCTTCGAGAAACATATTTTGTTGAATACCACTGGTCTGGTTACGTGCTACAGGGTGATTGTTGAATTTGGCCAACTATTAGGTTTATTCGCGGGTCCAATTCCGAACCGGTTCGTTACCAAGTCCAGAATTAATAAACTAGGCTATATTTCCGAACAGATTTTTACCTAACCTCACTGCGAACGTTTTTGGAATCAAAAAAGATCTGTGTGTTTATTTTCATGATAAAATTCCTTAGCTATATTTGCCAGTCGAAAATGTTGAATAATTGTGCATCGGTAAAGTTTAGGAACACCTCTTCAAAATATGCTATATTCTTGGGACTTCATCAACTCTTGATATTTCCTTAAGATCTCCGTCCCCGAGACACAACAACAAATAAAACTCAGGTAAGAATCAATTTGGAACTACCAGTTCTTGCTTCAACCCCGGAACTCTTGGAACCGATTCGTTATCGGTGTAAGCCGATCTGCGCTTGAGCACAGTTTAGAAAACTATTCTGCACAATGTCTTGAGTAGAGTTCTGCAATGGTTCGGAACTCGACCCGCGATCAAAGCTATTATGATTGGCTATAGCTACCGCAGTATTGCAAATGCTCTCGCAATAAAGTATAAGAGTTTAGAGCAATTGAAACTATCCGTTTCTAATGGAAACCATATCTTCAATATAATTTTCTCAGACAATTTCGAAATACCATATTATGATATACATCAGATTATATTATATTTGGAAAACTAGCTGACCCGGCAGACTTCGTAATGCCTCAATAAACATTTATGCCATACTTACTACCTTGAAAGGGGACATAAAATGGTCCTGTACAATAAGTGTTAAGCCAAATGATGTCGTTTGGAAACACCTATTATATTGTTGAATGTTGGCCAAGAAGTGTTTAGAATCATTTCCTATCCCAGAAACTAAAGAGCGTAAGATAGATAATAATAATAAAAATAATATTTATTCAGCGAGAAATAAATCAAAATACGAAAGAAACATCAATCTTCAATAACCTAAGATTCCTGAACAAACAAAAAAAAATCCACATGGATATATCCGCTCGTAGATTTTACAATATGGATAACACAATTTCATTTCTCACTACCATACAAAATCTATTTATTCAAAAATCATAAACAATGAATTCAATAACAATAATCAACCTCACAAATCTTAACTTTTATTTTTCAGATCAATCTTTGAGTGTACAGGGTGATTCACTTATCGTGGTAACCCCAATTTTCTCGAAAACGTCCGAATATTTTTTCATTCTGTGAATGGCGTTTTGGAAATGTCAATGTGGACTTGAGATGCGCATAAGATTCTGCAGAAAAAAATGAAGACGCCAGGCGTCGCGGCGCTATAAAAAATTTTTTCTCCAGGTCATACATTTTATATCATCGAAAGATAATTTCAATTAGAATTTCTCTTTCGAATACAATTTTTTCCCATTCCTAATCGTCAGAGATATGCAGCGTGTTTTATGTTAATTCTTTTCCATTTATTTCTTTCTGTATTGTGGTAGTATGCCTTTATTTGCGGATAAAGATATGATTTTTTGCTTTTAATTCGAGAAGATTAGTTTTCTGAACAATCTGCCTCTTCGAACAAGATCAAATATGTGGTATAGCAAGATGGAGCTCCATGTCACAACGCTGCCATTGTGAAGAGATATTGAGATCAATAACTTACAATGAAATAGGAAAATGAACTTATGCATGGATCATAATGCCTAGATGACATAGGCATGATTTTGTTTCCTGAAATGACGGAGGCTTTGTAATAAACTATTTCTCTATTATTATATTCATTAAATATTATATCTTGTAACAATAAACATTTTTTTGAATAACAAAAGAAACATTTCGAATCATATGTTCTATATACCGGCCATTATAATCCATACATAAGTTATATCATTCCTCTATTTCATCAGTTAGTTTGGTCAAAATATAAGGGTCTACTTGGCCACATGCGTTTCTTATCTTTTATTTTCAAATGGTCCAAGTTATTAGAATCAGTTTGGTATACCATATTTTTCAGGGTACCCCTCAGAAAGTAATCCATGAGCGTCAGGTCTGGCAATATCTGATGGATCCATTGGATCCTATCCATTTATTTTCGAATTCTTGATCTAAATATCTCTTCACAACGGCAGCGTTGTGACATGGAGCCCCATCTTGCTGTAGTCACATATTTCATCTTATTTGAAGAGACGCATTGACTAGAAAACTAGTATCCTTGAATTCAAGGCACAAAATTATATCTATGTCTCCAAACAAAGGCATACTTCCACAATACAGAAAAAAATAAATGAAATAGAATTAATATAAAACACGCTGCAGTTCGCTGACGGTTAGAAATGGATAAAAATTGTATTCGAGAAAATAATATTGAATGAAATTATTTTTCGAATAATAAAAAAGGTATGTCCCTGGAGAAAAAAATTTTGATGGCGCCGCGACGCCTGGTGTCTTCATTTATTCCCCAGATTTTTATGCGCATCTCAAGTCAACATTGACCAGTTTAAAACGTAATTCACAGAATGAAAAAATATTCGGAGGTTTTCAAGAAAATTGGGGTTACCAAGATAAGTGAATCACCCTGTACTGTCTAAATACCTGAGGAAAGAATTATTGAAAACAGTTTATTATGCCACCTTTGAATCAAAAATGAGGTAAGGAATAATTTTCTATGGAGCGAATAGAAATATAAATAACATCTTTGTCTAAGAGTTATTCTCTGTAAGAGTTATTCTCGGTCTTGAGTATAGAGAATCCTGTAGAGGTTTATTCAGAGAGAATAAGATTCTCTCAGTGTATGCAGTTCACATTGCAGAATGCCTCAACTTCGTTATCCAAAATAAACAACTTTTTGAAAATGACATGAGCCAAAACAGTCATGAGAGAAGAGATCCGTACTTTATACAGGGTCTTTCACGAGGAACCTCACCCATATTTATACGGGAAACTTCAGCACTTATAAGTATTTCTCGATGCTGATGAAATCTAAAATATTTTCAAGGCATGAGCACCTCCGGTTTTTCCGGAAATGACGTCAACTTCCGTTTTTCAAATTTGAACACCATTTTTTTATTGCAGAAATAGATTCTTCAGAAAATTTCGAGTTATTTTGATGTAAAATTTTTCAGTTTTGGTTGGAAAATTCTCTCTGAGCGGAAAAATTCGAAAAAAAAAATCGAAAATAGAGCTCCGCTGAAACAAGAATAACTTCGAGGTTTTTGGATGGAAAATTTTCATTTTTGGGATTTTTCAAGATGTAAGATTGATGTATCCACTTTAAAAATAGAAATCGCGATTCATGATACAGGGGGTGAAAAAATCGCTTTCAAAGTTAGGGATGACAAAATCGTGAAAAATCAATTTTTTCAAATTAGAACCCCATTTTTTTATGGCAGATATTGAATCTACGTTAAAAAATAATGTGAGTGTATGCATCACACCCTTGCCCTAAAGTGGATATTTTCTGAGTTATTCACAAAAAAACTATTTTGCTGAATTTCATGAAAATACGTTCAGTAGTTTCCCGTATAAATATGGGTGAGGTTCCTCGTGAAAGACCCTGTATATCTAAGCATTACCTTACAACGACTGAGAAAGGTTCTCACTATGCTCGTTTGAAAATGTACAAAAGACTGCCAAGTCACATGGGAGAGAAACAAATATTGAAAAATTAAAAAAAATTATACATGAAATGCTAATAACATTAGAGCCCTATGATTTAAGAGAATTTAATAATGAATTGTAATTTTTTCTTTTTTGATACTATTATCTTCTTGCAACTTGTAGTTACTAGAAATAAAGAATTTTTCTATTGTAATCTATTCAATTTAAGGGGCCCATTCTCCCCTAAATATTATTGTTTTTCTGGGAACATACACGGAAAAATCCCTAGGTATTGAAATAGTTCCTATTGAGACGAGAAATCTATTCTCGTTGTTTGAAGGAAAGTCAATAAGTCAAGCTTTATTGTGTACTTTAAAAATAAATCGATATACCTGTAGGAAGCGTACGATCGCGTTTGTTCTGCATCATTCTGATTGAAAGCCTCTCGGATGTTGGTACAGATTCCGCGGGCTCCAATAATAACCTCATCCTGCAAGGAAATGGAACGAGAATGGATCTGATTGAAATCGAACATCTTGTCTTGGATGCTGGCCTATTGTCCGACATGCCGCTCGGGATAACGTAGTTTATTTTCGTTCCGAAAAACTGCTTATTGCGGAAAGTTAATAAATCTGCAGGAACATGTGCGGGACATCCAATTCACTGAATAAATAATGGTTTTAATATCGCTGAATTGAAAGATCGCATTGATGGATAGATCACAAGATTGTGAGATATCATAGAGTTCGTTTGAATTTCGATATATAAATATTAGCACAAAGGAGAATTCTGGTTTCATAATTAACGAAATGTAGGCCATCATGATAATTTCGAGAAAAAATCTTTCTCTTTAGATTACGAAAATGAAAACGAGAAGTCTGTAATGCTCTTAGGTTTTTCGAAAAAAAATTCGTTTAGTTCTGAATAATTACCAAAGAATCTCATTTTCACAGTATTCTTACGTTACGAGAGGAGCATCGAATTTTCTCAGAACTTATTCATATAGTGATTTATTCAAAAAGAAGAGTCCATAAATGCGTACCTACCGAACTTCTAAACGGTGAATGCCAGCAGATTGAAATTTCTTGTTGTTAAAATAAATTTTTTCTAACACTTCTACAATTCTTATATTGTTATAAAGGACGTTTTTATAGGGTGAGTCAGGAGTTTTTTACTATAACATCTTTCATTGTATTCGTTTGTGTAAAAAAATAGAATGGATGCGAATGGAGCGAAGAAAATAACATGAAATATGTTCCTTATATATATATATATATATATATATATATATATATATATATATATAAATATATCCGAACGAGATCCGTTCATGAAGTTTTCTGAACGGTCCGAGATCCATTTGGCAGAACGAGATCCGAAAACGGATCTCGTGTTTTTTTGCGTGTATATGGTTAGATCTAGGTCCACTGATCCTAAAATACTCATTTTCGAAAATTTCGATCGGATCTCGTTTCGGTCGAAAAACATCATGCATATATACAGTTTTAGTTCCACGATCTGACGGTTGGCGGCGACAAAATCGCCACCTGTATATCGAGTCTCGTTTATAAGGACCAGATACATTCGAGCCGGCAACGCCGGGTACTTGCGAGGGCTGATATCATGGAGTTTCGAATATTCGCGATATGCTTATGGATGCGAATTCTTATCATTGCAAACGACTGTTTATGGATATATTCTCATATCATTCGGAGAGTATCGAATTCAAGATTGAAATCCAAACGTCTTGCGAAGTTTAGGTCTGATTCAGTGTCCATTGATTTAAAAAAAATCCCAACACATAATTTCAATGGTGTGACATCTTCAACTAGTACTGGAAAAATTTCGTTCACTCCTCTGGTGTCTTTTTCTTATTTCTTTCACGGATTCGAATCCTACATTATCTGGGATTGATTTTCAGACATTTGAAATTTATTGCAGAATTTGAATTCGGCATCTCAATTTCGTTTTGAAATCTATATGAAGTTGAGAACGACCTGCTCATGTTATTCTGGCTATTTAATGATTCTGTGAAATGTTCTCATATTTATCCTAAGCATCACCTTACAATGACTGTGAAAGGTTGTCACTATTCTTGCTTGAAAATATACAATAAACTGCCAAGTCACATTAGGAGAGAAACAAATATTAGAAAATTTAAAAAACTATATATGAAATGTTAATGACATTAGAGCCCTATGATTTAGGAGAATTTTATAATAATGTGTAATTTTTTTCTTTTTTGACACTATTATCTTCTGCTGCTTGTAGTTACTAGAAATAGAGATTTTTTCTATTCTATTCTATTCTATTACAAACTTCCTCAGATTTTCCCAAAATATAATTTAAGTTTCATAAATTTTTTCAGCGATTTTATTCGAAATGATATTTTGCGGATTTCGGAAATATTTTCCAAAAATGAAATTGAAAATTTTCAAAGAATAAGACATAATTCAGCGTGACTCATTTTTTCCTGATTAAATCTGAAACATTGATTCATCGGAGTAACTAACAGATTCGGCAATAATTTTCATATTTTACCTCAGAGAAATTTAACTTTGAAAAGTCATTGAGCTTTCAAAACAATGTTTCCAGTTTTTTTCCCGTGATGGTAGACAAAAATATATATTTCAACTATCAAACTCGGAACATGAAACATAAACATGTTCTATCAACGAATGTGAAGTAAGTCATTTTGAATGTAAACATCTCTGAGTTCTTCATTCAATTCTACACAAGTTTGATGAAACAAGGCTTCGAAGTGAGCATTGGTCAAACTATAAAATTTCTTTTTTTCGAATGGCAACCAAATAATTTTATAATTCCTATAGATTGCTCGTCAAAAAGTAGTGAGAGAATGCCCAACAGTTCATGGTTTTAAAATTAGTAATTTTGCAGTTATTGAATGAAATTCGAATTTGGGATTAAAGAAAGCCAGGTTTCTTAGAAGAATATTAGATTTATTCTGATAGTTTTCATGTTGACTTTGTCAAAAGTAAATATATTAATTTATTTATTTGTTTATTTGATCATTCTGAAAAAAGTAAGATTGACAGTTCTCAACACAGCCTACTAAAAACACAAGCATACAAATGAATTCGACTGAGTGAAACCTGGCTTTGGTCGTGAAACTCGAATTTTATTCAATAACGGCACAAATACTGACTTCAAAGGCATGAAATGTTGGGCATAATCTAACTAGTTTTTGCTGAGCAATCGATCGGAATTATGAAGTTGTTAGGTTGCCATTTGAAAAAAATTAGGTTTCATTATTTTATCAAGTCTCACTTTGAAGCCCTGTTTCAGACACCCTGTATAAAATTTCCCCGTAAGTTATACTACCAGCAGCATCATCGAACATCGAATGGAGTGTGATGAATATATCTAAAACGAAAAATTTTCTTCAGGCGTTGATGATAATCAGAAAACAAGACTTACTTTACCGTGATTAATTTTTTCTTGGATAAATCTGGAGTATTCATATCGTGGGAAATAACATAGGTATGCCGAAAATTTTTCATATTACTCCTCAGGAGAATGTTCCAAAAATCTATTGAAAAGTTATTGAATTCGAAGAAATTAGACATCCAGGTCATTTCTGTCCATTTTCGCTTGAACCATAATTCAAACGTCAGGTTCGCCAGTGAGCGCCATAATTTATAAATTCGCATGAAGCAGCTCTAGTGGCTTTAGTAGAAAATCTGGTGCTCGAGATGTCTACTACAAGACAGAACGTAAGTAAAATTTCATTCAATCAATTCATTCAATCATTAATGATGTTCTCAAAGAATATATATTATGTCCATAAGAATCTCGGAACAATATTTTGTTGAAGTAAATTTTTTTTTCGTTACAGAAAATCATTGCTGTTATTTATTTGATATACTGCATTTGGCTTATGTCATCGGTGGTTGTCATGGTGAACTTACTACCTTGCACAGAGGACGTTTCACAGGAAGATGAAGCTAGGGCAACTGAAATTATAAAGGATGCAACACCACCTGGCTTCACCTTTGTTGGAGTCAGACCCGAAGTGAGGCTCGGGAGAAATCCCCACAGATGGATAGGTATTTTTCTAGCTGACAGTGACTCCTACGAAACTGGATGTCAGTCTATGAGATATTTAAAACAACAGTTCAGGAGATTTGTTTCTCAATGATCAGATATTTCTGCAGTCAAAATTACCACCAGCACATCAATAAAAACGATTGAAGTGGAATATCTTGTGAATTGCTACTGCTCCAAAGTATCTCGAAGAAGACGAAGTCTATATCCGAGGTGCCAATTACAAGGCTATATAACAGAGTCAGGTGTATGTAGAAAATGAATAATTTCAAATTTCTGATTGATGTTTAAATTTCGTATATTTTATTTAACGTTTTTTCTTCACTTACCATTTTGATTTTTGAAATTACTGTTAGATTTAAGACGTTTATCACGTGATACCTTGTATATACACTTTCTATGTGAGTTTAGTTTTTTGTACCAAAATTTACAGAAAAACATTCTACGCCTTCTTTGTGACACCTCAGATTTAAGGTTTTCAAGTTCTAGACGGTTTTTCATCTCTCCTGTAAAATTGGCGAAAAAGTATATTCAAGGTATCAAGCTTTAACAATCGATATGTAGAAGTGTTCATTGAAAGGACCTATTCTTTGAAAAACTGTTGTAACTTCAAGACAAAATATGTATTTCTTATATTTCAGTTGAATTTCTGATATTCAAATATGATCAAAAATTTAGTACTATAGATAATGTATGTTATGATTGATGGTAATTTTATTTTCTTCATCAATGTGTTCTAACAACTCCGGTATTCATCGTTGAATGGGAATTTTCCAAAAAAATCAAATGATATTTTTTGTCCTTTTGTACATTAGAATAAATAGGTCATGTTACAATCAGAATCATTTTAAAAAATTGCTCAATTCGAAATGAGTGAAAGTATTGCAATCAGGATGGAAAAATATCAGACCGAAATTGTTGAAAGAACATAGACGAATTCAATCTACGGATTTACTTCATTCATGATCATGATTATATATTACAATATAATGGAAATTGATTTAGTTGTTTCAAGGAACACCTTTAAAATTGGATTGATTTCAATAATTCAATAGGTACATTTTTTTTACGAATAAATGAAAATTTTCAATGAAATCAATGATGCATGTCTAATTGACGATAATTTTTGACATTATGTGAAATAACTTCAGAAACGGTGGGCTTGAGTCACCCATGTGGTATTTTTTTTGAATTTAGCCACTAGACCTTTATTCAGAGTCTTTATTTGACCATATACTCTTGCTTGAAGCACTCTTTATTATGACTGAAATATCTTGCTTTCTTGAGAATAAATATTCAGGTTAGCAGTCTATTGATAAAATTTCTACCCGAATAATCATTCACATGTAAGTTTACATTGTATCAGTTGATATCCCATATCCCACACATACTAAGAACTGTCCTTTCATTAATGTGTGGTTGTATCTTGAAGGGAAGCCCCTAGCATCATCGAACTTGAATTAATTTTCGGAAAAGTCGGAATTTTCAATAAATATGTTCGAACTCACTTTCAAAAGTTGGGTTCATTGAATTTCTTATATGATTATATAATGTGATGATATATAAAGGTGATAATGAGGAGAATATATCACATGGGTCGTGTGATCCATCACATCAATGGAAACCTTTATTCCAGAAATAATTTCATGCGATAAAATTATTCACGTGAAATATTAGAAAATTTTCTTCTTCAGCCTGTCTCTTTTCCACTAAACTGAATCGGAATGACGAAGTGTGTTTCCTTTGAACTCATGAATCGTTATACGTTTAAAATATACAATATGTACATATCAGAGGTATTTTTCAGAAGATTTCCATTATTTTCATGTGAATCATACAAATTATGTGAAACGTGTACTTGTAGTCTTAGTCCGATATATAAAATCTTCCTGAAACTGAGTTTTGGTTTTCAACAAAAAAATTCCAATCTATTCGATTAATCTGACACCTCAATATATTACAGGTTTTAATTATTCGAACGTGGTACTTACTTTTTTATTGTCCGTAGAAAATGAATCAATGTTTGGCAAGTGGATTTCTGTTTTTGTTATCCCAGCTGCACCAATTCGAACTTTTATGTTTAATTAAAAGAAAAATAACGTTCTGTCATGAATATGGATAATCTTTCATCAAGCAACGATAGAATGTCGTCAAGGAGATATATATGACATGTTCTTCTCCATGTACCCAGTACATTGATTTGGGAATACAGATATTTGATTTGATTTATAAATGAAAATTCAAATAATATAGCAATCAATAATAAAGGCAAATGTTCTACAATAAATATAAATGAAATATATTATCATTCAGATTATTGTGATAGATATCATTCAACTTTTAGAGTTGGATTAATTGAATTTCTGGTATAATTATTTGAGTATAATGTAATGAAATTGAAGAAGTCTCCGGGGCCTATTGACTCTGGTCTATAAGAAATTATTTCACCCAACGTTTCACCTACAATACGCCGAACCCTGAATTTCTGAAAGTGTAGGAAATCGTGGCTCATACATACGGACAAGTTACATGAAGAAAGATGTCACAATTATTATTATATGATTAGAAAAACAAAAAATTCAATGGGAAGAATGAAATATCGTAAAGCCTATACACTAAACCGAACCTTTTTTTTCTCCGCGAATTTCATTACTTTTAAAGACACATATGTTCGAGGTCGAAACAATTATTGTATGAGACAATTCTACCCCGTTTCCGGAAAATGTGTAAGAACCCATGCTACACTGTGTATTAGCGTTGATCAACGTTATTACTCAAAGACCTTTTATCCTATGATTAGTCTATGGTATTACACCTTGGCCGGTTGACAAGCGAAACCTCGGACGAGCAAACACCCTCACCATGTGAAACCAGTCTGAGAGTTCAAGCTGGTTGCAATCGAACATTTGTCATACAAATATTCCACTTAGAAAGGATTATTAAATCTTTTTCTAGTTTGTAGAGTGTGTTTGGTGTGCATTGAATTCGAATGAAAATTCTAGAGTCTAGGTGTTTCGATTTCTATGGCAAAGTCTGCCGTCGAGAAGACATCAAATCTTTTGGACCTTGTTTTTCCAAATGGCATGAAATTAAATTTTTGATTGTCCGCTCAGTCTACGTCGAAAAATAGTTGATAAGGGTAATATATATATATATATATATATACAAACGGTCTCAGATCATTATTTCTTGAGGTAATCGGTCTAATTTTTTTTCAGAATACAGCATGTGATCCCCGTTTCCATTGTTGCTCAAGAAACCACTTGTGCAAAAACAGACGATTACTTCCGCTGAAATCTCGTTTTGGCGAAATTTGGCTTTCTTTGTTCAGATTAATACCTTTAGAAATCATGATCTTTTTCGGATATGAATTATTTTCAAAATTCCATTATGCCCATTCTACAAGCATATTTTCGTTGTTGTAATCTATTCAGAGTAATGGATTTATAATTATGTAAGTTGGGCCTACAAAGAATTATATGTTTAGGAGCGGAAACCATTTCCAAATTAGCAAAAGCCGATTTGAAGGACCTAGGCTTGGATAAGCATGGAAATATCGAAGAGTAGTGATACCACTGTATTTCTTATCGGAAACCTCTTATAATCTCACATTAGGTCTCACTACTTGTATGATTCTCTCTATGAAATTTTCCTTTCGTCATTTGGGGGGGGAAATGGATATTCTGTCTTTTTTTGCTTGCTCCATATGTTCTCTCAGATACTCCGTTAACAGTTCGGTTTCCACTATACATCATAACAGATAAATCGTAAATACATTCGAAGTCCGAAGGCGAAAAATAATTCTTAGCATCATAACTACACCATCTCCAAATGTTTTTCAGAAACCGTCAATTGTATTTTAGATTAGTCACTTCAATTTCAGAAAGCGTCAATTGAATTTCAGATTAGTCAGTTGAATATCAGGAAATATCATTTTTTATTCGGATTAAATCATATGTATTTCAGAAACTGTTATTTGTAATTCAGTTCGAATATAATTTCAATTCATGTCGGATTTTGAGTCATATATTACTCATTTTCATAATGGATGTCATATCGTCAATCTTATATCATTTCCAATAAGGTCAAGAATTATAAAGATGCACTCTGAAACTAAAGTAGATACTTCTGTGAATAGAAAATAAGACTCACAGGAATAAGTGGAACATATTACTTGTGTTTTGCCTTATACTTTCGGACAAAAATCGCTGAAAATCCTTGATGCAACCTTTTGTTGTTAGTATCTAGGCTTGGATTAAACTCTTTTAATGTCAACATGAATATGACCATCATATTCAGGTAAATACACATTTCAGAACAGAAAAACTGTAAACTTATACAATATTTTTTTGATGTAGATTCCACCCGACCAATTAAACATGATTGGTTCTCATTAGGAAAAATGAGTCTTGGAGATTATGTCACGTTGGACTCAGACGTAGAAATAGCAAAAGTTCAGCTGAATGTAATATAAACTCAGGAGAAGAATTTTGATGTTCCCTGACAGAACCCATAAAATTAGAAATTCTCATTGGAAAACATAATACATTATTACCGTTGGAATGAATTGTTCTCTGAAAATTCTGTAGAAGTAATGAGCAAATAAACCATTGAATCAATTCAGACTTCAATGAGTAATCTGATAATGAACGAACTAAGAAGCTAGATGTTCGTGTCATAACTGATGAAATCGGAAGTCGATCGATTCTGGAATACCTCACAAGAAATCTTTCGACTACAAATAGTTCAATAACTTTAAATTCAATAATTTCATATGTCCATTTCGAGTGTTTTTTTGAACTATTCCAACCAACAGTCTGTATCAATGAAAAAACTTCAGGTTGCTTTCGGTGCTTTCCATTGCTGTATTCTAACGATTCGATGAAAACATTATATGAGTATTTGCATTAACAGGGGATCATTCATTCATGGCATTGAAAGAATAAAGTTATCAGAACTCACATCCAAGAGATTGTTCAACATAAACAGTAGATTACCGCACCCGTAATATACCAACTCGTATTTGTTTTCATACCTATTTTGAGGAATTGGTACAAATCGTGCGACGTCGCAGGATCTCGAGTAACTGTCAATACATCATTTTATACAGCCGAGGATCTCGATCATTTAAGAACATATCACCGGATCTGGTTTGGTATACGAAACTTTTTGTGTATAAAAAAACAAAAATTAACTTACCCCTCTAAGTGTTCCCTATCTTAATTCATATTATTGATTGTGCTACTGTGATAATTTTTCAGATATTCGAATTTGAACTGCTGGATCTCTGGTGGGTCTGAATATATAACGGATCTCGTGTTGATACGAATATGTGTATATATATATATATATATATATATATATATATATATCGGTTTAAAACGATACAAAAAATTGAACCGCTTTCAAGATAATGAGTTTTTGCAGTCACATGATGTCAGTAGTCCATACATTGCGAGATTCTTCAGTAACGATATTTTAGCAGGACATCAATAATAAGCGCGACAATAAGTACATAAGAATGGGTAGGTATGTTAAAAATAAAAGTTAGAATTTTTTTTTTATCAACTTTGGGAGGTTATACCTTCCTTATTATGCATTTCGGGCCCTGAGTTTATTTATCAAACTATACTTATTATTCTAAGGTTTCAACTCTCAGTCTTTGAAAAAATTTTTTTCTGTGTGAATATTTTGTTTTACTCGGTTTAGGTGGAATGAACTGAACTTCAACCTTTATATTATTTTCACTCAATGATGTATATCATATGTTTTTTCGTTCACTTCAATAAAAAATAATAGTTCATTTTAAATATTTTCAAATGATCCTACATACTCGTAAATGAGGTCTTTGAAAGAGTGGAAGTGCACCATTCTGTTGGAAAATTAGTTAATTTTTTTCCCATTATTCTTCGAATCATTGGCTCTACCTCAGTGTGGAGTATTTCCTATAGACCAGGACCGAAGAATTTGAAAAAGTGAATGGAAATGAGAGTAGGATGAAACCGGTCCTACGAAAAAAAAAATGAAATAGTTGTAGATAATGAAAGGATCTAAAACTTTTGTATTTCACTTTTTTCACAGAACCTCAAAATGGATGTAAAAAATTCAAATACATAGTTTTTGATTCTTTATTTTTATCTTCTACAAGAAAAAAATTTTCTTCGCGGAATTTATTGAAAACTAACCTTTTCATGTCAAACACACTGTTATTGGCCTTAGTAATGTTTAGTTTTTATACCATCAGAAAGTAGAGATATTTTGGCGAGAAATTTTTGATCGAAAATTAGGCTGTTTTTTCAATATTGATCCAAAATAGGGTGAGAAAATGATAATTTCGAATCAAAAAAATTACTGAGCATTGACATAATATGTTAGAACACTATCATCATTTTTTTTCGCAGAATCCAACGAAATCATGAAAAATAGGGTTCTAATTCGAAAAACGAAAGTTATGAGCCAATCTTGATCCCAATTTTTGACCCAACATTTGGAAAACCCTGTGACGAGTTTTTCAAAATTTTAGAAATGTACAATATTACCACAGTCATCGACTTCAAAAATGTTACAATGATTTGTACTGAAGATAATAGAGAATAGGAATACTCTTATCTCCTTTTTTGCGTCACTTTTTTCTCGATATTTCGAAAAGTGACATTAAGAGAGTCTTCCGGGCTTATTGGCCTTGGTCTATTAGGAATTATTTCACCTAACGTTTCGCCCACAACTGCGGTAGGCATCTTCAGAGGATTCTTGGTCTTAGATTGTAACTCGACCGCTGAATTTCCGAAAGTGATGCTGGATTCGATCCGTTGGCCCCACTTATACCCTGATCATTGGCGGGAGAAGGTAGTGGGTTTACGCGCGCGATGTTGATTGGTCCATCGCTTCCACTTCGTATTGGCTTGATTTTGGTCTTTTCCAACACCGGCAACCATGCGCTATGTACCAAAGGAGTTTCTTCCCTTCTGTTCATATTGTTCTTATGTTTATATATCTGAATGGCTTCCATGTTCATCCTAGGATAGAAACTTTTGATGTTTGAAATAGCTTCTGCCTTTGGGAAAACAATATTGTGTCCATCTGTCAGAGCATGTTCCGCTAGTGCGGATTTTTCTGTCTGATTGAGTCGACAGCATCGTTCATGCTCCTTAATTCTCGTATTGATACTTCGCTTCGTTGTACCAATGTAGACTTTGCCGCAGTCACAAGGTATCCTGTATATACCGGGTTGGGAGAGTGGGTCGACTTTGTCTTTGGTAGTTCTGATCATTTGGCCAAGTTTTTGAGTTGGCTTATAGACCGTCTCTATATTGTGGCCCTTTAGTATTCTACCAATTCTATCGGTGACCTTGGGGATATATGGTAAGATGGCTCTTCCATTGGGGGTGAGTTGTGATGTGTTATCATCACGTGTGGAGAGTTTTGGTCTTATTGTCCTCTGAATTTCCTAAGCATTATATCCGTTAGCGACGAATGCATGCTGTAGATGTTCAAGTTGATCCTCCAGAAATTCCGGCTCGCACAATCGTCGGGCTCTATCTACGAGTGTTTTTATAACTCCTCGTTTCTGTTGAGGATGATGATTGGACTGCTTGTGTAGATACCTGTCTGTGTGAGTTGGTTTTCTATAAACCCTGTGTCCTAGCTTTCCATTAGGCTTTCTAGTAACCAAGACGTCTAGAAAGGGTAGAGCACCATCCTTTTCAATTTCCATAGTGAATTGAATATTTGGGTGCCTACTGTTAAGATGAGATAGGAAAGCATCCAATTCTTCAAGTCCATGACTCCAGACGACAAAAGTATCATCCACATAACGTAGCCATGTGGATGGTCTCTTAGTTGCCGCTTCAATTGCACTAGCGGAACATGCTCTGACAGATGGACACAATATTGTTTCTCAAAGGCAGAAGCTATTTCAAACATCAAAAGTTTCTATCCTAGGATGAACATGGAAGCCATTGAGATATATAAACATAAGAACAATATGAACAGAAGGGAAGAAATTCCTTTGGTACATAGCGCATGGTTGCCGGTGTTGGAAAAGACCAAAATCAAGCCAATACGAAGTGGAAGCGATGGACCAATCAACATCGCGCGCGTAAACCCACTACCTTCTCCCGCCAATGATCAGGGTATAAGTGGGGCCAACGGATCGAATCCAGCATCACTTTCGGAAATTCAGCGGTCGAGTTACAATCTAAGACCAAGAATCCTCTGAAGATGCCTACCGCAGTTGTGGGCGAAACGTTAGGTGAAATAATTCCTAATAGACCACGGCCAATAAGCCCGGAAGACTCTCTTAATGTCAATATATCCGGTCGTGAAAGCCTGAAACTATTTATTTCGAAAAGTATTTCGACGAATGCTATGATTCGAAAACGCGTGTATTCAGAATTGACAATCGATAAATAAACCAGCAGAAAAATCTAAAAAAAATTCTTCTGGGCATATTCAGCTGGTCGAGCCCGATTCACGTTATTTAACACCGCGAACGATGAATGGAAATAAACTGCAATTTCGTCTGGAACCAGTGGCGGTTTTACCTTTCATAGTTTTTTGCTCATTGAATTTTTTCAATGACAAAATGACACCGTAACAAATAATCAAAACTTTTATGCAGCTTTGCGAAAAAGAACTTAGTGCCTTTGGTAGCAATATCACATGGTGTTGACCAGTACGCTAACTCTAAGGAAATTGCTCCTGAAATTATATATATTTTTTTTTTGATTCAGACAGCTGAAATAATACAATACATTGTTATTATTGGAACAAAAAGGTACCTAGTTGAGGTTGGTGCAACACAGGAAAACCAAACAGGTCTGCAGTATGATTAAGTGGAAAAAGGAAAAAACCTCAGCTGAAAAAAAAACCCTCACCTCGCCCGCGAAAAAAAATTACTAAAAATATTGAATATCAGAGAAAAGTTAAAAGACATCAGCGTGATCTAAGAGAACATCTTCATGTTATCCGTCTATGGACTCACATAAAGAGATTCTTTACAAAACGACTCCCAATTCTCAATCTGAAATTAAAAAAAAAGAAGCAGAAAAAAAACAATTTTTTAGAATAAATTGAAGTATTTTGAAATTAACCACCCATTTCAGAATGCATACTTTATGTATATCCTCGAAACCATCTTCAAATTTATAAATGGGACAACTATTCATAAGATGTTCTATATTCTCCTCATTTTCCCCACACTCAGAACAAGGACTCTCAACCGAATTCCATCGGAAGAGCATACTGTTGCATCATCTAATAAAATTTACCCGAAATTCTGATGGAAGGATCAGTAATAAGATCCTTATTCCCTACATTCCATTCAGATTGCCAAATTTCTTTGTCGCTTCTATTCGTATCAATTAGAAAATTTGTCCAAAAAAGTTTACGCGACTTCAATCTTGAGAACTTATTATCTGGAATATAGGTGAGTATGGGAAATGAATTTGGAAAGGAATTAAATTTGTTCCAAAAATTCAAAGTTGTTGTCCCTCTGTGAATATGGGCAGAGACAATATTCGAGAGGACTGGTAAGCAAGCAATAGGTGTAAATTTGATAGTACGAATGATAATCCTCATTGAAAGTTCAGTTGGGCATCATTTTCTTCTACATGAACACTGTTCAACCAAACAGGGCAATAATATTCAGCAGCAGAAGAAACCAAAGCTAGCGCTGCCGTACAAAGTATTATTGTATCAGCGCCCCATGAAGGCTACACAATGATTTGTTCATTGGATGAATAATTTCCAAATAGGATAAGTTGGCTTTTACTGAACCAATAGACAAAATTTTGGGTGGACAGATTGGGATGCAGAGTTGGGATACCAAATAGCAGAAAAAATAAAACGCTTAAACAAGGCTTAAAACGAGAAATCTGATAAATGAGACTAATAAAAGTGGCAATTGGACTGAAGAGGAAACCAATCAGTTTGATGCATCACATCCAAGGAAGAATACCGGAAAGAGAGTAATATCAATCATATCGACATTCAATATCTGTTAGTGAAAAACGATGAGAAATAACTTCCCATGGATTCTCCCCGCTGGAGACAGCATGGGCGAAGATATCGAAACCGTGAAAAATGATATGAAAAAAGTCGATGGAAATGTCCCAATTGAGGATCAGATCAATATCATCCGTCACGAAAAATAATCATTTGAGGACGTCCTTACTCCCGTTCTCACGAGCCAATTCCCCCGTCGCATATTTCGAACAACTGACCTAAAAGTGAAGGTGTCTGAATCATTAACCTGAAAAGCAATCTTGCCGGCTGATGTGGGGGTGAAAAATTGATGATCAGGACGAGGCTCGCATTCCTTGTTGCTCCCTCCAATGAATAATAACATCGACCCCAATAGCTCCACACCCTCGGATTGGGAAGAAACACTCAACATGTGGGGAAAACCAGATTTTCTTATCAGTTCGCGGTGTGTGGGGATATTTTGAATTGGCAATGAAGAGAATGGAGCTGATATGTTATGAGAAATTCATAGGGAAATGGAATTGGAATGAAAATTGAAGAATTTCAACACGTACATCGCGATATAGTCCATGATCCACAGTCCATTTTTGTACTTGATTTCTATCAAGCTAATTTTTCGTGAGTAGCTTCTATTTGAAGAGACACCCAACAATATCCACGGTGGTAGCTAACAAGAGCAGCAAGGATGAAATATATCGAGCTGATGATTCTAAAAAAATGATTACTCCCTGGATTATTTTTTATTGAATCCCAAGATAATTATCTGAATTATGAAGCTATTGCATAGATCAAATATGTGGATATAGCAAGATGGGGTTCCATGTCACAACGCTGTCATTGTGAAGAGATATTGAGATCAAGAATTCGAAAATAAATGGACCCTTATATTTTGACCAAAGTAACTTATAATGAAATAGGGAAATGATATAACTTATGTTTGGATCTTAATGTCTTGGTCTAGATGACCTATATATGACTTTGTTTCGTAAAATGATGGAGGCTTCGTACGAAACTATTTCTCTATTATTATATTCATTATATATTATATCTAATAACAATAAACATTTTTTTTAACAAACGAAACAATTCGAATCATATGTTCTATATACGGCCATTATAATCCATACATAAGTTATATCATTCCCCTATTTCATTATAAGTTACTTTGGTCAAAACATGCGTTTCTTATCTTTATTTTCAAATGGTCCGAGTTATTAGAATCAGTTTGGTATACCACATTTTTCAGGGTACCCTTCAGAAAGTAATCCATGAGCTTTAGGTCTGGCGATACATGACGGGTCGATTGGTTCCTATCCATTTGTTTTCGAATTCTTGATCCAACTATCTCTTCAAAATGGCAGCGTTGTGACATGGAGCCCCATCTTGCTGTACCCACATATTCCATCTTATTTGAAGGGGCACATTGACTAGAAAACTAGCCTTTTCGAATTCAAGGCACAAAATCATATCTATGTCTCCACATAAAAGTATACTATCACAATACAAAAAAAAAATAAATGAAATAGAATTAAAATGAAACACGATGCAGTTCGCAGACGGTTAGAAATGGATAAAAATTGTATTCGAGAAAAAAATTCTGAATGAAATTATGTTTCGAATGACATGATAAAAAATGGAAGTCCATTCACAGGATGAAAAAATATTCGGAGTTTTCGAGAAAATTGGGGTTACCAAGATAAGTGAATCACCCTGTATATTACGAGAAAAAATGATAATTCTGCATTTTATCATAATCGAGAGCAAGCTGCATCGACTGCATCTTTGTTGCAGGTATTCAGAAGACTGTCTTTAAATAATGTTCTGACGATAGCTTAAAGTGTCTTAGATTTCATTAATAATAGAAATGGCATTTCAATAATGACTTTCAATTGCCAAAGTCTACATAGTCACCAATACGATTCACAAGATTCAGTTACGAGACAAACCAATGTGTTACTTCTTACCGAAACATGCGGAGACTCTGAAACAAGAAAGAAGTAGAATTTTTTTTCAATAATATAAGAAAGGCCCCTGCGTAAAAATTCGAGCACTATTTGGTATTGTTCAATTCAAACGAGATACTGCTCCAAAAGATGGGGTAGCTATTGACCAAAATAGTAATAATGTTACTAATATTACGACTGCGAATATTGAAATAAATTGAAGACGTTAGCGATGTTAATCTTAGACTCTCATTTGTTGGAGATATTTGTGCATGCTTATGCAAACTTAGATATGGCCTGCACATAGTCATGGTAGCATTTTACATTCCTCCGAATCCAAAATTGAAGGAGGTAGAGCATTTTATTCATCGCCATTTACTGAAGCACACTGAAGAAGTGTCGAAAATACTTGGTACAAATAGTAATGAATTTCCACTTATCTTGGCTGGCGATTTCGACATTGACTTCACGGTTGACAACTTTTCTTTCGGAAAAATTGAATTTAAAAATGAATAATGATCCATAAGAATCCACAACAAATTATGGGAACACTATTGACGCGGTATTTTCCAGATATTTAGAAGACATTAAGTCTCAAACTTATATTTCTTATTTCAGTTACCATAAACCTATAGTTTCAATGATGAACATTCCTGAATAACCAACATGTATTGTAAGATAAATAAAAAATATATTTTAAATCAACAATATTATCTTCTTATTTTTGAATAGATGCTATGCCATAGCTTTACCGCGGTAGTTCTCGTGCCTCACATTATTTGTCCTACGAGATCTTTGGTTCGATCAAAGAGCCCCTTCCTCCCAACAAATATCTACAGCGATGTTATCAAAAATGATTACTAACCAGCAATTTTTTTTTCATTTTCATTAGAATTTTTCGAGGAAGCAAATGTATTACAAATTGGAGATTTTGTATTTTTTTTAGGGTACATGAACTTGAATTGTAGGATATTTTCAATCATTTTCTACTTCCGGTACTACCGGAAATGGGAGTCAACTTCGTTATTCCAAATGTAACACCCTTGATATTTCAACATATTCGAATTATTCGTTCAATTCTACACTAATTTGATTAATGATATGCGGAATCACTTGGAGTGAAATTTGATTTTTTTGGCAGAAAGTCGACAACTCAGTGTTTATATCTTCAAAATCCCTCATTGTAAAACTTTTTTTTTGCAACAGTGGAATGAAATAAAGTATGATGATACTGTTTCTGGTGTATCTTATTCGGAAATTTCATACAGGATGTCTGAAAAAAGGCTTCAAAGTCAGCCTTAATCTCCCTTGAATCTCATTTTTTTCAAATTTTTCATATAATTTTGTAATTCCGATCGGTTGCTAGTCAAAAACTCGTTAGACTGTGCCAAATATTTCATGCCTTTGAAATCAGTGGTTTTGTCGTTATTGAATGAATTTCGAATTTCACTATCAGAGCCAGATTTCGCTCTCCATAAACTACTCACTTTATAGTATCATATAGATAAAAATCAAGGAGTGTTAGGTCTGGAGAACCATAAATGAAGGAACATATTTTATAGGTACATCACTGTTAACGTTATTCCGATTTTGCATAGCGCCGGATTAATCAAACAACAAGTAAGAATGACAATTCTGCATTTTAAATGAATTGACATATTTACTATTGACAAAGCCTACTTGAAAGTTATCTCAATAGATCTATTATTAGACTAAGAAACCTGGCTTCAATACTGTAATTCGAATTTATTTGAAAAAACTACTGATTTTGAAGGCATGATATGTTTAATAAACTCTAAATTGTTTTTGACGATTGGAATTACAAAATTATATGGTTGTCATTTAAAAAAAAAATAACATTGTTTCATCAAAGCTCACTTCAAAGGCCCTGTTTCAGACACCCTGTATGAAATTTATTTATAAGTTATACCAGAAAAATTTTTTTCAAACGTAGAAGAAGTCAAAATAGTAATCTCGAAATGAATGCCATTTTCAATTCCCAGGCTCACACATCTTTTATCATGACGTTGGAGAAATGATATTGGATTTTGTCACTGAGATGAGAGAGATAGGTTTCAGCCTTATTTGGCATCATCAGTATGCCATACACCTTGATATTTAAAGCAATTAGCTGTGATATACTGAGTAGAAATTATAAAGCAGTGACATCCAATTACCTCAAAATGAAGTTCCTCTTTCACTGGATAAGAATTTCATTTTGACTCAATTGGATGTCACTGCTTTGTAATTTCTACTCAGTAAATCACACCCAATCGCTTAAAATATCGAAAATGTGAGAAAAATAGAATGTAGTAAGGGTAACTGGAATTTTTCAATGGATGTTGTTTAATAATTCGATTGGTGCATTTCAACAAATCGCATTGTTGAACCAGCTTCCATTCAAAAGTGCCAGATGAAGTCACTACAATGTGTACAATCTATTGGACAAAATAATTACCGATGGTGGCGCTGCATTCGCCGATCAGCTGATTCCCGAAACGAATATTGTTTTGTGTTTACGTTAGCTTTTTATTCGTATTTATGGGATTTTTTAGTTTTAATATTTATTGACTATCAATAATCGAAGATGTTTGCTTAATTGTGGATCCCCTGGGTTATATTGTATGTGAAAGTATAGGAAATATTGTGCTTTTTGTAATATTTTAAATAAAATATTGAGGTGAGCACAATTTAATTTTGAATGTTTTCAGATCATCTGGCAAAATGTTTACCGAATGTTCCTCAATATTCACATGCAACACCTCATAGATGATATATAGTAGGTAGCGCCCTCTTTGAGACTGAGAATAGAAACAAATTCATGGGATATATCTTCAATAACATATCCGTGTAATATTTCTTTACAATGTTACCAGTTTCGGCAAAATTGTAAAAGTTCAAAAGTTCCGTATAATTTTTTTTCTTCAACACTCTTCATCTAGAATATGGATGGCGATACGAAATTTTTGTATTTAGCAAAGCTCAATAATTGTCTTCATTTTTTACCTATTCTTTTGAAACACCCTATATATAATTTTTTCTTATTACTTTTTGCACCTGCCACGATCCCCATTCGCAAAATTTTTTAAATATCTCGACGTCGATGTTTCAACACTGTTTATTTATAATTTATATCGATCATGTTCGGAAAAATTTGAGAAATTCCTGTCTCCTTGAAATGTTATTCTGGTTTGATTCATTGACGATTTTCGGGTTCTTCTAGTACTTGCTAATTGTTTTTCGACCTGATTACTGCAGCAAAAACACACCCAATTAGCCAACCTACACAGCGTGGAAGATTTATTACGAGAATTATGTTCCTACTAATTATTATTCCGATTTGTGGTGAGAACGAACAGCGTTCGAACATGCAACTATTCTGCAGATAAACGGGAGTAAACATCAATAACAAGAAGAATTATGACTGTATTTCGGATGTTTATGTGAAATGTAATCCATGGATTTCCGCCAAAAATTTTCATCACTCAATAAATATATTTCATGACCACATTAAACGATGTTTTCTTTCATATTTCATCATTTGAACAACCGAATAATTGGTAATTGGGAATTATTAATGACACATTGCAGGATTGTTGTTATATTTTAATCAGTTAATTGCCGAGACTCAGTTATAATACTAACACATAAGTTTTTATTGAAGTTAGGATGAACCGCATCATGTACTAGTCCTAGGCTCACAGATTTTACATCATGAGGTATGCGGAAATGATCAGATTTGATTTACGATCTTCATTAAAAAAAACAACAAAAACTAAACCTCTGAATGGAATCAAAAATCAAGAAATTGTATTTACAATATTCGCTGTATTTGAGGAAAATCTTATACAGGAGAAACATCAACACCATTAGAAATCAGAAAACTTGAACATAAGAATAACATAAAAAATAGAGATATTGGTAGATCGCAGATAGCAGATCATGTGTGTTCCAATACCGGCAATCACATGATGGATTGGAATGGCACAGAAGTTCCAATGACAGAACCTGATGGTTATAAAAGAAAAATCAAGGAGTCAGCCTGTATTTTGTTGGATGAGGCTAATAATCTCGCCAATTGTTCAGTAGGAATTTGGATGGATTTATTGAAAAAAGAACAGGTTTCAGAGAATTTTGAAATAAAATAACGATATCAACATCTAGTAATTAATATTAATCTATGTTCATCATATATTGACAAATGTCAATCAAAAAATAAAAAACATGTTACGATTCCACGAAGTTGAATGAAAACTAGTAATTATCTAGTCTGATTTAGACTAGGAAACGCTACGCTTAAGAGTTCAAAGTGTTTTCTTTCTGTTCATTGTTTACAATTTCTTCTTGTAAAGTTTTGGCCCCTGACAAATGAGTTCTCAAATTTTTACGCAGGCGCCTTTCTTATATTATTCAAAAAATTTTTCTAATTGTTTCTTGTTTCAGAGACTGGGAGAGAAAACCCAAATTAAGTTTTCAAAAAAATTACTAACAACTAACAACTAACTACTTGAGCTCGCCCACCATGATTGGTTGATGACCAATCTTGCGAGAGTACTTGTGCACTTACAATGCGAACATGAACTGATGAAAACGCTTGAAATCAATATCGAGTTCTGCCATTCATATCTAGATCTAGTCCCACCACATCAATAATAATAATTGTAAAATGATACTTATTAAATAAGCTGTTCGAATCAATATCTGCACCACCGTCGGTCCAAATAATCAATTTCAATTTCACTGACGAGAGAATTTAATATTGAAAAATTGCTCGTTTCACTAACGGTTGAAATATGTCGCCCTAACAAAGCTTGCGGATATCTCTTTAATGAGAAAGTATTAATTACCCAACTCCCAGAGCTTATGCGTCAAAGTGATTAATAAGTTAGAAACTGGAAACTCATTTCCATGAAAAAATAACGACCCAATCAGTTCAGTCCTGGCTTAACGGGAATACATGAGGGAGAATGGATGAATTGCTACATGCACGTTGTAAGGAGCAGTTAATTATGCATTGGCCTTGAGAATTTTTTTTTCAACCCTTTCACAACTTCTGAAGTTCTTGAATTAATTATCTCTGTCATTAGTACAAAAGCGGATATTTCGAAGTTTGATGTATAATTTTTTTGAAGTTATGATGTGACACGAACGATGTGACAAAAACGTAATTTATAATTATTCCGATCGTTGGAGAAAAATTGTATCTTATATTGAGAGTGAAACGTTTTCTATTGATTTTTCAAAATATTTATCTCACCGTAAACTGAAAAGCTCAACAGCCAATACAGTGAAATTTGTGAAGTGAATCGCACGGAGAATGGCCAATACAAAACGAATTTATTCATCGTTTCAATTTGTTCAAAATCGAGGTTGTTCTGATTTTGTAAATTACTGTTAAGGAAGGACTGTATCCAGATAACTGAGTTGGAGATGCTTGTGTAAAAACATTGATTGACATCAGTCACATTCATAAAATGAATAAGTAACCTGTCATCAAGTTAATACAGGAGAAAATATAAATATTATAATCATTTATAAACTCAGAGTAACATTATTCGACTAAAAACAGAGGTTTTCTAGAGAAGTTCAAAAAGAGGTCTTATGAAGCCAGACTTAGACTTTGAGACAGTTCAATTATGTAATTTTAAATTAAACTCAATTTTCCAGTGATAGACTAATCCAAATTGATTGCGAGAGCCTCGTTATTCCATCAGAAAAACAGAAGGTTGAATAATAAATCATTGGAGTAGGGTGTGTTGTTAAAAAAGTGAGATCAGGCCTTAAAGGAGATACATGCATTGATAAGTTCACTTGGTTTCATTGAGAGAAAAGACTGATTCCATGATTCACCCTTGTGTTTGAGGATTTTTCATTAATCTGAAACTCGAGAACTATAATTAGCAAGTGTTATGAGAAGTGAACAGTTGAGAAATGAGATGAACTGATTAAGAAAATGAGATGAACATGAGAATATAATGAATCAGTATTTATAACTAAAGAGAAAGACATGATAATGTTCATTCTTGGAGCAAGTCATCATTTCCATGTGAGGAGTCTAGAGAGATCTGAAAAATGAACAAAATATAATGAAATATATATCTTAGGGGATTCAAATACATTAGTTCAACGCAATAAAGATTTTATTTCAATAGAGGTAGGTTAATTTGACGCGTGCAGTCAATCAGCTGACTTAGAGCTATACTTGTTGGAGAGGACTTAACCTCATCTACATCTACGCAGATGAGAGGTGCGACTTTCAATTTTCAACACAATTATTTTTTTGAAAATTGTTCGTTAAAGCTAGCATATCGTGGAAAAAAGAATTTCGTATATCCTAAAACTGAACCAACTCAATCAGCACTCGATTATGTTGGTTACCATACCAGGTTTTACGGAAACGTTACTGTTCTGGGAAATTATTATAATGAAGAATTCGAAATTTTTCTTTCAGGGTATTCAGTAAGTACATAATATATGATTCTTTCAGTTGTTATCTGATTGAATTCGAAAAAGCACAATTTCAACGTTCGTTGAATTTAACAATCAATTTGAGAAGTCATTTTTCTGTTTTTTGCTTTTCTGTTTCTAACTTAGGGTTCTTATCATTTTTTTAAATTTTCGTGAGGATAATAATATCAGTGTAAGTATACGTTTTCATAGCAATGCAAACTCAAACAGTGAAATTTAATATGAAAACATGTCGATACTTTGAATAGCTGACGAAGCTACAGAATGCTTAGATTCTAGTGTTCGTTCGAGTAAAGCGTTCGGTCCTTTTTTATCACAAAGTGGCTGACTTTGGACCTGTCTGTCGCTCATTTCCTGGCGTGTTGAAAATTCATTTTTCAGAATTCGGCAACCTAAGTCAAGTCGTAAAAAATCATTTTTGAAAAAATAATTGAAAATATTCTGTCCAATATTTTTATAGGCAATCTATTTTCAATATATTATCTAATATGTGAAATTTTTTATGAAATGGGTTTCATTCTCTTATCAGCTCGGTTGAGGCATCTTAACGTGGGGCGAATCACCAGGAAGTGAAACAGTTTTTCTGAAACAGAGACAACTTCATGCAAGGAATATTTCAGGAATTGTAAAATACCTACCTTCTACTCACACTATACAGGGTGTACCAAGTTCGACGGTCTATTAGGCGTTTCTGGAGAACTGGACCTATTTGAAATCTGAAAATTGGGATTATATTATTGTTTGACATTATCTACCGATCTAAAATATTCTTGGAGCCTGACCACTTCCAGTCATAGAGGGAGTAAAAATTTTTTTTTCTGTTTTTTTTGCTTTCGTTTCTGATAGAGTATGCAATTCTGAATACATTCGTACTCAAAATACTTTCCAGAATATCGATAAAAATTTAAAGAAAAATGGAGATGAGCGTATTCGGTATTATGTTTGTTATTCCTAACCTAGATACCGTAAGCAAAAAACGTTTTCACATTTTTGAAGGCGAAAACTGTGGAAATATTGTACATTTAAGGAATTTTGGAAAACCCGTCACAGGGTGTTCCGAATGTTGGTTCAAAAATTGGGATCAAAATTGATCCATAATTTTCGTTTTTCAAATTAGAACCATATTTTTTTATGATTGCGTGGATTGTGCGAAGAAAAATGATGATAATGTTCCAACATGTTAATACTCCTAAAATTAATAATTCTTGAGTTATTCAGGATTTCCTGTTTTCATGCCGTACGTACCGTCAAATTAATAGAATCTGTTTCATATCAACAATGACCTTGGTCATAGAAGATAAATTACTCTAATAACTCGCTAGTGACTTCCTCTTTTCTGAATTCATTCATCATTGTTGATGTGAAACAGATTTTATGAATAGAAACAGAAAATCCTAAATAACTGAAGAATTAGTAATTTTAGGAGCATCAACATGTCGGAACATTATCATCATTTTCCTTCGCAGAATCCAACGCAATCATAAAAAAATAGGGTTCTAATTTGAAAAACGAAAGTTATGAGCCAATTTTGATCCCAATTTTTGAACTAACATTTGGAACACCCTGTGGAGGGTTTTTCAAAATTCTGAAGTTGTACGATATTTCCACAGTCTTCGCTTTCAAAAATGTGAAAACGGTTTGTGCTTACGATATCTAGGTTAGGAATAACAAACATAATACCGAATACACTTATCTCCTTTTTTTCTTCAGTTTTTTCTCGATATTTTGGAAAGTATTTTGACGAATGCAACGATTCGAGTACGAATGTATTCCGAATTGCATTCTCTATCAAATTCGAAAATAAAAAAACAGAAAAAAATATTTTTGCAAATTTTTTCTCCACTCCCTGTATAACTGAAAGTGGTCAGGCTTCAAGAATATTTTAGATCGGTAGATAATATCAAACAATATTATAATCCCAATTTTCAGATTTCAAATATGTATAGTTCTTTAGAAACGACTAATAGGCCGTCGACTTGGTACACCCTGTATATACTCGTGCATTATGTATCTGTATGAGAACAAAAATTTTTTTAACGTTAATGGCAATTGTCACGAATACGCCACAAGAAGCAGAGAGTGTCTACAATTCCCATACCATAGAATAGAGGCCGCTAGAAAGGGCCATTAAATTTTATAACAAGTTGCCTCAGCAAATTAAGATATCCACGAACTTCCGAAAGGCTCTCCATAACTTCATGCGTTCTACACCATACAGGAATTCCTTTCGAAGTCGTCTACAGTTTGACAGTTTGTTATACTCGTTTTATTCTGTCTTGTGTATTTCTGTATTTTATATTGTGTATTTTATATGTGACTAATAGGTGTTACCGAGTTTAAAGTTTGTAATACTTTGGAAAAATATGCCTACTTACTTACAAGGTCAATGTAGGTTCAGATCTCTAACGTTTTCATCATTATACAGATTCAAGGACTGTTTCTGAAAACATTTCGTTCCTATTATGAACAGTATTCGAAAACAGAGATTTTTATCTTCAAATCACAGTTTGCCCATTTGAATTTTCTTTTTTTGAATTTCTCTAAAATTTTAAGAGCAAGTGAATTTTCCATAGCATCTGTAGAAAGTACTGAAAAAATTGACCTGAAGATGTTTTCATTCCAAGAGCATAGCCTCAATACTGCAGAAGTTATAGCCAATTATAATAATTGGCCAAATTCCAGAATCACCCTGTATCATTGAAACTAGACACCGTAGCGATTCATGTTTCTCGAAAAAAAAATGTCATGTATATCACTTTTTTCCATCTCTTTCAATTTAGGAAATGTACTAAATCATCGAAATCTGACCACCCTGTAATCTAGAGAATGAAACTAAACTAACTAAAATTCAAAGTCAAATCTTCTTTTTCTCCCTCGTAGTCGACCAGAGGAAATAATTCAATTTAATGAAATATCACGCGACGGAATCTGTACTTCTACCCGTCACAAAAAACTTCTTGCGTACTTAATTGGGTTCCTAATTTCATAATTGTGAGCTTGAAGTCAGTCTCAGCGAAACTCATAACCATACGTCCTTTGTGGACGAAAGCCGGCCTGGAATAATTCCAACTACGCTGAATTTTTGTCGAGAGCTGAGTTGAACGATTAAAAGTTGCATTATATAGCGGCGAAATCTCATTTCTACATCTACTTTTAAACCGCCTGGAAAATTTCATGAATGCCCGTCCGAGTGAACGAGAAGCGATGAAATGGGGAAAGAAGTGTCGTTCAAAAGAATAAGCTTGTTTCATCACGTTCCGAACGCAGGGTGGAATTCCTAGATTTGGTAGAAGAATTAAAAAAAAAAGTTTCAGATAATAATAACACTGCGCAAAAAAATTAACGCACACTGAGAGAAATAAATTTGTTTTTATCAATAAAGTATTTATTTCGAGATTATTCATTAACAGACAAATCCACTTATTAATCTTTAATTTATTTATTAACTAACAGATCTTGCCTCTGAAAGAATTCATTCATATATAACGAAATATTTATTTACACTGTATTTGTTAATATTTAATATATTTGGGTATGATGTATTTCATTTAAACTGCAGTTCTCTTCAAATATAAGATATATTAATTGAAAACATATGTTCATTTGGTAATAAACGAACGTTTGGTTTCTATTACTGAATGATTCCAAAATTCCACCACTCCACGATATGTTTACTCAAAATACAGGATTTATTAACAATGAACAAACCGCATTTGACATGTTTCAGTCATCTTGGCTAGTTAACATTGTTCGGTGGTCGGTAGATTCAACTACCCGACTCCTGCCGATAAATCGCGAATGACGCAATCGGATGAAAGGTAAAAATCGAATCATCGATGACCACCGATAGCGAATGAGTTCCTCTTCCAACCCTAACTCCCCAAAGAATTCTTCACGAGCGTCATAGTTCATGAAGAATTAAAACTAACAAACTAACATCGAATTCTGGGAGAGTCGCCAACCGAAGATCAGATGGAACCTTCAACGTTCCCAATGGCACAGTTGGTTAGCGCATTGGACTATTATTTCGAGGGTCGCAGGTTCAAATCCTGCACGGACTGGTCATTATTCCAGAATTCAATTCCGTCTGCAAAGCCATTAATATTCAATTTTGCTCTCAGACTTTAACATTCATTCATAATTCATGCAGTTTGTTAATTATTACTAAATATATTTATTTCAGTGTAATGCGTCTTTATTCGGTATTATTGAATGTTATTATTCATAAATAAATGTGATATAATATTGAGTGAAGGTGATTTGCGAAAACTTAAATAAATTCTTTATTTCCATGAAAAAAATATTTATTTGTCCATTTGGCCAATAAATGACTTATTAACTTTAACGCATTATCGATAATATCAAGTGAATACTTCTCTCAGTGCACATTATGGAAATCTCAAATTTATTTTACAACTGAAGGTGTTCTCAATGATGATCATTTTTTATCAGAATTATGCATGCATATGTTATACACTTTCAACGTTTTTTTCAATACAGATGTATTTTCAAGAAAAAGAAAATTCTTTGCCTTTACGAAGGCATATCGAGAACATTTTTGAAAAATAGATGAATTCAAAATAGTAATCATCGAAATGAATTCCATTTTCAATTTCCAGGCTCAGAGATCTTTTATCATGAGGTTGGAGAAATGATATTAGATTTTGTCACTGAGATGAGAGATATACCGGTTTCGGCCTTGTTGGGCCTCATCAGTATCCCGCACATCTCAGGACAAAATTTTCATAGAAACTTCAGAATTTATAGCAATTGGTTGTGAAGTAATGAGTAAAATATTACAAAGTACTATGGTGGTGACATCCAATTGCGTCAAAATGAAGTTTCAGTGAAAGAGGAAGTACAGATTTCTTTTTTTGCATTTGATTGGAGATGTGAAACTTCATTTTGACGCAATTGGATGTCACCACCTTAGTACTTTGTAATATTTTACTCATTACTTCACAACCAATTGCTATAAATTCTGAAGTTTCTATGAAGATTTTGTCCTGAGATGTGCGGGATACTGATGAGGCCCAACAAGGCCGAAACCAGTATATCTCTCATCTCAGTGACAAAATCTAATATCATTTCTCCAACCTCATGATAAAAGATCTCTGAGCCTGGGAAGTGAAAATGTATTTTCCTAGCAGGAATAAAAAAAGATGATATTATCAGATTTTGAATGTATTGGCTCCATTCTGAAATAAGTTGTTCTCAATCAATTCTAGTGATCAATAGTTTTTCTTTCGTTTGATTTTGTACACTCGATCGCTATGCAACGCGAAACACGCAAAAAGGAATGTGCCCAACCGGTAGTTTTGCGAGAAGAAGGGTGGACATACCCAAGATTTGCAGGGTTTGGAGTTTCCCATACAAGTGTGTCCAGAATGTTCCAGCGATTCAGGAAGACAGGTATGAATGTTCGAAGACCAGGACAGGGTAGACCACAGGTAACAACTGCCATTTAAGAAAGTTACTTGGGAGTTTCTTAGTTGAGACAACGGTTTGCAACCGCTCGCCTCCTTCAAAATCAGCTTTGTGCAAACTCATGGGGTGCAAACTAGCACTCAGACAATAAGAAATCGCCTCAGAGAATATGATTTAAGGCCTCGTGTCGCGGCAAGAGGCCCAGTTCTTACCCCAGCCCATCGAAGGGCGCGAATGGATTTTGCGAGAGATTTTCCCAATGGATATGCCATTGGGAAAAGGCTGATTGGGAAAGAGTTCTCTTCACAGATGAATCTAGATTCTGCCTCTACCATTGTAATCGATGTTCTCTTGTATACAGACGTCCACATGAAAGATATGCTTTGTGCAATTTCCTGAATACTGCTGGTTTTGGAGGAGGATCGATTTTGGTGTGGGGTGGCATATCTTTGACTGCTCGCACAGACGTAGTGGTCGTTGATAATGGAGCTTTAAATGCTGATAAGTATATAAGGAACATTCTTGAAGAGCATGTAGTGCCATTTGCCCCATACATTGCTGCAAATTTCATTTTCATGGACGGTAATGCCAGACCCCATTGTGCGCGCATCGTTCAGGAGTACCTTGAAGAGGTTGAAGTCTCTCGAATGGAATTACCAGCAAGAAGTTCAGATTTCCATCCGATTAAGCAGGTTTAGGACAACCTCAATAGAAGGCTGAGAAGTTCAGAAAATCATCCAGCTACTCTTAATGACTTAGGAATCCAACTAGAAGAAATCTGGGAATTATTAGATCAGAACATTTTAAAATCACTCATTTCGAGTATGAACCGTCGTCGCCGAGCTGTAATTAACGCAAGGGTTGGAAATACTAAGAATTAAATCATTTATTAGCATTTTCGTATTTTGAAAATTATTCATTTCTCTTCTTTCACGAAGGATTCGGTGAAATCCTGAAATTTTTCTTCCATTTAATGTGTCTTGTTTCGTTCAAAACTTTTCCGAGAGAACATAAAAAATAAGTTATAAAGTCAATGTACAATTAACTTTCATTAAAATTGAGATTTTCAGAATGTGCGTTAACTTTTTTGCGCAGTGTATTTTATTGGTTTTCAAGAACATTAGGAAGTATATGGAGAGTCAGGAAAGAACCTGATATTAACAATCAACACACAATGGGAAGGTGAATGATTCAGAATTTTCTTACATAATGCTTTGGCGTTATTTCGAGTTTTTCCTGTTTTAATGTTTCTGTATAGGCCAATAAGTATCATTTCTCTATTTCATTATCGTAATGAGTTCATTACAGTACTAAAGGTAGTGCTGTAATGAATTCATTACATCATTGTTTTCAGTTATATTTTTCGTTTTTGGATTGTCGGTATTGACCTCCGATCCTATCAATTTTCAATCGCACCAACTGTCAAGATACAACACAAAAGTCACTAATCTGAATTTTCATTCGAAAATCGGAAGTATTTCACATGACTTGATTGAAATAGAGTAAATATCGTCTTAAACTCATGGCAGAAGGCAATTGACAATATTTATCAGCTATCGGTTGCAGCTTTTTTCAGTGTTTTTGGGTTGGCGAAAATGTGTGATTAATCATAATGACATTCATCGTAGTTGTCAATTGTCATTATTCATTTACTTTTTTCAAAATTCAAATTTTGAAATTCTAAAGTAAACGGACATTTTCTAAAATATTTCATCAATCTAGTTAGGTTTCTCTTCAAATTTAATAAAATTTTTAAAAGAAATATCAATAATTTTTATTGATAAAACAAATACCTACAATTTTAATTAGAATGGATGCTAGAAGGCTGTAAGTATATCTTCTGTATATTCAACTTGTCCAAGAATACGATATGAGGTTCATGATTTTTATTTTTAAGCAACCACAATTCCAGAGGTTGTTGGACATGTGTAGAGCACTGTCAAAGTCGTAGCTCTGCCGAAGATTTAAAGTTAAAATTTCATAGGTTTGTTTGAGTTTCATAGGTTTCCTAAGAATACAATAATTATTTCATTCTAGCAATTGCTAAGAGATGGTTACATTCTCTAGGAATAGAGCAAGATGCTCATTCATTAATTTCCAGAGGAAGACAATATGCGGTTAACATTTCGAAGGAAATGAAGAGAACTGAAGGTCCCACATTATTCCTGAGGAAACCTAATGATTCGTAGTAAGCATTGAACTTTCATTTACATCTGTCCACTCATTAAAAGTTTATGTTTATCAGCAGGTCAAACAGAAAGACATTTCGAAGATGATAGTATAAATGTGGTTGCGATGGAATATGAAACACAGGATGAGGTCAATGTGGATCTTTCGAAAAAAAAACATTACTGGCAGAATTATTCCTTTTTCATCGAAGAATTTCAGCAATTTTTTGTATATTGTTATTTATTATAGTTCGATTGTTATTATGTTTTTCATCTTTGTCAAAAAATTCTTTGGATTTCCAACAAATTAAATATTGTTGTGAACCAATTAGGTTATATTTGTACCACATGAAAAAGATCTACTGTACATAAACCTCTCATTCATCCCTATATTAGTACTACAAATATCTCTGAAATTATTTCTTCTTGACCAAACTTGAATTCATAAAATTATTTGAATGTTCGTAAGGGGACATTTCGAATTTGGGAATGAAAACAATTATTGAAATTGAAAACTTCTATATTACTCATATACTTCTATCTAGAAGTGGTGCTTTAAAAAAGTTGGGCATCAAACTACAAACTTTCCATGGTACTGATGGGAATAGTAGATTTCAGTATATTGAAAATTTCACTTCTCCAATCTTCCTCTCAACATGAATTCTCAGACCTACAAAAATAAAAATTGTTCCTAGTCTGCATAAGGAAGGATTGTTTGCTCCAAGGATTTGTATGAATATAATAAAAGTTGAAATCCAGGAGCAAAAATTAAATTTTGACTACTGTTTTTTCAAGTTGGGCGTACTTGTAATATCTTTGGTGACTTGTACCTCCAACTCATCTAGTTGATTATTCTTAATGAAAAATGATCAATGGATCCTAAGAATTGAAAATTATGATATTCAGATGATTTTTTTTTAATTCTAATCAGCCATCGCAAACACATTTATATTTTCATCTTCAAAATGTCTTTCTGTTTGACCTGCTAATAAAAATAATGTTAATGAGTGGACAGATGTAAATGAAAATTCAGAGCTTACTAGAAATCATAGGTTTCCTAAGGATAATGTAGGAACTTTAGTTCTCTTCATTTCATTTTGGAATGTGAAATGTAGACCGCATATTGCCTTCCTCTGGAAATTAATGAATGAGCACCTTGCTCTATTCCTAGAGAATGTTACAATTTCTTAGCAAGTATTTTATCCTTACGGACCCTATGAAACTCAAACAAATTTTAATTTGGAATCTTCGGCAGAGCTACGACTTTGACAATGCTCCGTACATGTCCACCCACCTCAAAAATTGTGGTTGCTAAAGTAGAAAAATCATGAACCTCATATCGTACTCTTGGACATGTTGAATATACAGAAGATATACTTACAGCCTTCTAGCATCTATTTTAATTAAAATTGTATGTATTTGTTTTCTCCATAAGAATTATTGATATCTCCTAAATAATTGTAGTTGATTCAGGGAGAAACCTAACTAGATTGATGAATTATTTTGGAAAATGTCTGTTTACTATAGATGATTGGAAAAATTTCAAAATTCAAATTTTGAAAAAAGAAAATAAATAATGACAATTAACAACTACGATCAATGTCATTATGATTAATCACACATTGCCAACCCAAAAACATTAAAAAAAGCTGCAACCGATAGCTGATGAATATGGTCAATTGCAACACGAATGCGAAATTCGAAAGCATGAGTGTACTAGGGTCGTGGGTAGATCCTCAGGGAGGTATTGGGCTATACTTCATATAAGTTACAGTTAGAGAACCAATGCCCTGGATTCTGGGAATAGAGCTGTGAGTGTTTGGTATCAGCAGATTTCTAATAATCTCATTGGGCCATCCTATCCGAAGATTCAAGGTATTCAATGAAATCATCGTACTTTAGATGGAGTTCTAGGCCTTCAAGTAGGTGAAAAGTTAATTCGATTCCTAAGGAATCATTCAGTTTATATGGGTATACGGTACGGAATAGTCCCGCAGATTGCTCGGAAGTATGAAAAAGGTACTATGGAGTCGTGAAACTGGCGATGTCTTGAGTGAGTTGAGGAAAAAGTCTTATTTTATTTTGTTGGCGAAATATAAGGGGATTTCGCAGAGTGGAAAACCGAAGTAGTAGCATTTCCGAGTGGGGAAGCGTGATCGGAAATTACGGCATTTGTTGCGAAACTCGAATGAAACGTTTCGGGACTGTTTTTCAGAGAACTAGGATTATTTCTACAGAAAGAGGATATCAGAAGGTCAAAGCTTTTCAATTTTAAATGTTTCAGGTAGTTTAAGATCGAAAGCCTTGAAATCTTTCCTCATCTGATATCTCAATTTTCAAATTTTATTTCATTTTGTGTTTTGTTGAATTAGTTTATCAAATAAGTAGATCTTCTTTGTATGAATTGTATAAGTTAGTCTGATATTAAGACGTATGAACAATTAGACAATTAATTTTTTTCTGTTCTTGTTGCATTCTGAAAATAGATATTTATGTGACTTGATGGTTTCAATTGAACAGGCCTTACCAATACTCTCTCCGAGCTAGATTTTGATAAACTCATAGATACAAGTTTTTTTCAATAATAGGTGACAAATATCAACGTATTTACAATAGATGTGTGTATTTGTACTGGCCACGCAGGTTCAAAGTACAAAATCCCTTCTAGCAATCGTAGGATTCTCTCATATCGTCACAGGTATATTCTGGGACGTTGTTCGTGATACGATTTATCAGATTCATTAGCTTTATTACATTATAATTTCTGCGATTTCCTTCATGGTATTTGTCGAGATTGTGACATTGTATCACGCGAACAAGGGGTGCAGAATGATCTTGTCAAGTTTGTTTATGGATTGAGAAAGTTTGAACTCATTTCGTATAACTAGATATAAATGGGTTGGAATATCGATTGAAGTTTATTATTGAAGGATTATGCTTTCGTTGAAAATTTTCAGGCATTTCAATCGGAATCTCTTGAGTGAAATCAATTTAAAATTCCAAATGTGATAGAATAGTTATTTATTATGCATGTGCAGAAACCATCATGAAAGATTGTTGAAATGAGCTTTCTCTGATTATGTGTCAAATCCACTCATTCTGCCACATCTTGTGGTTGTCTTAAACATGACAAATTCCACTTCACCATCAATGATTTTACAGGAATTATTGACATGTTGGTTTCCTGCTAACATTTGTCAAATTTTATTGGTATACATGAAATAGTTCTGTTAATCAATATTTTTCAATGCAAAAATCACTAAACCATTTTTATATCAATATTTCATTAATATCGATAAAAATTAGGCGAATTAGAGGAAAATCATGTATGATACTCGTAAAGAAGGCTCATTCACAGGTACGGGCCGAAGCCAAATTTTTTGGGGGGGGAAGTCCATCGAAAATTTTCTAACTGGACATTGAATTAACAGGAAACCGTTATAAATATTATGGTATAATATTTGTTTCATTAAAAAAAATTTAAAATGATGAATTTCAAAACAGTGAGGAGTAATTAACTTTTTTTCCATCTACCAAAAATCAATTACTCCTCACTCTGTTGGAATTCATCATTTTAAATTTTTTTTTACCGAAACAAATATTATACCATAATATGTATAACGGTTTCCTGTTAATTCAATGTCCAGTTAGAAAATTTTCGAGTAGATTTTATGGAGTTTGTTTTTTCATGAAGAGTATCCTGATGTTGCTTGAAACTTTGAGAAACACTACTTGTTTGTTTCTTCAGTTTTGTAGCTTTTCTTTATTTCATGGAATCTGGAAGAGAAGGCATGGCTCATCTTCATCAGAGAATATATTTTTTCTGAAAAATCTATTCTTTTTATTCCGTGAATGGATTAAATTTTGGGAATCAAAGTTATGAGAAATTAACGTTAATTTTCCAATTACCCAATATTCAATAATGTGAGTTTCTCTATTTTATGCAATCGATTTTTTGTGAGGAATACCTTGAAGTATGTTTGAATCTTCGAGACACACTTTTTGTTTCATTCTCTAATTCAGTTAAGTTTCATTCTTTGGTGTATCTCAAAATTTTAAGCATCTTAAAACAAGATATTCTTCACGAAAAAAGCAGATTCCATAAAATAAAGAAATATACATGATTGAATGTTGGGTAGATGAAAAATCAAAGTTAATTACTGACCACTTTGATGAGATTCATAACATTGAAACTGCTCATGCCTAACATGGGCCGGGCCCATTTCACAGAATAAAAGGACAAAATTTTCATAAAATATATTTCGTTTGATAAAAAATGAGGCTTAGTTTTGCTTACAGATTCCATGAAATAAATAAAAGCAACATAACTACGGAATGAAACAGAAAATGTATGTCAAAGTGTGCGTCATAAATCAAGATACAATTTTGAGCAAAATTTCCTAATTTGAGTTGTCGATTTCGATCTCTTTGCAGCGTTTCTTGCAATAAGTGTTTGGAATTGAGGATGTATTTAGTGTTTTGAACGATTTTTGTTGTGACTACCGATATTCTGTGGTCTTCTTCTTCTTCATTTGCGATGCCTTTTCTAGCAAAACTGAGGTCTGGTGGCCCATTGTTCATCCGCTGCAAGAATATTCGAGCTCGGTAGATAATGTCAAACAGCGAACAGTATCATAATCCCCATTTTCAGATTAAAATAAGTCCAGTTCCCCCGAAACGCCTAATACGTACATCTGAAAGTAACAGCTTGAATTCATGATACCAGATTTTTTTTATGACACAGTCCATGCGACGTAACTGAAAAATTTACAACTAGATATTTACTTCTTTATGCCACATCTCTCCCAACACTTGATGGTAAAAATATTGCGGTAAATACCATTTATTGCCGGCTATACATATACTGCCAAGTACTGATTGCAAACTTGTTTTTTCTAATTCAGATTCCTTCATATTTCAACTCTCTCGGAATTATGTGTTTCAACTGCTTTGAAATTTTACCAACTGCTTTGAACTTATTCCAACTGCTTTGGAATTTTTTCCAGCTGCTTTGAAATTTTGCCAACTGCTTTGAAATTTTTTCCAACTGCTTCGAAATTTTTCCAACCGCTTTGAAATTTTTCCAACTGCTTTGAAAATTTGCCAACTTCGTTCAACATTGGGGGGGATCATCACCCTCCATCCCCCCCCTTGGCCCGTCCCTGCTCATTCAAAAACTCGCCACTTCTTGGCTCGTTTTTGAATTTTAAACTCGTGTAACAATATCAATACTTTCTGCACTTGTATCATAAATAACTATTGTGAATGAGTATTATACAATATTTTTTCTAAATAACTGAATTTTCAGTGAAATTAATGAATGAATTCAATGAATATTGCTCGGATTTTCTGCATTGAAAACTATTGTTGTTTTCTGTTTTCTGTATCAAAAATTTGACAGATATCAAATGAATCCGTGACAGGAGGTGTTGCACTAATCACTGAATATTTTAATAAACCTCGTTAACCTCTTCAATCTTTATTCGTGTGTCTGCCAAGTACAATGCACAACTGAACTGGGTTTCTTCCCAAATGCCAGGTTGTGCGCACAGTTATGCGCAACCTGATATAATTCACCCAGAATGACAATAACGCACAGCCATGCGCAACC
Source organism: Hippodamia convergens (assembly GCA_038502775.1). Lineage (NCBI taxonomy): Eukaryota > Metazoa > Arthropoda > Insecta > Coleoptera > Coccinellidae > Hippodamia > Hippodamia convergens. The sequence continues at coordinate 13,104,949 of CM076607.1, read as the reverse complement.
TGATATAATTTACCCAAAATGACTCAACAGGAGACGAAAATAGAAATGAACTGTGCGGAACTGAGACATTCTCGCACGATTTTGTGCTCCAAGTTGTGGCAATATGAGGAAATTTGTCACGGAATTAGGGAATATTTATTTATAATAAATGTGCAAAAGGCACTGGTATTCTCCCACGAGTGTTGGAATGAGCCTTTTGTAGGAGTATTATACTTGTATTCGATACATTGAATAACCGACGTTTCGATCACAAATCGGACCATCATCAAGGCTAAAAAATTTGAAACATTGAAAAAACAAACATTAAACATGACAAATTTCACTTCACCTACATTAGTGATTCTACTGAAATTTATTTTAAACATTTTACAGATTTTATTTCTAGAAATTATACGTTAAGGCAAGACAAATCATTACAGTCAGGAGGGAGCAGTAGATGGACCTTCAAAAAGTCATTATACGACGTTATTTTCATAAAATCGAAAACAATTAATAAATCAGTTTGTACATCTTCTTTGAACTGCCTGAAAAGTAACAGAATTGAAATCAAAATCAGAATTTGGTATATTATTTAATGAATCATGAAATGGACTGTATTAATAAATACAAAGAAGAATAAGTGCATTTCATACTTCCAATGATTCATAATTTGTCAATAAATATTTTCTATTTGTTTCAACAACTTGGTTATGAAATTGTAAAGTTATGTCAGCTTTATACTTCTTGTCCTTTGATACTAAGAAAAAATAAGACAAGGCGAGAACTTGACTATATTTTCGAGAGTCATCAAGAATGCAAAGATTGCGGAAGGGTCTTCATAGAGAACGAACTTCTAGTTATCTTTCATATTGATTATTTAATGAATGATATCTCTATATTGTAGTTCCTCTTAAGCCTGCAAGATTTCATGTTCCACGCTATTTTTATTTTAAATCTTGAATTTCCAATTCCCATGCTTGATCTACAGCGAAATAGTGTGAGTGTGTATATTTTAGTCATCATCTCAGCTTGTTTCTCTACTGCAATTGAAGCTGAGTTTGAAAATTTGTCAAAACAACAATGACGAAAATAATATTTCACAAAAAAAATTTTTCAAATTTATTTGCCTTGAAAAATATATTATATTCAATCATTTTATATAGTAAAATTATATTTCAATCTATGATGAACAAACACAGAAATTTTCAGTAACTTTTTGTAACTAGAAATAAAGCCCCGGCTGGAATTCCACTGCTTGATTGATGACAATCATTTTGAAACGGACTAGAGGTATTAATTTGACAACAACTGTCAAGTTTTGCTGCGGGTAAACTAGAAAAAACTGCTGACAGCTCCTGTCATACAGTTTTTTCATCTAGAAACTATTTGTATTTGAAAATAGCGCCTTCCTGATTGGAGGAAATTAAGACGAGGAAAATAATAATTATCATCAACTTTCTGTAGAAAATTTTCAATGATCAAGTCAAACGCCCTTGTTGAAAATAGTGGAGGTGTTCTTAACCATTTCAAACAACTGATAAATTACACAATACTACAAGCTGACAGGCTTCAAAATATCCGAAAATAGTAGTTCATCTATGCATGTGTAGAAATTTTTTTTTAACGATATCCTACACTTTCTTCTTCAAATATGCGATCGCATATTTGTATTTTTTTCCACACATTCACAGATGAACTACTATTTTCGGATGTTTTGGAGCCTGTCAGCTTGTGGAATGGTGTAATTTATCAGTAGAAGCGATTAAAATAACAAATAAATCATTGGTTATACAACTTCTAAACACAAAAATGAAAGACAATCTTTCTTTCTGTATTATTGGGAAGTATGTTTACTATTTCCGTGAGTACACTGCGGCCATCTGTTATCGAACATCGTTGTTTTTGTCGGACATGAATAATAAATGCACTGCCAATCCAGTTGGTACAAATGCATTCGGGAAAATTCCGTCTATTGTTATTGAATTCGTCCAACTACCAGAATCAAAGCAATATGCACTCCACTGTTTTCGTGGAACCTCCGCTTCTTTTCTATCAGAATCAGCAGCAAATATTACGGGGATACAAAAAATCATGGATGGAAGTCTACAAAGGTAGCCGAGGGCTATGTTGATCATTCCAATGGTGATAGATCACATTGCTGGAAAAAATCCCGGATCGGCAGATTTTGGAACGTCATGATCCACTACTACTTCCAGTTTCTACTAGTTATGATCTTCCTGAGAATTCTAGAAATGTGTTGCATAGCTCCCTGATGTCGCAAGGCATTAATTATTGTAATCATTTTACATCATTTCCAAGTGTTATTCAGGATTTTTTGAAGAAATATTTGATTATCTAACACTGGCAATTGTTTCAGAAAAATTGCTTTCCACTCTAAAATAAACGCATCATATACACCTTTTCCATATGTACTTCACAAAGCGTCAAGTGCATTTCAGAAGGCGTCAAATGTATTTCATAATAAACAAATGTATATTAGAAAGCGTCGAATGAATTCTAGAATAGTCAATTGTATTTCGGAAAGTGTGAAAAGTATTCGAGAAAGTATCAGATTTTGTACGATTACTGTTGAGGACTGTATCCAGATAAGTTGGAGATACACTGCGCAAAAAATTAACGCACATTTTGAAAGTCTCAAATTTATTCTACAACTGAAGGTGTCCTCAATGATAATTATTTTTATCAGAATTATCCATGCATATGTTATCCACTTTCAACGTTCTTCTTCAATACATATGTTTTTTCCCAGCAGGAATAAAAAAAGATTATATTATCAGATTTTGAATGTATTGGCTCCATTCTGAAATCAGTTGTTCTCGGTCAATTCTAGTGATCAATAGTTTTTCTTTCGCTTGATTTTCTACACTCGATCACTATGCAACGCGAAATACGCAATTTGACCCAAAAGGAATGTGCCCAAGCGGTAGTTTTGCGAGAAGAAGGGTGGACATACAGAAGAATTGCAGAAAGGTTTGGAGTTTCCCATACAATGTGTCCAGAATGTTGCAGCGATTCAGGGCAACAGGTTTGAATGTTCGAAGACCAGGACAGGAGAACACGGGTAACAACTGCCATTCAAAAACGTTACTTGAGGGTTTCTTCGTTGAGACAACGGTTTGCAACCGCCCGCCTCCTTCGAAATCAGCTTGAGCAAACTCATGGGTGCAAATTAGCACTCAGACAATAAGAAATCGCCTCAGAGAATATGATTCAAGACCTCGTGTCGCGGCAAGAGGCCCATCTCTTACCCGAGCCCATCGAAGGGCGCGTTCGGATTTTGCGAGAGAGAACATCCATTGGGAAGAGGCCGATTGGGAAAGAGTTCTCTTCACAGATGAGTCTAGATTCTGCCTCCACCATTGTGATCGACTTATCAGCATTTTGGTATTTTGAAAATTGTTCATTTCTCTTCTTTCACATAAGATTCGGTGAAATCCTGAATTTTTCTTCCATTTAATGTGTCTTGTTTCGTTCAAAACCTTCCCTAGAGAACATAAAAAATAAGTTATAAAGTCAATGTAGAGTTAACTTTCATTAAAATTGACATTTTCAGAATGTGCGTTAATTTTTTTGCGCAGTGCAGTAGTGTAAAACATTCATTGACGTTATTAACAATCATAAAATGAATGAGTCACCCGCCATGAAGCTAATAGAGTAAAACTACAACCATTAAAACCAGATTCAATGTCTTAAATACTTGATCATTAAAATATTTCAGAGAAGTTCACTTTGTTTTATGATGAGGAAAGGCTGCTTTCATAGTTCACTTTTGAGATGGAGGTTTTTGATTCATCTGAAATTCGAAAACAATAATTAGCAAGAGTTATGAGAAATGAACATTTGAGAAATGAAATTAACTGATAAAAGTATGAGATGAACATGATAATATGATGGATGAATCAGTATTCATTACCAGAGAGACATGAGAATGGAGCAAGTAATCATCTCCATATGAGGAGTCTAGAGATATCTGAAGAATATATGAGAATTGCAAAAATATAACAAAATATTTATCTTAGAGGATTTAAATAAGTACAATAATTTAACGCAATAGAGATTTCTTTTGAATAAAGCGAGAGATTACCAGTATTTATAGATTTTCATGGTCTGAAACGTGGACTCATTTTCATACCTTCTGAAAAGAATGAAAATAACAGGGAAATGCAACAATTATTAATAATTCTGAGATTTCACATGCCTCTTTCGAGAAGTATCTACTCCAAGAAATGAATTAGATGAACAATAATTAATCGGGGTGACTTTTTGAAATTCTAATTACAAGAGGATAGGTCTAGTCACAGGTAAAGTTGGATTATGAAAAGAGACTGAATAATAAATTAAATTGATGAACGTAAGCTAATCTGTCTGTTGATTCACGGAGTTAGATCAATTTGACTTGAGCAGTCAATCAGCTGACCATAGATATATAGACTCTCTCAATATCCGTATATCCGGCCGTGAGGGCCTGAAACTATTCGTAGATATACAACTCGTGTCTAGAGAAATTTCTACTTTGGCTTCGTGATTCCGCATGCGCAATGAGCAGTCTGTTGTTGGTTTATTATTGTTGAACGTTGAATATAATTACGAAATAGGTATTTCGATATTATTTCTTTCGGTACTTCCAGTATTTTGTAGTTTTCTCAAAAGTTTTATCGGAAATGGTTGCGACATGCGAACTATGCAAAATCACATTCAGCACTATTGTAACTTACGAATGCACGTAAAGAAATTCCATCCTGGTAAGTACTATGTTATGTTTATTTATGTTTACAATTTTGATGTAAATCAATTTAGTTCACTTTATATTGTACTACTGTAACACAATCTTTCATTTATCTCTGCAATAAATTAAGGTGGGCTATCATGAATGGACTCAATTTTTTCGGTGCAGTGAATAAACTACTTATACCTTCCTTTACCTTGCCTAAATATCATAAAAAAAACTGAGAAAAGCGATTCTTTGAGTTTACTTTTATGAAAAGGGGTCCTAAATTACTTCCTTTCCGGGATACGGGGTTTTATATTTCTAAGAAAGAAGAAATAAGAAATAAATTCATATCGCTAAATCCTGACATGCATGGTATCCTGAATGTGGTGATTTTGTTTTATAATTTTCAACGAAAATGAAATCGGGTATTACTTAAGATAGTTCAATTTCAATTAATGTATCATCAAGGATTCATTTTGAAAAGTAGCAATATTTTCATTGATAGCTTCCCTCTTTGTCAATCACGCGTAATATTTTACCAAGTTAACGTATCAATAAAAAGAAACTTGCGACGAATGTAATAAAAGTTTTGTGAAATATTCAAATTAAGTACAACACGTTAAGAGGCTTCATCCAGGTATGAATAATTTTTTGTTAGTTACAAAATGAATATTAATAAATAGTACCCGCAAGAGTTCTGAAACAATAATATAGGGTATCCCGGATAAGATGGAAAAAATTTTAATGAGAGACAGAGGGCAACTAGAGGATCAAGAAAAACCCCCATGTGTAGTAACTATAAGTCCTAATTTCTGATTTACAAGGTTATTTTTCAAATTTGAATGGAAGTTAAAACCTGTAGATCCCCTGAAAAAAAAATCACCGATATTTTTGTTATTTGCAATGAAGATAGATCTAAGAGGTTCAAGTAAAGTATATAACGATACATCGTATTTCGACAGTCCTAAACAGTTCGCGAAATCATCCTGTATAAAGAATTTCAAGAATCTATCAATTGATATCTGCGTGAACTGATATGATTCATTAATTCGATTCGTTAAATAAAATCTCATGGCATGGTATTTATTTCTTCAAATTATGCTATCACTAGTACTATTTATTAATATTCATATTGTAACTAACAAAAAATACATAAATTCACCCATAAAGAAATTATTCATACCTGGATGAAGCCTCTTAACGTGTCGTACTAAATTTGAATAATTCACAAAACTTTTATTACATTCGTTGCAAGTTTCTTTATATTGATACGTTAACTTGGTAAACTGATCTGAAACAAAATATTACACGTGATTGACAAAAGGTGATATTGCTACTATTCAAAATAAATCCTCAATGATACATTCATTGAAATTGAACTATCTTGAGTAATACCTGATTTTATTTTCGCTGAAAATTATAAAAAAAACACACATTCAGGATACCATGTATGTCAGGATTTAGCGACATGGGTTTATTTCTTATTTCTTAGAAATTTAATACCCCGTTTCCCAGAAGGGAAGTAATTTAGGACCCCTTTTCATAAGAGTAAACTCAAAAAATCGCTCCTCCCAGTTTTTTCATGATATTCAGGCAAGGTAAAGGCAGGTATAAGTAGTTTATTTACTACACCGACAAAAATGGAGTCCATTCATAATAGCCCACCTTAATTTATTGCAAAGATAAAGGAAAGATTGTATTTTTAAACAGTAGGAACAATAAGAAGTGAACTAAATTGATTTACTGAAAATTAAACATCAAAATTGTGAACATAAATAAACATAACGTAGTATTCATCAGGATGGAATTTCTTTACGTGCTGAATGTGGTTTTGCATATTCCGCATGCCGCAACCATTTTCGATAAAACTTTTGAGAACACTACAAAATACTGGAAGTACCGAAAGGAATAATATCGAAATACCTATTCCGTAATTCTATTCAACGTTCAACAATAATAAACCAACAACAGACTGCTCATTGCGCATACGGAATCACGAAGCCAAAGTAGAAATTTCTGTCTCTAGACACGAGTTAGATATACAGGTGAGTCTTTGACTTGTACATATATTCAAACCATAGATTCTTCAGGTCGATAGAAATACTTTTTTCGTTTACCATTTTTTTCCGATTCAGCCTACATAAAAAGATATGGCCATTTTAAACTTTCATTATGAGCTATGCCTTCCACCTAAACCTTCGAGAAAATGTATCAGAAATTTAATCCCCTGAATCTTTTGATCAGAGTTGCATCCAGGCAAAGTGACCAATTTTTTCAATTTCGATGAAATAGATTTCTTTAAAGCATAAATAACTCGAAGAATGCGAATTTCACGAGATTTCATGAAGAATACTTCTATTTTCCAAAATGGCCAAATATTCATTAAATAGCATCCAACTTACTCCAACAGTTGTGACAGTAGAGTTTCTGGTATAATTATGGAATGTTGTGGTAAATATTGGTCATAATGAAAAAAATATAACATGTGAGTGAAATTTCGTGTTCACAGAAGATTTGCCACATTAATAAAAACCTATATTCTGAAAATCATTTCATTCGATAAAAGCAATCGCGAGATATATTCGAAAATTGAATTTTTCATGCATTTCCAACCGAGCCGAATCGAAAAAAATGAAAGGAATGAAATATGTTTCTTTTGACCTCAAGAATCTACCATTAAAATATATGTACAAGTCAAAGACTCACCCTGTATACTTGCAGTGGAGTTTACTTGGCGTAGATGGAGATGAGGTCAGAGGGGTGCATCGTTCAATTTTTAACACATAGGTATATGTAGAATAGTATTTTTTGAGTTTTCATAAAAGACATGAAAATTTTTAAAGCTTGAATATATTACATAACCGAATTGGTAATCGATTGACTTCTGATGCGCTATATCTCAAGCATTATTTTTCTAATAGAAATAAATTTTTGAGCGTTCAGCGTATGTGGCACCAACTTCAAAACTGCATGCATTTCTCAGAATTCGAAAATAGATATCAGCGGGTAGGAGGATATTTCCCAATATTTATTATTCCTAAAATGAAAACCTGATAGCAATCAAAAATTGTTAATTTTGTAATAAAAAAATAGCTTAACAAATTCTTTTTTCAGTCACACACTTTATGTGCAATCGACTGTCCTTTCATTTGATATATCACAATTCATACAGGATGGAATAACGAAAAAACGCTTGAAAAGGAGAAATTTTATTGAAAGAGAGACAAATAAGGGTGTTCAAATGAGTTCGATATCACTACCCCTCTAGCCGCTACCTCTAACAGCTTTAAAATTTGAATAGGAAAAAGGGGTCGAGCAGCACCTTCTTGAAAAGGCAATTCAATTTCCCGCATGATTGTATTTTTTTTTATCGCTTTATTATTATACAGATTGACTCAGTATTCCATCAATAACTTTCATACGCCGAATTTGGACCTTTGAGATGGAAAAAACGCACGGACGGGTCAAAAAATGAATCCAATATGACTACCCGTCTAGCCGCTACCCTAACAGCAAGTGATATCGGATTCATTTTTTACCCATTCGAGCTTTTTCCCAGCTGAAAGATCCAAATTAGGCGAGTGAAAGTTATTGATGGAATACTCATTCACTCTGAATAATAATAAAGCAATGAAAAAAAATTCACTCATGCAGGAAATTGAATTGCCTTTCTAACAAGGTGCTGTTCGACCCATTTTCCCTATTCAAAAATGAGAGCTGTTAGGAGTTGCGGCTAGAGGGGTGTGATATTAAACTCATTTGAACACCATTATTTGTTCCATTCAACAAAATTTGACCTGTCCGAGCGTTTTTTTCGTTATTCCATCCCAAAGCTCGAAATTCGGGGTGGAAAATTATGGATGGCCCACCCTGTATATTCCTATCAGGAAAAAAATGGGAGGGGTGTGAAGCGTGAAAGATGAGAGATTTCAAGTTCAAAAAAGCATAGGAAAACCTGCTTTTGAAATTACGAATCCTTGGATACGTGGATTTTCCTTAACAATAATTAGTAAAAGAATAATGGTTTGATAGCAACACTCTCCAATCACAAATTGTAAATTATTTTTTTACTTTTTTGATAAAAAAAGCTACAACCAATAATTTTTTAAGCCACTTCGCGTAGAAAGTGAGAAATATCAAATTCAAAAAAGCATACGATGAATTGCTTTTGAAATTGAAAATCAAGGGGTGCTAGGATTTTCTTTAATAATTCTTCTGACAATAATTATTGACGAGTTACGTTACTTTTTAGGCACACTCTATGAAAATCTTGGTATCCGTTTCCGAGATAATTGAGGCGTTTCATACTTGAAAATCACTCTGTATGATTTGGAACAGCTCTTATCAACTATTATTCAGTGGTGACTCCTGTCCAGTTTTTTCTTGAACATTTCATCCCGTCGGATATCGAAAAATATGTAGATATTTTTCAGATAGACGGCGCTTCAAGACATAATTCAAATACAGCTCTCAATATTCGAATATCTTCCAATATTCAAATATCCCCCCTTGAATAATATTACCCCGAATACCGTGTTCGGAGGAAAGGAAATAAATTAATGGAAAAATGGACTACTCTGCCCTCTTGAATATCCCATTAAGAATTCAGATATAATCCAGTGGTTTCATGATGCAGAATAATATACGAAGATCAAAATGTAGATTGAGTAGGAAACCACTTTAGTTATACTTGGGAGAAATTTTTATCGAACTCAGCGGACAAGTTCAAGAAGGCACCACGAATAAAAATTCATTAAATGAGCATCAGTGGGGGTTTCAGAAAAAATACAAATCATTGTGATCAAGTTCTTAAACTCAGGTTGTAATGATCTATTATGCAGCATCCGCTGATTTGTTTTCAGCTTATGACATGGTATGGAAATAGCAAGGGAGGAAAATAGTGCTTTTCCTTCCGTAGAATATTCGTTATTCAGGAAAGGGAAAGCATTTTCCTCGTGAGGTATGTATATATTATTTCCTATCACCTTTTTACTAAATTTCTCTGAGGGAGATTTGCCGGAAAATTATGTTTCAAGAATAGATGGGAGAAAACCGATCTCACTCGAATATTTTCAGTAACATTATCAGTTCTCAAGCTGGGTAAAAATTAATTTGCATGACCAAAGATGTCTCAGACTGTTATTCATTCGTTATCAGAAATTATCGTTCATAAAGTGCATTTAAACGGCGCTATCTTATATGAGTAGCAGGTTCAGTAGATCTACCAATTTGAGCAAACTTAGTGATTCACTGAATATCAAAAATTAAATGAAGATGCTAACATAAAATAAAACCGACTGAAAAAAATCCAAAAGAATTAAATACGCAATCAAAAGTGATGAAATAAGTCCTTTTTTAGGACGCAAACAGGTAGGCGTACAGGTACGTACTTCAAATATAAGAGAACACATAGCTGCCCATGGAAAACAAACAACGATCAAGTTCCTTCAATTATAATGAAATTAAAACTATTAAGTTGGGTTTCAAAAAAATTTGATTGTGCGTTAAAAAAAACGTAAAATCCAACCAATCGAATATTTTGATTAGAAATGGATTGTAAAAGTGTGACGTCACAACATGGCGACTGAATCATAACAAACCTTTGTTTACATCCATTTCCATGTAATTCGCCATAGGAGACGGGAGGGTCTCAGTAAAATCGAAATTTAATATTCCTATCGGTATATATATATATATATTATATATATATTCTTTTGAATAAGAGAGCTAAAATAATACAATAAATGTTGAAACAAAAAGAACCTATCGGTGTATTTAAGGAATGAAATTGCGATATTTCGAATCTACAGAAGCTGTAGAATATGTTGAAGGCAAAGAACAGATGATTTCTCTTTATAGCCGTGTTGTATTCAATTGAAAATGATGTACTGCTTTGCTGCAAATCATTATCACGATGCTACAATAAATGGCTTTGGTTTTTATAGATTTTCTGAAGAAAAAAAACATCTGAATGAAGCTTGCAGGTAAGCTAGGTGCTGGCGATACTTTCTTCTTTATTATCAATACTATATTATATGATATTTTCAGTACAGATGAGTTATTGTTGTGCCATTCTGTTTTTTAGGAGAGCAGATCGTGAATTTTCAAAGAACGATAGTTGACACTTCTTAGACAGTAGGAAGTGAAAATGAACCTGGCATTTTCGAGTACAATATAAGCGAATGATTCATTTTCATAAGTACCAATTGCGAAGAGTGAAAAGAAAATTCAATCAGTAAATTGATAATTTTTTATTTCAATATCCCTTTTTTCGATTGATGCTGCAAAATGGAAACGTCATAACTGTTCAGCCGGGAATTATTTTCCCTTACAAGAATATGAAGAAGTAGAGGAAAATTTGAAATATTGGAAAACTACCTTTTCATTTGAATGTAAAGACAATGATACCCTTTCATTTCATTATATTCATGTACACTGGTCTACTTACTGCTAAACACTTTCATTCGATTTCTTCAATTTGATCTTACTTTAAATTTAACAAACAATAGAAATGATGATTTGCAATTCATTTATATTATCAATACAATGAAATAAAAGGCAAGTAATCAATTCAAAGTATTTATTTGTGATAAATGGTCTTGCTTTACTATATCTAGGTATATTGTATATCGACTGAGAGTCGAGTGACTTTTCAGATAATTGAAATAATCGATGCAGTTGAAAAACAGGGTCATTGTGATTTTGATCTAATAGGAGAGAAATAAAGAGTATGTTTTCAATAAATAGAAGAACAATATAATGTGATATTCAAACAAGAGACCATGTGTTCTGAAAAAAAAAATTTGAAAAAGTTTGTACATGAGTCGTCAAAATCATATGTGATGGAAGTAAACAAATATGTGTCCGCAGAATTAAAGGCTTATTCCAGGATTAAATCAGTTTTGTTTATATTTTTGTTTCCATGAATTCATTTATTCAGTGCAGCTGCCATATGGTGAAAGAGATGTTGTCTTCTCAAGCATTCACAACTGGAACTTTGAATCTTTCCAGCTAGAAAGAAGCTAATGTTAAACAAAAATTTACTATCTATTACATAGTACGGTTAAACTTACTTCAATTCAATACTTCTAGCTTTCCATTGAAACAAATACATTTCCTGCCAAACATTTCACAGCCATTCTAGGTTGAGGAAGCTATGTGGCCATTTTGGACCGTATTTTTGCCCTTCCTAGACATTTTTTCCTCGAATTTTGTTGAAAATATCTTAAAGAAATACCACAGACGTAATTTCTAAAATGAAGAACCTATTATTCGACTAATATTTGAGTCTTTATTCTGCTAGAATAAGAGTCATCATTTGCAATGAATATTCATGATAATTTTATCTTGAATATTCATTGAGATCTCAAAAAAACACAATCATCACATAGAAAAGATTATAAGAACTCGGAGAAGACATAAGTTAACTGACCTTCACACGAATGAAAATACTTCTTTATAAATAAAAATCAAACTATTTTTTGACTTTCACCTATTCTCCAACGTCTGTAGATTCCAAATATCACAATTTCGTTCCTTAAATATACCGATTAGAATATGAAATTTCGACTCTACTGAGAGACTCTCATCTCTCATGGTGAATTATATAAGATGAATGTAAACAAAGATTTGTTTTGATCCAGTCGCCTTATTGTGACGTCACGACTTTAACAGGCCATTTCAACGAATCTCGGTGAGTCGGATTAATTTGACATTTCCTAATTGGGCAATCAAAGTTTTGTGAAACCCACCTTTCGACTACCTAACAATCAATCAAATTATTACTCACCTTTATTTTTATTTTGAAGTCGTCTCAGTCAAGGTAGGTTTGTAAGTACCGACAAGTTGACTGACTCCGATTTGAAAAATCACAATTGTGAGTACATTTTAATGTTATCCTCATAATTTGTTCCAAAAGTCTAATATTTTTTCTTTCATACGAAAATATTTTGATCCTTGTATGTTATTTATGGATATTTGTTGATTCAGATTTGAAGTGTGTACCGAGCTTTTTTGTGTGGTGAAAAAATATTTATTTTTCAAAGTTTTAAAGTACGTTAAGGGGCTACGTTATACACTTTTCCACATTTTCAAGTAACATTGAAAATCCACTATCTCAAGAGCTTCACCAGAACGGATGCAACATGAATTTTAGAATAAATAGTAAAAACTGAATTTCACTCACTACCTTTTGGGGTTAATATCTCGGAAAGACGTAGGCTGAGGAAATTTTGTTCACCTCCTGAATTTTGACTCATGAATTTCACCGGTATACGCCGTTGAGTCAGCTAAGATGAACAGAATGTTCATCTGACGGGTCAGTTCACTTTGCTCGTGTGATTTATTTTCGAAGAGATGAGTGAGAAACGTTTTAGAACAAAACAGCTCTGCGCATACTAATGTCCTAGATCCATTAGTCAAATATAGTCGAGAGCAGAAGGGAGACTATGAAGGAAATTTGTGTGTGAGGTGTGTACTGATGAATGATGCTGAGGAGGAATTCTCTGAGAGAAATGTGCCACAAACATTATTGTCCATTGTGTTCGCACAATGAGCTCATATTAGAGACCAATTTTCTTCAGGATGAATTTTTATCTTGGTTTATAGTATACAGGGTGATTTTTTTCAGTGTTTCATTAGAAGTTTTCGGGAAGGAATTGTAATACAAATTCTAGATTTTGCATTTTTTCAGACTACATGATCTTGAATTGTGAAATATTTTCGAGCTGAATCTACTTCCGGTTCTACCAGAAACGATTATGAACTTCGTTATTTCAAATTTAACATCCTGTATATTTAGACATAATTGAATTCTTCGTTCAATTCTACACTAATTTGATGTATGATATGCCGAACCTCACAAGCGATTGTTGAGTTGAAACCTGATTGTCAAATTATTTGTCAGAAAGATTGTCACAAATTAGTCTTCATATCTTCAAAATCCCTCATTGTAAAATGTTTTTTTCGCAACAGTGGAATGAAACAAAGTACGATGATGCTGTTGCTGCTATAATTGATTAGGAAATTTCATAGCGGGGTGCCTGAAAAAGGATTTCGAAGTGAGCCTCAATGAAACTTTGAAATCATGAAGAGTCTGCCACCCTGATTAGGGGTATGACCATAAACCACTGACCTCGAAGTCAAAAGGCGTCGAAAGATTAACTCTTCTAAGCATTTTCCATAACTTACCTCAGGAAATTTTACGTGGGCAAAACCTGTATAATGTATATATTTTTAAACGGAAAAAAATTATGATTTTTTCTGACTCGTAGTCAAGAAAATCAATTATCTTCTTAATATATGAAACTAAGTCAATATGGATGAACTGTTTGTTATGAAAGATTTTTTGTTGGATTCTTCTATGGCGGGGTCAACATGAAATACACTTTTTGAGAATAACGCCAGTAGGTGTCGCTACGGTAAATAGCATTTTCGTGAAAGTATTATATTTGATATCAATTCGATGAACTACATTTTCTAATTATATTAACGCATCTGAGTTCATGTGTTTTTTATTACACCTATCTTTCTCCCAAACACTACGGAAAATTTCATGACAAAATGTTTTGAACAAATCCTCATTCTATTATTATCACCATTAGATGGCAAGGTAAACAATGTGTATTTTGAGTGGCCTAAACGTCTGAGTCTTGGAATTTTGAGGTCTTTGAGCAGAAGTAAGTGCCGATTCACAATGGACGTAAATTTTATCGTTCAAAGTGAAATTATTGGTTGTTATAAATCTATGGATAGTGCAACAAACGAGAATGAAACTACAAATCATCCAACTGAATTTTTGAACTCATTGGATTCATCAGGTTTGCCACCACACAATTTACAATTGAAGGTTGTATCAGTTGTCATTACGTTGAGAAATCTTAACCAGCCAAAATTATGCAACGGAACACGTTTTGGTGGTGAAACACCTGAAAATCAACGTGATCCATTGCACAATACTCAAAGCTCAAGCAAAGTATGAAGGTGAGGGAGTTCTTATTCCAAGAATTCCGATGATCCCAACAGATATGCCATTTGCGTTTAAGAGAATTCAATTTCCCATTCGTCTTGCGTTTGCTATGACAATTAACAAATCGCAAGGCTTGAATCTGTTTTTCTCATGGCCATTTGTATGTTGTATTTTCACAAGTCAGCAGATCTTCTGCCCTATTTATTCTCGCACCCGGGATAAAAAACCAAAAATGGTATCCATCACAAGGTACTACAATGAAGGAATCGTAAAATATAAAAAAAGTTACCTCTTAAATAATGAGGTTATTATTATAAATATCAATGTACTGGGAATCCCAAATTGCTTGATTTTGACTGTTTCAGGTACTTCTGAATTAGATAGGGTGAAAACTTTGAAAGGTGTCCTGGGCTCGATTTTCGTGAAAACACCGTTAGTGGAAACGTTTCACGATATCTTCTTTTTTTTTAATTTTGATATTTATCGATTCTTTCGAAAATGTGCCATAGCATTTTAATGCACGAGAATATCTGGAAACTATTAAAACTTTCTAGGAGCGCTTTCACACCGGAAAAACGAAACCATATTAAATTTTTTTTCTCTTGGAGAAGATCCACTTTTTTTTATTTTAAATACGAACGCATTTTTCTTTATTTTATATCATGAAAAAAAATTTTGAGATGAAAAAATTTTGAATAATGTCTTATTCTCGTTGAAAGTTTTTATTTTTGTCAGATATTTCAGAAGACGAAAAAGTTATGGCACATCTTCGAAATCGAAAAAATTTCTAAATTTGGTTATATCTTCAAAACAAATGAAAATATCGTGAAACGGTTTTCACGACTAGTGTTTTCATGGAAATCGAGCCCAGGACTCCTCTCAACGTTTTCAACTATCTAGTCTAGAAGTACCTGAAACAGCCAAAATCAAGCAAAATGAGATACCCTGTAAATACCTATTTCAATACAATCAAATTTTTTGTATATTTTGTTCGCCAGGTCAGCTGGCTCATCTAATTGCCTATTGCCACAATTGGTCCCACCACCAGATCCCTTACGTTCTTTAGTTTCTGGGATAGAGAATGATTCCAAATACTTCTTGGCCAACATTCAAAAATATAACAGCTGTTTCGAGACGACATCGTTTGGCGCAACACATATTGTACAGGACAGTTTTATGTCCACTTTCAAGGTATTACACCATGAAAGTTTATTATAATACAAGCTCATACCTGCGGTTCCGCTAGCGTTATATTTCAATTCAAAATGGTACTGATAGGACCGCAACCCCACAATCATAACCTCGTATCGAAGAAGGGACAGAACGTGTTTAAACGACAAAACGATGTCGAGTGAATTCAATAATTTCTTGCTCAAATTCACACTTATTCGACCTACTGTAACTTCCAAAGTATCCATCAGAAAACTATAGTGTTAAAAGCATTTTTCATCAGGAATAAATGCCGCAGATAACAGGCACATTCATTTTTATATTGATTCATTCCATGTTCTATGCCAGTCAAAAGCCCTCTTCAAATTAACCCTTATTTTGGATTGAATTGAATATGTTAAGAATGGCTACGTGGGTTGGTTTCGACAGTTAGACATATGCCGTCGCGGACTTTTCCATAGAACTTTTCGGGCACTACAAAATTGTCTTCGACCATCTTTCTCTATCTCTTATAGTTTACACAGCGTCGCCCGTAAACGCCGGAAAGTATCGGTATTTTTCATGAAAAACCGGTATATTTTCTTATTTCTTCGTTATATAGAGGTGAACCCTACATGAAAACCTTCTAAAAAAAATTCTCTACAATATAATGAAAGTTTCATCAAAATCGGTCATCTGGTTCCTGAGTCCATAGAGGACAAACAAACACACAAACAAACACACGGTATGGATAAGTATGGATTAAAGTTGCTTTTTTATTTATCGATTCAGTCAGTACGAAGTCTGTCGGGTCAGCTAGTTGTTTCTATAAGAGAAAACACAACTTTGTTGGAGCTGAGCAAAAAAACATCTTGGAAAAAAACATAGTACGCTACTGAATTGTCATGAAGTGACTATATGATATTTTCATTTCAACATCCTAGTACAAACAGAAACAGAGATAACGACCCGATATGAAATTGTAGAAACCATTCATTTTCTTCTTTCTCGTTGGGTTGAAAAGTTGTAGTTCATGTATCATCAATTTTGCCCACCCTGTGCAAATCAAAGACTCATCATGTTGAATCACCTATTAATTCATATTGAATGCCAATAACATCAGGTTTTCTATTCAAAATAATGACCAACATTTTTTTCACCTCATCGATATCCGTAAGAAGATTGTTTTCAATATATAATGGGATAAATATCTATTCATGCAATCTTTGAATGCAGACTTACTGCCGTCCTTTCTTCCTGGAATATCAGAAAGCATAATGGGTTTCGCGGGAAGTTATTTCGTATCAAAAGGTCTTTCCCTGAATTGAATCTCGATGTTGTAGGTTGGTACATTCAGGACAGCGACAATGAAGTGAATATATCGATTTCAGAGCACAGAAACATACACCGCAGAGTTGTACAGAACAAAGGACGATCCACGTTGTACAGGCACATATTGTTTGGAGCTGACAAATCCGTTTGATATGTCTGGTTGCGCTGCAAGCTGTTTGCTTTTCCACCAGAAAACTTCTGATACCTACTATACGAGTTAATTTTTTCTGCTGCCGTGTGTCATATGCCAAATCCGTATACGAGTGAAAATGTGCGATAAACTTCAGAGAGCTATTCTGCATGAATGTCATAAAAACGAAACCTTATAAAAGGAATAAGTCATGATTTTTTTCTCATGTGAAAAAAATTTATTTATGATATGAGTGTTGAAAGTGACTTTTTATTTTGTGAGCGAATTGAACAATTTCACGAACAAAATAAAATCACAAGGTTTAAGAATAGCCTTGGCTAAATCTCGCCGCGTTCGTGGGTCAGTTGTGTGTTATTTAAAAAAAAATAAAGACCTTATTTATTTATTACCATGAAATGTTTTTTGTACAACTGCCCTAGTTTGATAATGAAACGGGCGAATTTTCAATGACAATAAACTTAAAAATGCATTTTAATATTCAAATAATCAAAAGGTTGTTATGAATGGCAAACGTTGCCAACGTTATGATTACCTACAAATGAGAAAAAACGCTGTCATTTGAATTTCGTTCCTGTCCTATTTTCGTCTTGGGTTTCTAACTGCTTAATATGTTTTTCGAGAGTCCAATTATTAATAAAAGTGACGGTTCGGTTGTTCCTCTGGATATTGAAGAGTCTGCAAGAAGAGCAAATCTGGAACTCCTACCTAAAAAATCTGTTCACCAGTACGATATTGCATATAACAATTTCCTGGCCTGGTGTGAATTGAAAAATGTAGACGGAACTTCAGTGAAACTGTTTTCCTGGCCAAACGATGTCGTCTGGAAACAGCTGTTATATTTTTGAATGTTGGCGATCATTTCCTATCCCAGAAAATAAAGAGGGTAAAGGATCTGGTAGTGGGACCAATTGTGGCAATTGGCAATTAGATAAGCTAGCTGACCCGGCGGACTTACCTTAGAGATGAATAAAGTTGTACTAACCATTGTTTTTTTTTTAAGAGAAATATATTGGGTGAAATACAGAAAAGAATACAAAAGTACAAAATATACAAAAAATGTAATTGCATTGAAATAGGTATGCAACGGGTGCGCAAAATTGGTGATACTTGAACTACAACCTTTTAACCGTGAGAGATAAGGAAAAATGAATGACAAGTTACGGTGGTCTTTTTTAGAGGAACTGATAATGTCATCAACTTCATTCCTTTATCTACTTTTGTTTTCGAGTTATAGGCCAAAATTGAAATTTGGGCGATTTCAACTTTGGCCATTATCATGTGCTGAGATGTTGAAATGAAAACATTATACAGGCCCTTTTTTCATAGCAATCCAGTAGCGTACTTTGTTTTTTGCCAATAGGTTTCCTTGCTGAGCTATATCATAAAGTTGTGTTTTCTCTTACGGAAACAATGATTTGAAAAGGCTTAGAAAGAATCTCCATTTTTTCCCATTTCAGAAATATATCATACATCACACATCGCCCTCAGATTCATTCAGATATCATAAAAAATATAGTTTGTATGTGAAATTTGAAATATTGAATATCAAGTAGAGCGAATAGAATAATACGTCTCTACGCAAGGTATCATTTTTATTTTGCGATTGAATACTTGATTCAATTCTCCGTGGTTTTATCTCTGTTCAGAACATCTGTCAATTCGAAGTCATTATTGCCGTTAAAATAAAACATTTTGACATACCTATCTAATTTCTTATAGTTTCCAAACATTTCCTATTGCCGGCAATAATGATTTCAAATTCAAATAATTCACAGCTATTCTCATTGTCACGTGACTTTTCTAAAGAAACCCGAGGCAACATGCATAAGAAAATGAAGGACTTATGCAGATCCCATGATTAGAACAGAGAGATACCAAGTTAAAGCACTGTCGAAATCGTATGTCCGAAACAAAATAGAAGCACGGGTGACAGTGCCTTAAATTACTCCAACAATTCGCATGTCCACAGTCTCTCTCTATAAAGACGTCCATGAATAATAGGTCTTTGATACTTTCAAAAATAACAGAAATAACCTTTGTCTTGTTCTGTGATGCTTTCACTTCACAGAACCAAAGATTAACCTGCAGGTATATTTTCGACAAAGACGCTAAGATGTTTTCTTCTTTTTCTTCAGAGCCGATTCTCAATGGACTTAACCGAAAAACTCCTGTCAAAGTTCGTACACATAATTATATTTATAATTTTAAAGTACTGAATTTATGAGTTCAATTTCAATTTCTGATCAGGGGCTACCACAGTTAGCTATATTTTAAATTCAATACTTTGAAATTATGAACATGTGTACGACTTTTGACAGGAGACCTTAGAATTCCAAGGCTAAGACGTTTAGCCCACTCAAAATACACAGTAATTATTGTTTACATTGCCATCTAATGTCGATAATGGGGATTTGTTCAAAACATTTCGTCATAAAATTGTCT
This sequence comes from Hippodamia convergens, assembly GCA_038502775.1. Taxonomy (NCBI): domain Eukaryota; kingdom Metazoa; phylum Arthropoda; class Insecta; order Coleoptera; family Coccinellidae; genus Hippodamia; species Hippodamia convergens. Next base: position 13,085,197 of record CM076607.1, on the reverse strand, counting down.
GTAATGTTCGGAAGAAAGACGCGTTAATGTTATAACAAAATGTAGTTCACCGAATTAAAATTAAATATAAAACTTTCACGAACACGCTATCAACCGTAGCGACACCTACTGGCGTTATTCGCAAGAAAAAAAATTATTTCCTATTTACCTTTCCATATCATCAAATTTTTCAGAGTTTTAATGTATTTTATGTTAACCACGCTGGAGGGGAATCCAACAAAAAATCTTTCATAACAAACAGTTCATCCAATCTTGAGTTAAAAATGGTGTAACTAACAAAATGGCCGACTCAGTTTTATATATTAAGATGATAATGAAACAATCACTGTCGATTAAAAAGCTCCCAAATCTGGACAAAACTAACCTGCTTACTAGAAATATTAATTTTGATTTTAAATCCAAACTTGTTTAAGCTTCATTCTTAAAAAACAATTATCAACACTGGTCTGACCGCAAAATTGTCAAAACTTCGAGTTCATAAATAATAAGTTAAACCACGTTGAACTCCGTTTTTTGGTTGGTTTACTTAAACCCATATTGCACTTGACCAAGTTCACATAGTGTTCTGCAGAAGATCGACCCATTTTCAGGATTCACCCTGGAGGTTTAAGAATTTATTGACTCGAAAACGGTATTCAGCAATGATTTATAAGAGGTGAACATTTGGGAAATGAAATGAACTGATTAGAATAACGAGATGACTATGAAAATATAATGAATAAGTATTCATCAACAGAGAGTGTTCAAAATCAGGGTTGTTCTTATTTTGTTAAATTACTGTGAAAGACTGTATCCAGATAATTGAGTTGAAGATGGTAGTGTAAAAACATTTATTGACATCATTCACAATCATAAAATGAGTAAGTCACCCGCATGAAGTTAATATAGTGAAAAATACAGATATTAAAGTCATGTATAAATTCAGAGTGAATTATTCAACTAAAAACAGAGGTAATCTAGAGATGTTCAAAATGAGAGGTCAGACGTAGTCAGACTTAGACTTTGAGATAGTTCCATTAATTCAAAATTAAACACAGCATTTACAGTGATGATGCAAATGAAATTGATTGCGAGAGCCTCTTTATTTCATCAGAAAAACAGAAGGTTGAATAATGAATTGTTAAAGTAGGTTGAGTTGTAATAAAAGTGAGATCAGGCCTTAGAGGAGATACGTGTATTGAAAGCTTAGTAATCTAAGTCTGTTCTTCATTGAGATTATTACAAATGTGAGTGCCTATTACATGATTGAGAAATCAATATTTATGATATTTAACGTTGGTCAATAAGGAGAATGCTAATTAATCCATTGAGACGACATTTACAGTGATAAACTGCTTCCAGTAAGCAGGGTTAGTGTTTATCAGAAAAATAGAGGCTACAATTGACAATTATGAGGATTAAAACATGAAAGGCAGAAGGCTTGAGATATTACTTGCTAAGTGCCTCAGATGAATGAAGTGATGAAAAAAATTCTTAAGTGTAATGAGGAGATCATACCAGCTAAATGATCTTATCAATATTTGAGGAGACCGCTCAAGGTGAATCAATGTTGGAGCTACTTGATCGTTCAAATACTTCAGAGAGAGAGTATTCACTTGGTTTCATTGAGAGAGAAAACTGATTCCATGATTCACTTTTGATTTTCATTAATCTGTTATGAGAAGTGAATAGTTGAGAACTAGATTAAGATAATGAGGTGCACATGAGAATATAACAAATCAGTATTTATTACCACAGAGAATGTCCATTCTTGGAGCAAGTAATCATTTCCATGTGAATAGTCTAAAGATATCTGAAGAATCTGTGAGAACTGCAAAAATATACCAAAATATATATCTTAGAGAAGTCAAATACATTAGTTTAATGCAATAGAGATCTCATCAGAATAAAGTGAGAGAGGATTTCTAATATTTTTATAGATTTTCATGATCTGAAACGTGGACAAATTTTCAAATTTTATAAAAAGCAGAAAAATAACATGGAATATGCAACAATTAAGGATTCTGAGAATTCGCGCACCTTTTTGATTAGTTACCTCAAGGAATTAACGAGGTGATCAGTTATTAAGCGAGGTGACTTTTTGGAAATTCTAATTTACAAGAGTAGCAGAAGAGGAGGTCTATTCACAGGCAGTGCTAGATTAAAAAAGAGGACGATTTATTGATTTAATTAATGAACATGAGTTAATCTGTTAGCTGATTAGTTCACAGAGGAGACTTATTTGACGCGAGCGGTCAATCGGCCGACCGTAGAGCTATAGGAGTGGAGTTGGCGTGGCGCTGCGATCCAACCATAGTCGTAGCTGAGGATGAGGTCTGAGGGGTGCAATGCTCAATTTTCAACAAAGAGAAAGACATGAGAATTTTCAATTCTGGGGTAACTTAACCATTTCCATGTAAGATGAGGATAACCAATATTTTTGTAGATTCTTCATGACCTAGCATGTGAACATATTTCATTCATTATGTAAAACCTGAAAATGACATGGAAATGAAATGATACATAGAACGAAGAAGTCACACCAGAAGTGAGAGTTGACAAGAAATGTACAATTCTTCAAGAGAGGTTACTTTGAGAAAATCTGAGTACAAACTTAGCACAAGATGTGATATTAACACAATCAAGGCAAGGAGAGAAGGGAGAGATTAATTAATTTCAATTCAGAAACGTGAGATATCTGACAGATCTTTCATAGAGTTAGGTTAACTTTGACCCATTCCATAGTTAAACCGTTCAATCAGTCAGCTGAGTTCCGGAGAGCATAGAGATGGACTTGAAGTTAAACTAGCCATGAGTGTAAATAGAAGTGAGATCGTAGGGGTGCATCGTTCAATTGTCAACAGTCCTAGTACTCTAATTTTACCCACCCTGTTCACTATTTCCTTTATCGAAACATCGTATTTTCCGAATAACCTTCCAAACACCTCAATGCCGAATCGCGTCACGAAAAATCTTTCAAGTTTTTTCGGGGAGCCCTGTTTTTTCGGTTATGAGAAAATAAATCGATTCAGTCCGGGCAAATACCCCCGTACCTTATAAAAAACGTTCGCTTTCACGAAGCGTTTTCCATGCCAGAATCCACCTTCAATATTCATAAAGGACAATAGACTCCAGTAATGTCTTCACTGGAATTTCCGTCACGCGACGCTCGCAAACTCCCGCAAGGGTTCGCGGCACCGTTTCAGATCTTAACGTGTAACGTTTCATCAGAGACTGTGGCTCTTTCATTATTCACTTTGACATTAATTTCGATCCGATGTTCATCGATAATTCGGGAAAAAGTTTTTGTCTCAAGGTCCTGTTCAATTATCGCTTATAGCAGTGGCGGCTCGTGAGAGAGAGTTTGAACTTCTTTTTGTATAGTAGAACATTTTTTAATTTGGTGTTTACCATCGAACATATGTAGTTGTGCTGAATAGAGTGAATGAAATGAATTTCACTAGTTTCTTCTTCAGAAAGTTTCTTCATAAAACTGAAAAAAGTCATTTAAAAATGTGTACAAAATCGGGGTTGTTCTGATTTTGGAAAATAAAGTTTAGGACTGTATTCAGATAATTGAGTTAGAGATGGTATTGTAAAAACATTTATTGACATCATTCACAATCATAAAATGAATAAGTCACCCGCATGAAGTTAATACAGTAAAAAATTCAATATTAAAGTCATCTTTAAAACTCAGAGTGATTTATCCAACTAAAAACAGAGGTAATCTAGAGAAGTTCAAAATGAGAGGACAGATGAAGTCAGACTTAGACTTTGAGAGAGTTCCAGTAATTCAAAATTAAACACAGAATTTACAGTGATGATGCAAATGAAATTCATTGAGAGAGCCTCTTTATCTCATCAGAAAAACAAAAGGTTCAATAATGAATTGTTAGAGTAGACTGAGTTGTAATAAAAGTGAAATTAGGCCTTAGAGGAGTACTTGTATTGAAAGCTTAATAGTCTAAGTCTGATCTTCATTGAGATCAGTACAATATGAGAATATCATGGTTGAGAAATCAATAATTATGATCTATAACGTAGTTCTGTAAAGAGAAGGCTAATTAATCAATTGAGACAAAATTTACAGTGACAAACTACTTTTTGCAAGCAGGGTTAGTGTTCATCAGAAAAATAAGAGTTACAATTGATAATTATGAGAATGACAATATGAGAGTACATTGTATGAGTGCACAAATCACCAACCCTATTGATTCGTCTGAAGCTGAAGGCTTGAGGTGCCACTTGCTAAGTGTTTCCGATGAATGAACTTGAGAATTTCTTAGTTATAATGAGGAAGTCATACCAATTTGATCATGTGGGCAATATTTGAGGAGACCGCTCAAGGTGAAGCAGGGATTGAGACTGTCAATCAGGTTCAATGTGTGAATTACTTGATCGTTCAAATATTTCAGAGAAGTTCACTTGATTTTATTGAGAGAGAAGACTGATTCCATGATTCACCCTTATGCTTGAGATCGTTCATTCATCTTAAATTCGAGAACAATGATTAGCAAGTGTAATGAGAAGTGCATAATTGAGAAATGAGATGATTACATTGAGATAATGAGGTGCACATGAGAATATAATGAATCAAAATTCATTACCACAAATAATGTTCATTTCTGGAGCAATCAATTATTATTTCCAATGTGAAAAGTCTAGAGAAATCTGAAAAATCATGAGAACAGCAAAATATATCAAAATATATATCTTAGAGGAGTCAATTCCATTAGTTAAATGCAATAGAGATTTTCTGAGAATAAAGTGAGAGAGGATTACCAGTATTTTTATAGATTTTTATGATCTAAAACGTGGACACATTTTCAAACTTTATAAAAAGCAGGAAAATAATATTAAATATGCATCAATGAGAGATGACTTTGAGAAAAACTCACTTACCTAATTGATTGCTTCCAAAAATTAACGAGATGTACAATTAATTTGCGAGGTGACTTCTTGAAAATTCTAATTTCACAAGAGAAGCACAAGAGAGGTCTGATCTCCAGAGAGATTCGATACAGAAAAGGGATTGATTAATTGATACAATTAATGAGCATGAGTTGATCTGTCACCAGGTTAGTCCATAGAAGTAGGTCAGTTTTGACGTCAATCAGCTGTTCATAGAGTTGCAGGGATCGAGTTGACGTTTCGGTGCGTTCGAACCATAGGCGTAGTTGAGGATGACGTCTGAGGGGGCTCAGTTTTTAACAAAATGCATTGTTTGTTGTGCTATAGCGGCCTTTTTTGTAGAACTGTTGAAAGTCTAATTTGTTTCCACGAATGTCATACTCATTTATGTTCAAAGTGTACAATTAGTTTATTGACTCAATAACTTATTCATTTTCATCACTATTCCAACTGTTTGCGATTCTGTTCGGATACTGATTGATTCGTCCTCGCTATGCTGCTTCTTTTATTTCCCATATGCTAATTTTTGGTCCGGGCCGAAGACTAGCAATCTTTTCAGTAAAAGAGACTAGTGGAGGCACAGATCTCAGGGGATATATTGTATCCGTTTCTTACGGTTTTTGCAGGTTTCGTTATTATGAAAGTAATTGAAGTTGTACTGCGTATCTTCATCTTTTCCCAGAGAGAAGTAGATTTTGAGATACCTTCAAAAATGTTGATCGATAATAATTTTCTCTAATTAATTTTTGCAGTGGATTTTATTGTGGATCTTGAACATCCTCGAGTTCACTGGAATACACACAAAAAATGTAATCAGAATCCTCTATAAATTTCTTTGGAAAATTGATTTCTAACAAAGTTACAGGGTGTTGAAGTTAAATTTTATTCACAGATTTTTTTACTACTATTGCAAAAGAACCAATTTTTTTGGCAACCATAGTAAATGTAGCCGAAGAATTTAATGTTTAAGGTTGATAATGAATCGAAAAGCTATTTTGCGTTTTTCTCGAAAAAGGTTAGATTTTTCGAAACAAAAGAAGAAAACGAAAGAAAAGTTTTTGTGTGAAAAAGTCTAGAGAACGAAAATATTTCATCGAAATGGTTTGCAAATTCGTTTTGCTCATCCCCTAAAAGCCATAAACACAAAATTGCGTCGAAATATTATCAATGAGGCAAAACGTAAAGCAGAAAAACTGTGAGTAAAATTTAAGTTCAACATCCTGTAACTCGAAAAAATGTTATATGAAGAAGTACCATTTATCATGAGTGTAGAAATCCCCCTCGAATTTTTAGCTCATCATTTTCGGACACCCTGTATATATTTTCCTTGTTTTCTGATATTTGGTTTTTCATATGACGAATAGGTTATCAAATATTTGTAGCTGGACAGTCGTTACAAAATATTCTATAGATTATATTGTAGTATTTCTTTTTTTTTTGCAGTCCTAGTTTTAGTGGAATGTGTTTTTTCTATTATCAAATTTGACTGCCATATTCACGTTCAATTTGGTGAACATGTTTTCGATTTGTTCCCTGGATTTTCTACGTTATTGACTATGAATTTTCTTGGTGTGCTCTTTCAACTTGTTGTCTGTCTAGTTCATTTTATTGATGAATTTCTTTATGAATTTGATGTGATTGTCATTTGTTTTTTAGAATTGATTTTATTCTTTTTTTTGAAATTTTTTGTTGGAGAGTTTCTGAGCACTATTTTTCAAATGATTGATGATGTTAATTTTCTTTTTCATATTCTGTTTTGAATTTTAATGTTGTATTTTCACATAAAAATATAGTTTTTGGTACGAATCTGTTGCTTTCGAATTATTTCTTCTAAGCAAATAACTATCTAGAAAAAAAGTGTAATTAAAGACATTTAGAAATGTGTAATCGAATGGGAGGAATGATATAAGGTGTAATTCGTTGAATTCAGTGAACAAACAGGGGTATTGCAGCTAAGGATAATAAATTATGAACATTGGCTACCCTGAGGTTGACACAAATTTTTCAAGAAATATAGGTACGTACCTATGTACCTACTTGAAGTTCATGGTCCTTCGCCGCATATCCCTATTTGTGCTTTGAATAGAAAAAAAGTTCAGATACCTACTTAGATTCAACTTGAGAATTCCTGATTTCATGAATTCCAGGGTGAAAAACGAAAATATTCTGGTAAAACTCGTTTTCAAGTTCACATTCAATTACTGCGAGTCCCTGTTTTTTCTTAATTTTGAAGTTTAATTGTGCTTTTATCGGCAACGTCCATCCGCCTGTTCACAGTAAAGAAAGTCAAGAGCCATTTTCCATTTCGTCAGGTATTTAATTCATGTCCATGACTCCGCTTCGGCTCTCAAATAATTTGAATTGAGTGCTTCGCAGCGAACTGAAGTATATAATTTATTTTTGAATATTCGAGGCTATAAGAATAATTCTCGTGAATTGCACATCAGATAATTTTATTTATTGAAGATCAATGGCGATGTTTCTTAAATGGTGCTGAGAAAAAGAGACAGGGTTGTTAGGAACTCTGAAAGTTTAGATGGCTCTGAAGAAATCATGCGTACTGAAATTGAATTTCGAATTTGTTGAGCCCAGAGAAAAACATCTTGTGCGACAAAACCGAAGTATTGACTAGAAAATTCCTCCTCTAGCACGAAATCAGGAAATTCAGGAATAATTGCAAAATAGCAAAATCTGTGAAATCATGATGTCTAAATTTGTAAATAAAATGGTTGTCAGCACTTTTTTTTCACCAATGCCAATATTCTGTACAGGGTGATTCACTTATCTTGGTAACCCCAATTTTCTCGAAAACGTATGAATATTTTTTCATTCTGTGAATGGCGTTTTGAACAAGTCAATGTCGACTTGAGATGCGCTTAAAAATCTAGAGAATAAAAAAAGACGCCTAGCGTCGCGGCGCTATAAAAAATTTTTTCTCCAGGGACATACCTTTTTTATCATGTCATTCGAAAGATAATTTCATTCAGTATTTTTTTTTCGAATAAAATTTTCATCCATTTCTAACCGTCAGCGATCTGCAGCGTGTTTTATGTTAATTCTATTCGATTTATTTTTTTCTGTATTGTGGTAGCATGCCTTTATTTGGAGACATAGATATGATTTTGTGCCTTGAATTCAAGAAGGCTAGTTTTCTGAGCAATCTGTCTCTTCAAATGAGATTAAATATGTGGATACAGCAAGATGGGGATCCATGTCATAATGCTGCCATTGTGAAGAAATATTGAGATCAAAAATTCTAAAATAAATGAACCCTTATATTTTTACCAAAGTAACTTATAATGATATATTGAAATGATATAACTTATGTATTGATCATAATGGCAAGATGACCTAGATACGATTTTGTTTCGTAAAATGAAGGAGGCTTTGTAACAAAATATTTCTATTTTTTATTATATTCATTGAATATTATATCTTATAACAATAAACATTTTTTCAATAACAAATGAAACATTTCGAGTCATATGTTCTATATACCGGCCATAACGATCCATACATAAGTTATATCATTCCTCTATTTCATTATAAGTTTCTCTGGTGAGAATATAAGGGTCTACTTGGGCACATGCGTTTCTTATCTTTAGTTTCGAATTGTCCAAGTTATTAGAATCAGTTTGGTATAACATATTTTTGAGGGTAATCCATGAGCTTTAGGTCTGGCGATACATGATTTTTCCATTGGTTCCTATTCATTAATTTTCGAATTCTTGATCTGAATATCTCTTCACAATGGCAGCGTCGTGACATGGAGCCCCATCCTGCTGTAACCACATATTTCATCTTATTTGAAGTGGCACATCGACTAGAAAATTATTATTCTAGAATTCAAGGCACAAAATCATATATATATATATATATATATATATATATATATATATATGTCTCCAAATAAAGGCATACTACCACAATACAGAAAAAAATGAATGGAATAGAATTAACATAAAACACGCTGCAGGTCGCTGACGGTTAGAAATGGATGAAAATTGCATTCGAAAAAAAATTCAGAATGAAATTTCCTTTCGAATGACATAATAAAAAAGGTATGTCCCTGGAGAAAAAATTTTTGATAGCGCCGCTACGCCTGACGTCTTTATTTGTTCCGCAGATTTTTATGCGCATCTCAAGTCAACATTGACTTGTTCAAAACGCCATTAACAGAATAAAAAAATATTCGGACGTTTTCGGGAAAATTTAGGTTACCAAGATAAGTGAATCACCCTGTACGTATTTATTCTAATTGGTAATTGAGAATGCCCACTGAAAATTGACAAATATAGAATTAAGTTCTTTTTACGAAGTGTACCTTCAAATGTTTGATTTGTCACGTATATTTTATGAAGTTAAATACACATATATTTCATGTAGTATCAAAATTGTGACCAAGTAGTAAAAGGATCCAGAAAATTAATGAGTGCGTCAAGAAATCTTTCGCTAGTTCAGTTTCACTATAAACAGAATACTACACCATTTCCAATTGTTATTCAGAAATCGTCAATTGACATTCAGAAAACATCACTTATATTTCAGATTAGTCCTAATAACATCAACATAACATCAAATGTTATCCAGATTTGTCAATTCCATTTCAGAAAATATTGAATGAAATTCAATTGGAGGATCCGAAATACAATTGATGTTTTCTGAAATTCAATTGACTAATCTGAAATTCAATGGACGCTTTCTGAAATTAAAAAGACTAATCTGAAATACACTCGACGGTTTCTGAATTACACTTGGAAATTGTGTAGATCGAGTGAACGATATACCCATATTCAGTGGCGTAACTTACACCCCCGCAGACCCCGCGGTGCGGGGGGGGGGGGCAGGCGTTGGGGGGAGGGCGGGCGTTATGGGGGCCTGGTCTTCGAGAGAAAATTCAAATAATTTCATCGTTAAAGAATATGAACATGACCTCAGTTCTGACCTTAACTTCCGACTAAACGCTTTTAAGAATTGCATTGAAATCAGAGATTCAGAAAAGATCATCAATACGACAGTTAGCTGATCTCCTGTTTTCACAAAATTTTTCGATTGCAACTAGTTTAACAGATCTCTGTACTGCTTTAATATTATTTTAAATATAACCTGTTACTGCAGCGAGGGCAGAGCGAGGCTTTCAAGAATTTGAGTTATTAAAGAACTAGCTGACCTGGCAGACTTAGTACTGCCTTAAAAAAGCAACTTTAATATTATAATAAACTATTATGGTATAATACCTTGAAAGTGGACATAAAATTGTCATGTACAGTATGTGTTGCGCCAAACTTTGTCGTCTGGAAACAGTTGTTAAATTTTTGAATGTTGGCCAAGAACTGTTTAGAATCATTTACTATCCCAGAAACTAAACGGCGAAAGAGATCTGGTGGTAGAACTAAATGTGGCAATTGGCAATTAGATAAGCTAGCTGGCCCGGCAAACATTGTTCCACCTTAGAGATGAATAAAGTTGTTTTTTTTTTCAAAGGAAATATATTAAGTGAAATACAAAAAAAATACAAAAGTACAAAATACACAAAAAATTTAATTGCAATGAAATAGGTATGAACAGGGTGATTGTTTATATATTACTCAATAGCTATCTCAGTTAATATTGGTAGTACACAAAAGTTCAAATGGGCAAATTTGCAGTATATTTTATGGGTACCGTTAACCTAAAAATCCTATGTGAATTGTTGTTTTTCAAATGGCACACACCTGTATTTTATTTTCCTAATCGGTAGAACTCTTTCTTCTGATTTCAAATATTTATATATACTTTATTGAGGTTTTTTTCGACAGTTTCTGAAAATTATTGTTTTTTTTTGTCTAAATCTAAGGCAGCTGTAGAATGCCACTCGAGAATACTGTGATTTATTTATATCGAAGTTCCATTCTATGGTCTCCTGATAGTCCCTTCTTAACATCATTGGACACTTTTTTATGGGGATATTTGAAATATAAAATGCTCGTCCGCAAAATATTGAAGACATTAAATTCAGAATAGAAGAAGAAATTGAGAACCTCAATATATTCCATAAATGTTGAGGAAAATCTTCAAAAACTTGAAAAAAAGATATCGACTCTGTCTAGAAGTAAATAGGGGTCATTTGAATCCCTAATTGAATTTTCAGTTAATAAATAAATGATATAAATATCAGGAGTCATTATCCTTGGTTCTTTTGATTTGAAAAAATCGCATCGTTCTCGTGTGGCATTCCACAAATGCCTTTGATTCAGAAGAAAATATCTATATTTATAGAAAACTGCCAGAGATACTCTCAATAAGGTGTATATATTTGAAATCAGAAGAAAGAGCTCTACCGCTGTTAACCGGAGCGACATCTATTGGCGTTATTCGCAAGAAAGAAAATTATTTCCTATTTTTTTTTCCTCTTCATCAAATTTTTCAGGGTTTTATGGTATTTTATGTTAACCCCGTCGTAGAAGAATCCAACAAAAAAACTTTCATAAAAAACAGTTCATCCAATCTTGAGTTATAAATGGTGCAACCAACAATAGGGCCGACTGAGTTTTATATATTAAGATTATTTGAGAAGAACAATGACCCAAAAAAGATTTAGCGGGCCCAGTTTGTTGAGAATTGAGAATAATCGAGCCAGGAATATGGACCTTCACGAAGTAATAAATGTATTTGCAACAAAGAAATCAACCACTCAAGTTATTTACCCATTTACTTCAAGTAACACAGTATTTTCTGGGATTGATAACTATATTTGAAATAAAGATGCAATTATGTATATTATCTACCACAAATTTTGAATAATATTTCAATAAATAAAATAAAGAAAGTACTACTTCAAGTATTAGCTTCATATAAGTTAGTCCTATTTTAAATTCATGTGAGAGTAGAAACACCGATGACTGAATTCGAATAGGGACAAACTATAAAATACCCATAAACATGAACTGTTTCATGAGTTTTCTAATGATATATTCTTTTACAGGTGAGTTTTGTACCGTTTTACGACGACCAAGTAAGTAGGTTGATTTTCATCTACATAAATATTACATGCCTCTTTTTCTACATAAATCTTTACGAAATTATTTTCTTTCGACATGGAATTCCTAACCTTCAATAATTAATTTCTACTTATTGTTCATATTGACGTATTTTTGTTGTTCAATATATTATAAATCATTTTTAATCCATTTTGCGAATCACATACAGGGCGGCCATCCATAACTTTTCATCCCGAATTAGGATGAAATAACGAGAAAACGCTCGGACAGGTCAAATTTTGTTGCGAAGGGGACAAATAAAGGTGTTCAAATGAGTTTGATATCACTACCCTCTAGAAAAGGGGTCGAGCAGGACCTTGTTGGAAAGGCAATTCAGTTTCCTGCATGGGTGTATTTTTTTTTCACCGCTTTATTATTATACAGAGTGATTCAGTATTCCATCAATAACTTTCACATGCAGAATTTGGATCTTTGAGATGAAAAAAAAGCTCGGACGGGTCAAAAAATGAATTCGATATCACTACCCCTCTAGCCGCTACCACTTACAGCAATTATTTTTGAATAAAGATAATAGGTCGAGTGAATTTCGGTTCACGCCACTGCCCTTCCTGGAGTGTCGATAATGGTAGTTACAACTGAACGGAACGTTCTTAAGGAAACGGTATTCTCAGTCCTAGATCCACGGCTTATTTTTGCACTTGATTATTATCAAGCTGATTTTCTTTGAGTAACTCCTATTTGGTGAGACCTCCAACAATATCTTGTACGAACCTTTCCATTGTGGTAGCTTACAGAGTTAGCAAGGATTAAATATATTGATCTAAAAAATTTATACTGTCTAGATTTTTCTTTTTTGAATCCCAATATAGTTGTCTGAGGTATTCGAAAAAATTTTTGTTCTACAAACTCTATGGTTTGTTACAAGAGTCCCTTTCTCTCAACATTATATCGAAAACGAGATCAATGATTAGTAACCACTTGGATTTATAAAGATCATGTAAGACAACATGAATAGAAAGGAAAAAACTTCCTTGGTACATTGCGAATGATTGCCGGTATTGACAAAAACCAAGATCAAGTCCATACGGAGTGGGAGCGAAGGGCCAATCAACATCGCGCGCGTGAACTCACAACCTTCTCCAGCCATTAACCGGTGTAGAAGTACCATCGGATCAGATTCAACATCATTCTCGAAAACCCAGCGGTCGAGATACAATCTCATAGCAGGAATCCTCTGAAGATGCCTTCCGCAGATGTAGGCGAAACATTTGGTGAAATGGATACTAATAGTACAAGGCCAATAAACCGGGAAGACTCTCTCAATGTTCATACCAAATCGTCAGCAAAACTCTTTTCAGCAACTCAAAGGTTTATTAATAGAAAATAAAGAAAAAGAAATTGAAATATTTGAAAAGAAAAAAAAAATCTATAGCCTATTTATATCGCTTCATGATGGCCCTGTGATTATACCCAGGGCTTATCGACGCACAGTTTGGGTAGTGTATTCTCTGCCGAAGTTTTTTCAGGAAACTAGATACAAACCTATTATGTAATTATTTTGTCCCACAGTTAGTAATGAGAAAAATGGTCTTATGGTATTTATTTTAACTAAGTAAAAAAAAACTTAATCATTTTTGTTGACATCATTATCGATTCATGTTGAAAGGAGGGAACATCTAATCAAATCATTAACTTTGTAGGACGAATATTCTTTCGAATAATCATCTTGGGATTCAACAAAAAAGACTCCTCCAGTTAGTAATAATTTTTCTCTATTTCAGTATCGTAATGCGTTCATTACAGTACTGAAAGTAGTGCTGTAATGAAACTCATTACAGCATTGTTTTCAGTTATATTTTTCGTTTTATGGTTGTCAGTACTGACCTCCGATCGAATTAAGTTTCGAATCAAAACAATTAAAATTCCGTGATCTGTCAAATTTCGTATGTCACACCAACTGCCAAGATACAAAACAAAAGTCACTAATCTGAATTTTCATTTCACTTCCGAGAATATTTCACAAAAATTGACTGAAATAGAGAAAATACCGTCTAATACTCGTTGCAGAAGGCAATTCCAACACTCATGCTATCGAACTTCGCATTCGTGTTGGAATAGGAGCTCATTCTGCAACTTGTTTTAGAATATACTATTTCGGAATCTTCAGATTGACATTTTTCATTTTTGCACTGGTAGCTACCCTATTGTTGGGCGTCTCATCAAATAGAAGCTACTCAAGAAAAATTAGCAAGATAGTAAGATCAAGTGCAAAAATGGACCATATACAGGTTGTTTGGTAAGTCGACCCGATCCTTGATAGGGGATATACTAGACTTCATTTGTTGAAAATTGCGTCGAGTGAAGTATGATCCGAAATTCTATGGTTACGAAGAAATGGCGATTTTTCAACTTTTTCGAAATTTTCTGCTTCGTCATCGAAAATAATTAAGTTTGTGAAAACTACTTGACTCCAAATATTCAATGAATATCTCTTCGAAAACTGAGGAGATGGTCATCATTTCTTGCTGAAAAATATTTGCCTCAAATTCAGACAACCCGAGAATAAAGGTTCATAAATGACTGTAAATGACGTAACTGTTTTTGTCTCAAAATTTCTATGAGAGAATTGAGAATTACTCGAAAAATGTATTATGAACTTGGAGTAGAGGTTCGAAAAGGTACCACCGGCAATAATTTGTTTATGGATTCGAAAAATATGGCTGGAAAACAGAGCAGTTATCAGACTTTTTCGAGTTATTCAGATACCTTCTACTTCACTCGTGATTCGTTCTGCAATTCTCGGAATTGTTGACTCGACTTGACAGATCACATACTGAATTACTAAACTATGAATTGCTTGCTGATACCACGATCAGAAAAAATAATTTTTCTTGAAAAGCAATTAGAAGATGTACCGTGGGCAGTACGATCACGAATTATTTTTTAGCACGATGGCTTTCCAGCTGATTACTTCAGAAGCGTGTCTAGACCAAAACTATCCCCGACGTTTGATAAGCCAAAGTTGACCAATTCCTTGGCCGGCCAGATTTCTGGATATGAACCCATGTAATTTTTACATTTGAAGTCACATGAAATAGCTATTGTATAGTACACCAGTAACGAAGCCTGAAGAATTTTGACGGCTGTTCAGCAGGTAAAGAATATTTTTTCAACATGGGTAACAATTTTAGAAGTGAGCTGTGACTGTGTGCATGCATGAGAGATCGAGATAGACAATTTGAGCAGGAACTTTATTTTTGTTTAATTTTTTTTTCGAGTTCATGTCTATGTTTGTGTTTATGTTGAAGTTCAATATAATGTGCCCGGCATCATTAAAAACCCATTTTTCATCATGTTCATTCAATTTTCGTTGAAGAAAGATGGACAAGAAATACGATCGTACTGTCTAATTGCTATTAAAAAATAAATACTTTTCTGTTCCTTGTATTAGCAGACAACTAACAGTTTGGAAATTCAATCTAAAATCTGTTGAGTCATGTCAACTACACCTCTCGCAATAAGTAAATGAACAGGATATTTTCCAAATTTTTTGTTGTTTTTCAATAGGCTGTATCTCAGTGAAAAATGGTCGTGTGGGAAATAGAAAAATCAACTTTTGAAGCTTGAAGATTCTAAATTCTGAATTTATTGATTGACAATTTCTCAGAGTACTAACAGCCGCTCAATCCTCGGATAAAGCACGAAGAAATTTTTTTTTATTTTTCAAGTTTTAATTTTTGCTCTGAGCGCATGGAAAATTTTTTTTAAGCTAATCCGATGCAAAATTCGCATAGCCTTTTTACCCAGGTCTAATTTGTTCCCCACCACACTCGGAAATGACCATTTGTCTTCGAGATATCGAATTTTGAATGCAAAAGGACCCTTTTTCACTCAACTGTCGATATCTCCGGGAAAACTGAATAAAAAACGAACCGACTGCCAGTTTGTTTTTCTGCAGAAAATTGTCTACAAAGATCAATAATTTGTAATTAAGAAAAAAAAATTTTCCCTGTAACGATAATGTGAAAAAAAAACAAGAAAATGCCATTTTGCCATTTGTTGGTTAACGGACTGTATCTTCCTCAATATTGGACGGAAAGCTAAGATTATACAAAAATTTTACAGCCTAATGTTCCCCGAAGGCCCCTCTAAATAGGTAGATCGATCGATGAAGTGGACCAATCGATTGAAACCATTTCGAAAATTTTTTTTTTCAGTTATTAGTTTTTGAAGATCGAAAAGATCGGTTTTTCAGCCAAATCTTCTGATTGCACGGGAGAATTATTGACGTTGGTATATTTCTGAAAAGCTTATGAAACAAGTTTTTCTTCATATTTTTACACCATGTTCTTAATACTTTTTTCGAGTAATTCTCTCATCGAAATTTTAAGACAAAAACAGTTACAGCCATTCATGAACCTTTATATCACGGGTTGTCTCAATTTTTAGTGAAAACTTTTTCGCAAGAAATGATGACCATCTTCTCAGCTCCCAAAAAAGTATTTTTGGAATATTTGGAGTCAAGTAGTTTTTACAAAATTAATTATTTTCGGTGAGGAAAATTTCAAAAAATCGCCATATCTCGTAACCATGGATTTTCACTTGACGTAATCCACTGCAAATGAAGTCTAGTAGATCCCCTATCAAGGATCACAATGAAATACCAAACATACTGTATATCATCGACGAATGGCGAACAGGATATCAATTTCATCTTTTGAATCTGGTTGCAATATTTTTATTGAAAATTTTAAGAATTGGAATTCTCGTTTTGTTGTTCCAATGAAGAAATTTTGCATTCTTATAGTGAAATATCAATATTGTTATGATAAACAGGGTGTCGGGGAACAACTATACATACTTTTACCAGAGATAGAGTTGGACTAGGTGATTACTGATTGACTATGAAAAATTAATTTCTGGATTTCCCTAGAAAGTTACAAGATGATTTTATAACTTCATGGAAATACTTAGACCATCATAAAATCCAAACTTATTGACGGATATTATTGAAACTTGGAAGGTGATTGGCACATGCTAAGGTCGAGTCAGAAAGATATCACTTATTTCATTATTCCATTATCATTAATCTTCATTTAAAGTGTTCAGGGTAAAACAAACACCTTGTATTTCGAACTACAAATAATTCATTCGCTTTTTAGAAAGAAGCTAAATTATGCTTCAATTTGTGGTATCGCTTAAAGTTCTCACATCAACAATTATTTTTTTATGAAATTTTGAATTTGGATTAAGTTCGAAAAATTTAATGTACTTACCTGAATAAAAATTTTCTTAAAAAAGTTATTGAAGCTGAGGAAGACTATAATAATTTGTTGATATATATTGGTGAAGTGTATAGGGTATTTATAAGCCTATTGAGTAGGTATCAGTGAACGGAAAAGTCACTGCACGGAAGGGTCATTCGTCCGAAAATTGAATGAACGGAAGAGTCGGTGGACCGAAAATGACGCCCACTTTCTCCTGATTGGCCAGCTGGCCGGAGTGCAATTATCTCTCATCTCTATCTTTCCTTTCATTGACGTTGAGGGATGTTAGGCAACTAACTTTACAATACGTGTTGATATAATTGCATAAGCCATGAAAAATATGACATTTTAATTCATTCCAACGTCCAAATCCAAATTCAGCGGGGTTTGTTGTAAACATAACCTTTGAAATTTACGCAATTTTCATGTCGATGTTGACGAGTCAAGTCAAGTGAATCCAATATAATATAACATAAAATGAGTTGAAGCTTGATATGCATCGAGTATTTATTTTAGCAAGATACATTAAACTCCCTATATTTCCAATAACAAAAGTAGGTATCAAATGAATCAATTATACAGGAATGAATAAACACCTATCTTTCTATCCACTCGAATGAAATGTAAATTTTTTTCAGGGGATATAAAATGATTAAAATATACTTGACAACTTATAATTTCTCTCCTTCTCACGAAGGAATTATAAGGTGAAAGAACTTCACTTCTGAATATATCAAGATTTTCATATTAAATGGACAGTATGGTGATATCATGTGATATAAATAATAAATTCTTCACTGGCAATGCAAAAAAGTTGAATAGACAGTTTATATTTGAAATCTTTGAAGGTTTGAAGACATCGATAATATCTTATGCTAGGTATTCATTGAAGGCATGAGATAGTGACAACTCTATATTAGACATATTACAAACAATAAAAGTATGTAATTATTTTAATAAAAACCATGGTGTTATCCATTGTTTGTATATATTCATGCATTGGGATAGTAGAAAGAATTCACGGTTGGTCATTTTAGGAAACTAATCGGTGGAGTTTACGTTAGATGATCAGAATATTTTTCAATCGAAATGTCAAATTGTATTATTTTTCAGGTGAACAGTTCCCTCACTGGTAACCTTTTTGAAAGTGAAACAAAAGTTGGCTTTAAGATTTAATGTGAATATGAAGGCAGACAGTAGAGTGGGGGGAATTTCATACTAACAATATACCTACATAAGTATACATATAGTTGGGTTAAAGTTAACCGAACTATATTTTTACGGTTGTCTTGAATAGATATCTGATAACTAGGCCAGCAGACTGTACATACAAGTCACAGAATATATGTGGTATTGGTGGAGTTTATGTAAGATGATCAGAATATTTTTCAGTCAAAATGGAATTAATTTTTAAGTGAACAGTTCCCTCACTGATAATCTTTTTGAAAGTGAAACAAAAGTTGGCTCTAAGATCTATTGTGAATTTAAAAACAGGCAGTTGTGTGGGGGTAGTTTCGTACTACCAATATACATACTTCAACACGACTATATTTTTGGTTGTCTTAAGTTTGTGATTAAGCTTGAATAAATATTTGAGCTATATACAAATAAAAGTATGAGAACTAGTCAAGTAGACTGTACATGTTGTCTTTGAAACAAAAAAACACAAAATACATTTTTTCTATCATTAAAAGATTCGAAGAATAAGGTATTCAATGAGAGGCATGAGGTTGTAAGAGCTATATATAAGTCATATCACCAACAATAGAAGTTTGTAATTAACTAAATAAATACCATAGTGTGATCCACAGATTGTTCCTATATTTATTTTCATTGTATATATGTGTATGAAACTATTTGATACATTGCCAAGACAATTTTTTTAAGACTGAAGGATTACTACGTGAGAAAATTGATTTTTTCATTGTAAAATGCTAGCCACATAAAGTACAAAAATAATTTGTGTTTTTTTATTTACCTAACTTTTCTTGATATATATCTACAAGTCCATGTACTTTGAACTGCATAAAGGTATCTAAATATTTGAAAATTTGCAATTTCTGTTTTTGTTTATTAAAGAATATACTTCACTATTTCAATAAGTGATAAATTCTTTGTAGGCAAGGCAATTAGTTGTTCAATATAAAAAACCCTTTAATATATTTCTCAGTATGTGGTACAAAACTTCGTTTTACACTATAAAGAAGTAATGTTGTCAAAACCATTACAATATTCTTTATAGTGACAACTATAGTGGATCTAAAATAATAATAAAATTTGGACAAGGAAAGATTACATAGAAATATTTTGCAGACTAGTCGAGGTCGATCATCTCATATCAAATTGAAAACTTCTCACGAATAATACTAAAATCATTTATATTATAATTATAATCTTTGTCAGCAATACTATACAAGTTAACGTTTGGCTAGAAGTAGGCCCTTTGCAAATGTTTCCCTTCTCAAGTCTCAAAGTGGTAAAAAAAACTATCAAGTATATTCTGCTGAGATTATTCATTTAAAAGTAATCATAACTACTAAGTCCCCATAATTATCTTAACCCTTTAAATTCCACTTCGACATTGAATAATATTGTTCCTACTCACTCTTATTCAATTCAGTAGGATATGACATAGTTTGTTGTTACAAGAAATAATTAATTCCTTAGATAATTTTTCAAATTCGAAATAATACGGTATCTCGTTTCATTCTGACTTCACGCAAATGCTGCGTTGCCAATATGTCTACCAGGTAATAATGTTGAGCTACCTCAGGCAGTAGTTCGATAGAAACAGCAAACATGTATAATCTGCAGAATTGTTTTCAACAGATTGATGAATTATATAGATAGGTACAATATTTTCTGGACCCTGCTAACCACTGTGTCAGCAGGTCTCTATAGTTCTTTGAGTGAGTGCACGATTGCCTGGATAAAGGCTTGTTCGTTGCAGGATTTTTTCGATTCATCACGAGCTTTTAAGAGCATCTCCTTCACCTTTCTCATTGATAGAATGCTCCAACATTGAATTTAGAGGGACATATATTTTTAACATGGATTCACCGAAATACGCCTCTTCGTCAACACGAATGGACTCCACAAAAATAAGACTTCCAAAAAAATTTAGTTTTTCATATAGAGAGCTCGGAATTAAACTCTGAGCAGCTGGACACATCCTCTGCCAAGGCTGTTTCAAGAGGATATTAAGACTTTTCTTACAATTCTCGTATTTTCGAAGATAACTTAATTTCATTATTATTTATCTATGCTTAATTTAATGGGCTTTACTCATCAGCTCCTCATCCAAGTCAATTTTGACGGTCTTCTTCAAAAGGGGTTTCTCAACCAGTGCAGTCGTTGAACCAACTAGAGGCAATGTATATGTCGATTTCAGACCATAATAAATCGTCCTCGTTCTAAACTCTAGAGCATGATATTAGAGAATTAGAGCATGGTGTAAATATACAGGGAGAGGAAGTGAGGATTGAAGTCAGCACTTTAGAGAAGGCATTAAAAAGCCTGAAATGCAACAAATCCAATGGGCCAAAGGGTGTGTATGCGGAAATGCTGAAAAACAGAACAACAAAGCTTTTCAAGGGACTAACATATGTCTTTAATCACTGCCTCAATGGTTGTCCTGTATCAGAACAGTGAAAAATAGCCTTCATTTCATCCATCTATAAAAAAGGAAATAAAAAAGACTGCAATAACTACCGTGGCATATCCGTAACTAGTACATTGAGCCGATTGTACGGAAGGATCTTACGTGATCTAATAGAGAAGGATTTCCAAGAAAGTGAAGAGGAAGAGCAGAGTGGATTTCGGGCAGGAAGGTCATGTACCGATAATGTAATGTAATGTAATGTAATGTCTTAAACAAGTCATTGAAAAAAGGGCAGCTAGAAACATGGAAACACATATAACGTTTGTGGACCTTCAAAAAGCATATGATACCATTCCAATTTCAAAACTATGGGAATTACTTGAGCAGTCTAATATAAATCATACATACATACAAACATTAAAACAACTCTATAAAGACTCAAAATCTAAAGTTAAATTAGGCAGATATGTTACCAATGCGTTTCCAGTTACTAAAGGCTTAAGATAGGGATGTTGCATTTCACCAACCCCCCTCAAAATATACATGTCCAAAGCTTTGAAAATATGGAAGAGAAAATTCCTAAGGATGGGTATAGAGCTCAAGGATGGATACATTTACACGCTCCAATTTGCCGATGACCAGGTCGTTTTATCTAACGATAGAGAAGACATGGAATATATGATGCGAAAGCTTGTAGAAGAATACAAACATTGAAGACTCTCAGTCAACATCAATAAAACCAAATATCTGTGTGTGGGAGGCGAAGGAAAAGACTTGGATCTCGAGGAGGGACAGAAGATATCTCGCTGTCAGGAATACTTGTATTTAGGGGTAACATTTGATGACACCGGAATGGATGCGAAAGAGATCGACAAACGTATTGTTCAGGCAAAGAAGATCATTGGTTGCCTGAATGGGATATTTTGGAGCAAGGAAATTGGGAAAAAGCGAAAATTCAGAATATATGACACAATGGTGAAGAGCCTGGATATAGAGACAGAGTAGGAGTGGTCGAAATGGATGCGGTGAGGAGATCTTTATGTATTTCGAGGAAAGATCATGTAAGAAATGATGTAATAAAACAGCGGATGGGTCTTGAAGGCAGCATAACAGATGAAATAGAATCAAAACAACTGATCTGGTATGGACATATACAACGCATGCCTGAAACAAGATTACCTAGACAAAATATAGAATGGCAACCCACCGCAAGAAGGAAGAGAGGGCAACCCAAACAGGAATGGCAGAAGATGGTAAATAAGTCCATGAGTGAAAGACACTTGAACAACGAAGACTGTAGAGACCGAGAGAAGCGGCGATTAGGCGTCGGTCAACGTCGAAAGACGTTCTACTCGGCGGATCAGATTTGGGTCATTTCGCATTTGGTTCGTTGCATCTTGAATTCTATCGAGTAATTGTTGATGAGATTAGATTTCAACATGACAAACAAAAGCTGCTCCAAATGTCCCCATGAATAAAAATCTAAGGGATACAGATCAGGCGAACGAGGTGGTCATTGTATTGGTCCTTCTTGACTTATCTATTTACTAGTGAAATGTTCATTCAGCATTCAGCAATCTGAATCTACCTACTTGACTCCCTTTATCTGGTGGTGCTTGTAACTCTGAAACGAAAACGAATTGGACCTATGTTCACAGGAACAAAAATGTTCAGAAGAAGCACATCTAGCTTCTGTCAAAGTTTATAATAGAGCATGTAGAACATCCTGTATTGACCAAGAATACATTTTATTCAGTTGAAAAATTTATAAGTTATTAAAATATGTCTTGTTACAGTTTGAGTTTAGACTATCGATGTAAATTTTTGATAGAAATAAATTATTATTATTAATATTAACTACGATTCAAGAATATATCAAGTAATCCGGCAACCCCGCTAAAATATTTCAAACGAAATGAGTGAACGTTACAAGCTCATCACATGATATCCGGTAATAATAAATTCAAACCAATTTGTATTAATTAAATATGAATAATAAGATTATTAAAATATTTTTCAGGATTTTACGAACTGTCTTCAATATGAAAAGCCCCAATTTACATGAATTTGTAACATTTTTTAACATTCTTATTGTGGAGACTGAATCATCAACGAATAGTAAGCCTTCCTTTCAAATTATAACCGTTTGAAAAACCGTTTATAAACAATAGGCCTTCCTCAGTTTCCGCTTTACTGTTTCAGTTCATTCGAATTCGAAACTATCGCTTTGTTGGTTGTTTTGTGTCGAGATTGTCCTAGATTTTTGAGAAAGATATTGTTATTGTGGTTTTTGTTAAAGATATTGTTATTGTGGTTTTTGTTAAAGATATTGTTATTGTGGTTTTTGTTAAAGTCTATTTGTTATTTTCGGTTTTTTTATTGTTATTTTTTGTTCAATTGATAATAAAGGAGAAGGTGAGTATGAAACTATAGCTTCATATCTTATATAATATAAATTTTAAATAGTACTATATAACACAATATATAGGATGCTTAATAAATGGTGTATATACCTTAAACTGAGGTAGAGATCTACAAAAGACGAGCTAAAAGAACCTATTATTAATTTTAATATTGTACCGAAAATGTAATTGTTTTATTTTTTGTTCGTCATGAAATTTTGGGAAAAAAATTTGAATACTTCTGCTTTCCCGAAACCAATGAAAATATCTAAGGATAAAGGTGTTAAGTAGTAAATAGGTACCAAGGTACCTCTATAGTCTGCTCAGTGTGATTTTTGAAATATTAGTTAAACTTACTGCCACAAGATTTCATCTTACTCAAGATTTCCATATTGAAAAGAAATGTTTCCTTCAATTATCTGCTTCTGAGCTACAAAGTTTTTTGAACTCGTCTAAGGTAATTCTACCCTGCAGTTTAAGGAAGTATGTTCATTTACCAATAAACCTCCATGTATGCTCTTAAATAATTATAATAATAAATTAATTATTAAACAATTATTCCAGATGGAACTAATCGAAGTACCAAAGGGATGCTATTTTGTCTGCCCTGAAAATTTCATTTACATTAAAGATAAATGTACAGGGGGCAAAACGTATTTGAAATGCCAGGACTCCTTCTGTTATGCAAGAATTATAATTCAGGAAGGTCACGATTTGATCCTGAGGTAAGTTTTCTTAGGTAATGAATGTTATTTCTAATCGATAATCTCTGATTAATTCATGTAAATGTGTACATGAAATTGAAGTACCTACCACAGGTAATAAAGATATAGTTCTGAAGACAGGAGTTTGTAATCTGAAATTGACCAGTGCAAATTGGTATGATTTGAAATATAATAATGGGTATTATGCATCTTCGAAAGATGCTATTCATTTCAAAACAGCTTAATACTAGGATGTGTGGTTTTAGAGTGGAGCATAACCATGTTCCGGACAATATTCTACTTCAAGATCTCAGGTTCAAGAATACACTAGCATTCAGAAGCAGAACAGAAACCATAACACTGTTGGCGATTTTCATGGAGGAGGAAGTTCGCCATCATGAGGCTTCCCTGAGATTACCAAATGGGTTTAGTTCAGTGAAGCCCATGATGCAAAGGGAAAGGCGAAAGGTACAACCTCCTATCCCAACAAGTTTGGATGAGGCAGCCCTTTATTTGGCAAATCCCTCGTAAGTCAATATTTTCCATATAAAACCTTTCAGTCGAGTTCTAGAAATAAAAAACCTGAATTTTTCATATTCAATTATGTTACAGTTATAGGAAATATTCTCTGGAATTAGGGCCACAGCAAAGAACCTTCTTTGAAGGATTCAGAAATGGGTGCCTATTTTTCGTTTCTCGGGCCATCATTAGTGAAGCTATGAATTCTGATAGTCTCCACCTGCACATGGATGGCACATTTAAAATTGTGCCCAGAGCAGGTGGAGCACATCAGTTATTTATTGTGCACTGGATGAGGGATCACACAGTGAGTATAATGTTTTGATTGTTTTCCAGTTTGGCATTTCTTAATTTTTTTCTGTTTTCTTGAAAGGCTTATCCTGTGGTATTTTGTCTAATGCCGAATCGAACAAGACAAACCTACTGCTCTGTTTTGCAATACACCAGAGAACTATTTGGTGCCTCTCTTATCTCCTCTGTCCTTTGTGATTATGAGATAGCTCTGAGGCAAGCAGTCTTGGATGTGTTCCCTGGAATTTCCTTGAGAGGTTGCTGGTTTCACTATGCCAAAAATGTATTTCTTAAAGGTGAGTATGATATCTTCGGTCAAATTCAAAGTCACAAATGTGCTTTTTTGATCTTCCGAGCAAAACATGTCTTAAAAGTTGAAGACAGTGCTATAAACATAGATTTCTTTTTGTGGTACTAGGCTAGAAGTAGGAGAGGGGGATAAGCAAACTCTTTCGCGATTTTGGCATTGATACCATGACTATAATCGTGATATAGTGCACATAAGCGAAAAGCACATTATGGCTTTGGCACTGTACCGACGATATATGTACACATATTTCGAACGAAATGTGTATATAATTATATACATGAATTTCTAAATTTTTCTAATTTTTATCAATATTTTACAGCTCGTCAAATGCATATTAATGACGCAGTTGCTGTCAGAATGGCTATGGCTATTCCCCTGCTACCTGCAGATAAAATTTCTGAAGGAATTGAACACATTTGTGGACAAATTAATAATATTAATTTCACAAGGTACATGCAGAGACAATGGCGTAACACAAATATTTCTGTGTTTGGTTTTGACAATAGAACCAATAACGCCGTTGAATCTCTGCATGGACAATTGTTGAAAATAATTGGCCGGGCCCACCCGAACTTCTGGGTATTTGTTCAATTCCTTCAAAAATTTGAACATTACAAGTGCTCTGATTTACTCAGAGTACTAAGTGGGCTGCAGTTGAGAAGACGGGAAAGACGCCGGTACATTGAACTTAATCAACGGATAAGTAAGTAATTTGAAATGTATTCAACCAATTTAAAATAATGCTGAGCTACTGTTAATTAATCAGTGCATGTCATAACTCAGATAGATGAAGTAAAATCACTTTCCAGATGCAGCTCAGCATCGGTTTCAGGAAGACGGCAACCTGCGTCATTTTTTTAGTGTTACCAGCCACACAGTCATTGGCATCAATAGATTATTTGACCCAAATATGCCAAGTAAGTCAACTTAAGATCTTAAGATGCCAATTTTACTGAAATGATCCAATTTCAGTTGAGGAAATTTCTGACACAGACATGATTCCAAATCATGTCCAAGGCTTAGAGGAGGTGCCAAATGTGGATTTGGATGAGCAAGACGCAGCTCTGGTGCCACTGGTTGAAATGCTGGGTAATTATATACTCGTATCTCTTCTAATCATAACTCAATGAGATGAGACGTTGACTTTGCTAAACATTCAAATTTTGGCTATGTTATGAATAGCATAGTCCGTAGTTTTTCAATCCTATACATTTGTGTTCATTCAATCAACATAAATGCAATCTAACAAATGAAAATATTTCATGAAAATATAAAAAAAACTCGAAGAAATTTTCACTAATCTTCTTGAATATTTCGACATTCCATCAAGGTTTGAGCTGAAAAAAACTGTTATATAAGTACAGTACTTGATTCATCAAGCACATTTTAGGTGCGTTTTACAAAACTTTGATTGCCTGATCAAGCACTGTCAAATGTATTGAAGCCACAATATGCATTGAAATTTTGTATCAAGTGATATGATTGTTTCGAATGTACATACAAGGATTTTTTATTGCACATACTTTGTAAAACCCACCTTTAATCCATAAGAATGTAAATTAACGTTACTAATTTCAGATTCACTTCATTCATAATATTTCAAATGTAATACACTGTTTCGAACATGTATTTCATTTGAATTTATAAATACTATTGTTAGCCAATGATTGGCTTTGCCGTTCATTAATCAAATGAATTACCAAAGTGAAATCTTTTATATCCAACATGATGAGAGATTTTCTTGAACAGAAATACCCAATGATCAGGCTGCTGATGAGCCTCAGATCCAAGAGCCTGATATGGCCCGAGAGACCCAGAGATCCCTACCGCTGCCAGTCCAATTAGAGCAGGAAGGTCACCCGTTTGCAGGTGAAGTATAATCTATTTTGGGAAAATTATCCGAATTTTTTCAAATTATTTGATTCTTCATCTAGAGTGCTTCAATTTTATGTGATTTATTGAAAAATGGTTATTTATACTTTCTGAAGTTGCACAACTAAAGTGCACATCATGTATTTCCACAATCTAAAACACTGTTGAAAAATTTTGAAAATATTACCGGATTCTCAAGAAAATATCTTTTGCATAATTTATTATTTCATTTTCAGATATGGTATGGTGCTTTGTCTAAACCATGATATTTATTAATTGAAAAATTTGTTTTACAGGTAGGTGTGTTGCATGCTATACAGAGCATGCTACACAGGCAGTGGTGCCATGTGGGCATGTTGTGTACTGCATTGGTTGCCTTAATACGGCCAGAGAAGTTGGGGACATCACTCGTTGTCCCCAATGTCGTAGCAATGTGCAGCAGTTTCTACAGCTGTATGCACCATGAAACTCTATCCATCCCATTTTCCATGAATGATACCGAAGCCTAAAACCTGCAAACCTTGTGCTACCTTTAGCCGTATCCTATATTTTCCAAGATTCAACACTTCTGCACAAAATGATTTGAAGATTGCCAAATATTCTGGGGAAGATTTGAAAACCACCTGACCAACAAGAATTAAAACCTTCCAATTACAAGAAATATCGAAATGACCTGATTACCAGTTATCCATTCACTCCAGAGTTAGAAAGATCCTTTGAAAATTCATTACTACAATCGTATAATTGCATCCTGCCACTGAAGCTTAAAACCTGCAAACCTTGTGCTACCTTTAGCCGTATCCTATATTTTCCAAGATTTAACACTTCTGCACAAAATGATTTGAAGATTGTCAAATATTCTGGGGAAGATTTGAAAACCACCTGACCAACAACAATTAAAACCTTCCAATTACAAGAAATATCGAAATGACCTGATTACCAGTTATCCATTCACTCCAGAGTTAGAAAGATCCTTTGAAAATTCATTACTACAATCGTATAATTGCATCCTGCCACTGAAGCTTAAAACCTGCAAACCTTGTGCTACCTTTAGCCGTATCCTATATTTTCCAAGATTTAACACTTCTGCACAAAATGATTTGAAGATTGCCAAATATTCTGGGGAAGATTTGAAAACCACCTGACCAACAACAATTAAAACCTTCCAATTACAAGAAATATCGAAATGACCTGATTACCAGTTATCCATTCACTCCAGAGTTAGAAAGATCCTTTGAAAATTCATTACTACAATCGTATAATTGCATCCTGCCACTGAAGCTTAAAACCTGCAAACCTTGTGCTACCTTTAGCCGTATCCTATATTTTCCAAGATTTAACACTTCTGCACAAAATGATTTGAAGATTGCCAAATATTCTGGGGAAGATTTGAAAACCACCTGACCAACAAAAATGAAACCTTGCAATTCCAACCATCCTATATTTTTTATCAATCAATCAAAGACTTTTAAGAAAAAAAATTATTGGAGGATTATCAAATGTGTCGTCAGATTTATTAGCAAGTATAACCAAATGTGAAATCTTAGTGACCCAATGAAAGTAAATATAGGAACAATCTGTGGATCACACTATGGTATTTATTTAGTTAATTACAAACTTCTATTGTTGTAATATGTCTAATATATAGTTCTCACAACCTCATGCCTTTCATTAAATACCTTGTTCTTCAAATCCTTCAATGACAGAAAAAATGTATTTTTTGTTTCAAAGACAACATGTACAGTCTGCTTGCCTAGTTCTCACACTTTTATTTGTATATAGCTCAAATATTTATGTAAGCTGAATCACAAACTTAAGACAACCAAAAATATAGTCGTGTTGAAGTATGTATATTGGTAGTACGAAACTACCCCCACACAACTGCCTGTTTTTAAATTCACAATAGATCTTAGAGCCAACTTTTGTTTCACTTTCCAAAAGATTATCAGTGAGGGAACTGTTTACTTAAAAATAATACAATTTGACATTTCGATTGAAAAATATTCTGATCATCTAATATAAACTCCACCGATTAGTTTCCTAAAAGACCAACTGTGAATTCTTTCTACTATCCCAATGCATGAATATATACAAACAATGGATAACACCATGGTTTTTATTTAAATAATTACATACTTTTATTGTTTGTAATATGTCTAATATAGAGTTGTCACTATCTCATGCCTTCAATGAATACCTATCATAAAATATTATCGATGTCTTCAAACCTTCAAAGATTTCAAATATAAACTGTCTATTCAACTTTTTTGCATTGCCAGTGAAGAATTTATTATTTATATCACACCATATCACCATACTGTCCATTTAATATGAAAATCTTGATATATTCAGAAGTGAAGTTCTTTTACCTTATAATTCCTTCGTGAGAAGGAGAGAAATTATAAGTTGTCAAGTATTTTAGTCATCTTACATCCCCTGAAAAAAACGTACATTTCATTCGAGTGGATAGAAAGATAGGTGTTTATTCATACCTGTATAATTGATTCATTTAATACCTACTTTTGTTATTGGAAATATAAGGAGTTTAATGTATCCTGCTAAAATAAGTACTCGATGCATATCAAGCTTCAACTCATTTTATGTTATATTATATTGGATTCACTTGACTTGATTCGTCAACATCGATATGAAAATTGAGTAAATTTCAAAGGTTATGTTTACAACAAACCCCGCTGGATTTGGACGTTGGAATGAATTAAAACGTCATATTTTTCATGGTTTATGCAATTATATCAACACGTATTGTAAAGTTAGTTGCCTAACATCCCTCAACGTCAATGAAAGGAAAGATAGAGATGAGAGATAATTGCACTCCGGCCAGCTGGCCAATCAGGAGAAAGTGGGCGTCATTTTCGGTCCACCGACTCTTCCGTTCATTCAATTTTCGGACGAATGACCCTTCCGTGCAGTGACTTTTCGGTCATCTGAACTGCACCGAGCCTATTTCGAAATTATTCGTATATATACCAGGTGTTCGACAACAAAAACATAAACCAAAGTGACAATTCTTCCAATGTGAAAACTTCTAACTGAATAAGTAAATCGAGGAGTACCTGCAGATTTCAACCCGCTACATTATTTTTTGAGGGGAAAATTTAAGGATATGGTATATTCTGAAGAAATCCAGTCAAGAGAATAGCTGATGAACAGAATTATCAACTGTTGCGATATTCATGAAATAATATGATTCGCTGGGCTGTATCCAATTTGAACATTCGACGATGTATATTAGCTAATGGTTTTCATTTCGAACCACTTCTGAAATGACTTTGACTCAGTAATTCATTCGTTTCTATTTTCATTTTTATTAGGTACTCTTTACTGTATTTTAGTTTCTTTTATTTGTTATTGTTTTCGTTATGAAATGTGCTTATTGAAGCTCTGAACTCTTTTGAAAAATTTCTACTGATACTTCCGCATTTTATATTCAAACATGTGATTTTCAGTTCTCTTCATAGTAAAAAATTCAAATTCTCGAACTTCATCCAAATTCAAAAATTCATAAAAAATGGGATGTGAAAACTTTTACCGATATCACAGCATAATTCAGCTTCTTTCTGAAAAGCGAATCAATTATTTGTAATTCGAAATACAAAGTGTTTGTTTTACTCCAAACACTTTATATGAAGATTCATGAATCCGGCCCTGGAATAATGAAATAATTGATATCTTTCTGACTCGACCTTAGCATGTGCCAATAACCTCTCAAGTTTCAATAATATCCGTCAATAAGTTAGGATTTCATGATCATCATCATCATCATCAATGGCTCTTCAACTCAAGGTGAATCTTGGCCGCATTTACTATTCTTCTCCACTCTAGTCGATTTTGCTACTGCTAGCTCCCATTGTGTCACTCCCAGTCTCTGCAAATCACTGGTCACTGCGTCTTTCCACCGTTTTCTTGGACGACCAACCCTTCTTCTACCCTCAGGCCTTTCCCAGAATGCTGTATTGAGGAGTCTTCCATCTTGTGACCTCATGACATGTCCTGCCCATCTTATGCGATTGGACTTGATGTGTCGCACTATATTCTCGTTCCCATAGAGTGCCTGTAGTTCTTGATATTTTCTTATTCTCCATTCTCCCGTTTTTTCGTCTCTACAAGGCCCAAAAATTGCCCTCAGGATCTTCCATTCGAGTACCAGCAATCTATCAGCCTCATGTTTATTCAGGATCCATGTCTCACTCCCATAAGTTATTGAGGGACGAATGATAGTTCTGCAGATTTTTATTTTCGCTTCTCTTGAAATTATTCTCGATTTTAAAAGCGTCGCCAAGAAATAATATGCCCTGTTTCCGACCATAATTCTCGATTCCACGTCTCTTTCATTCTTGTTATCAGCTGTTATGACTGTTCCCAAATATTGAAATTCTTTTACTACTTCAAAATTGTACTCATTTATAGTAACATTTTGACCGATACGTGGTCTTGGGTTTTTTGTGATTACCATATATTTGGTCTTGTATTCATTGATACTGAGGCCTACTTCCTTGGCTCCTTCTTCCAACAGGGTGAAAACTTCTTTCGCGTCTCTAACAGACTGTGTGATTATGTCCACATCGTTGGCAAAAGCCAGTAGGACCTTCGAATCCTGTGTTGCGAAACCGTTTGATAGTTTTGATTGTACTTTTCTAAGTGCATACTCCAAGGCGAAGTTGAACAATAACAGGAAAGGCGGTCTCCCTGTGTAAGACCGTTTTCAATTTGGAATTCATCTGATGTAATACTGCCAACTCCAACCTGCGCACTTGAATTCTGCAATCATACCTGTGCCAATCTTATCAACTTCTTGGGGACTCGCATCTCTAACATGACTCTCCACAGCACTTCCCTGCTCACAGAGTCATATGCCTGTTTGAAATCGACAAAATCCTGTTACACATCACGATTGTATTCCCAGTTCTTTTCCAATATTTGTCGTAGTATAGAAAGGATTTTATGATGGTCTAGGTATTTCCATGAAGTTGGAGAATCACTCTGTAGCTTTCTAGCGAAATCCAGAAATTAATTTTTTATAGTCAATTAGTAATCATCTAGTCCAACTCTATCTCTGGTAAGAGTATGTACGGTTATTCCCAGGACACCCTGTAGGTATTTATGACAATATTGTGTTAGACGATAATGCTCAATACCGTTTCAATCAGAAAAAAAACTACTTATTAACTATTTCGCTGACGACGTATTATTAAACGCGTAGATTTCGAGAGTTTCATCTTGAATCGCAGAATCCGCCGTACCATCTCTTCAGGTTCTCCGAGATCAGAACGCCAAGGAATGCAATTTTTGAAGGGCACACTCCAATTATCACAAACTGACGTTGGTTTTCGCAGGTACGGCGAAAATTGTACACCGCATATCGCCACACACGTCTAATCAATTTTTATGGATTGCCTCCTAAACACACATGCAAGCACATCCTCGGGGAGAGCTGAATGAAATATTATACTCCGACGTGCAGTTTCCATTGAGCGGACGCCGTCTCGAGTGGTTTCGGGGAAAATTCGCAGCTGTCGACCTTGGAACGAGTGGAGCGAAATATGGCTTTGGGACGTGATCATATTAAAGGTATTTCCTTGCGGAAATTTATATGATCTCGATATTTGAATGAAGCAACTGTTTAATGAGGGGGCAATCCCTTGAGACGGCACGTACGATGAAAGGTGTTCCGTTCCGTTGATGAACTTTTGACGTTTGACATTCAGGACGGGTTGCAGATTTGGAATTGAATAAAATGAGATGTGTCCGAAGTGAATTTATATATGAAAGAAGGAAAAAAATATGCTGTCAACCTTTGCATTTACGACACTTATTCAATCAAACACTACCGGTTCCGACGATTGAACAGTCCGTCTTCATCTAACTGCTATAAATGCAGCATTCACACGGGGACAATTGACAAGCCATTCCATTGAGACAATACAATACTCTAGTGGATTGGCATCGTGTGAATGGAGACAATGGATTGTCTTGAACCATTCATGGGGACAATCCAGTACAGAAAGCCAATTGATAAGCCATTTCACTGAGAAATTGGATTGGCTTAGTGGAATAGCGTTGTGTGAATAGAGGACAATCCATTGAAATGGAATGTCTTTACGTGTCAATGGAGACAATCCATTGAATTAGAACGATTTTGAATTCACTGGCGCCAATGCCTTCTAATACCCTCGGTACGATGAATTGGTTCATTTTGACGTGCATCTCAAGGTTTCTACCCTAGTGTTGGGATATCGATAGAAAACATCGATTTCGTGAATCATCTTTTGAAAATAGCATTAAATAATTGAAAAAAATTACAGAACAAATATTTCTGATGAAAAGTACTTATGAGAAAAATTTTTCAAGATTTTTCATCAACCGATTGCAACAAAAGCAGCTTCAATAGACGCTCAACATGCAAATTTGTTTTTGTCTCTATACTGATCTTGGGATTTTCATTAGATGTTTTCCGAACAACTGAATTTCTGAAACATCTTCAAAATTTTCTCCTCCTATTTCTGGAACGAAATCAATCAAAAAAAATTTTTAATAATAAAAGAAGGGCACCTGTTTGAACTCGTGCACTTATTTGTCTAGGATCAAAACATGCATAGACATGGTAACATTTTTTATTCCCCAATAAATTAACCCACAGATTCCCACCGAACAATTGGCCAGATTATTATTTTCATCCAACAAAATACAAGGTGACTTCCCAATTTTCTTTTTATAATATCAGGTTCCGCCAACAGAATTTTTGTGTTACCTATTCCATTCCATCATGTGATTTCCGGTATTGGAACACTCATGACCTTCAATTCGCGATTTACCAATATCCCTATTTTTATGTTGATATCTTTAAAAGACTTCATGAACAGAAAATATTATAAAAAAATTTGTGGACATTTTTTCTCATTAAAAAGTTCAGTTTTTTTCATGAAATCATTTTGTGTTTTGAATACTGTTCTTATGTTGCATTTGAAACAAATTCTTTTCTCTGAACTGTTCTCAAAATCACAAAATGATTTAAGATCTATACTTACATAAATCAAACCTTTGAATGATGAACAAAAGTCAAAAAACTGTGTTCACAATACGAATTTGTCTGATGAAGGAGTCTGATATAGACCCCGAAACGTTACAATGTTCAATAATTCGAAGTATTATTTCTTGTTTCATTGTTTGGCAACAATTTTTTTGAAGGTTTTGGACCCGGACAAATTGATGCACGAGTTTACGCAGGGTATCTTGTTCCAAAGAATGGGAGAGAATTTTCAGCAAAAAGTAGAATCCTCCTGTAATATATTCCAATCGAAGGAAAATGATTCACGCTCAAAATATCGAAAATGTTTCCTGTAGAAAATATGATTCATTGTTCAATATTTTTTGATAGATCCAATTAGAGTTTGCACCATTTCCGGAGACATTCTCATACATAGCCTATACTCCTCAAGATCTTCTACTTCTAATTATCTCGATATTTGTCTTTTTCGACACAAAGTAAATCTTCCGAACATCCAGGTCTAATCTATCTTCTTTTGAAAATTGTGTATTCCTCGAAAACATCTATTCCCTCTCTTAGCGAGAAAATAGGTAGGTTTCTCAATGAACGTTCTGATTTGAGTCTGTCGATGATCGCTAAACAACTTTCCTCACTTTCCTCAAAAATAAACCTTCTCATTTATTCTGATAAAAAATGTCCACATAAATAACGCGAATTTGACACTTCCCAATGGAATGGCTTGTTAATTGTCCTCGTGTGAATGAATGACGCACTTTCATGGAATGTCTTAATGGATTGGCTTAATGGAATGGCCTGTCAATTGTCCCCGTGTGAATGCTCCATAAAATCCGAACGCAGTCAAAATGACAGGACGTTCTTCAACTTATCGACGGTACAATGCCAAAGGCATGAATGTGCTTTTTGATGTTCCGAGGAAAACGTGTTTTAACAAATGGAGAAAGTGCTATGAATATAGATTTTTTTTGTGGTACTAGGCTAGAAGTAGGAGAAGGGGATAAGCAAACTCTTTCGCGATTTTGGCATTGATACCATGACTTTAATCGCGATATAATGCACATAAGCGTAAAGCACATTCGTGACTTTGGCATTGTTCCGACGATATTATGTCTCAACCTTTCAAGTGCTGAAGACATTCTGAATTTTGGACTATGTATTTGAAACGTAATACGGTAATTGCTTTCAATTGGAAAGAAAACTCAATATCGAAATTCGTCGACCGCTCCCATAACTACAATTGGATGACAATTTGATGATTATTTAAACCGCCATCTAACGATATATTGAGACTGGTAGCATCAAGAAACACTAAGGTGGTGCAAAACGCTGTACTGCAACGGCGCCAGCAGTCGTCGAAAGGGTGCGTCACCGTTGCGATCAGCACAAGAACTCGCCTAGGATCTCAACGTGAGCAACTGCACCGTTTATGACATATTGGCCCAGCAAACAAGGCGATGCAAATGTAACTCTTATGCGGTGTACAGTTTACCTCTCCACGCGCTCGCATTTGCATCCAAATGTCCTCCACATCGAGTACGCATTCGAGAAAAATGAGTAGTTGAATATGCGATCGTAAAACTTGTCAAAAATGATACTCCATTTCTTCTAATATTTGTGACGCTCATGCGAGTTAATTTTGAGACCACTTTTTTTTATTTCCTTCCGACGTCGCATAGGAATTTTGATGTGTTACTGAAAGATATCTTTCAATAGGAAGTCGTTTCTCATCGCATTTGAGACATATTTTGTTATACTCGTTGCGTCCATGAATATTATACCATTTTTTGCAGGTGATTAAATCATTGATTGCAGGAGGATACTAAAAAAATTCATTCGAACCAAAAATATAATAATTAGTTACGTTGAGATAGAAAACCTACATTAGAATACAAAAAAAAGGAGAAAAGGAACAAATAATTGTACAATATAAGCGTGAGAAGTAATTATGTAGATAGATTTTCAATCTGCTTTCCTTCCTCTGTCTCGCAACTATTCCTTCACATAGATTTTGAAGTCCTTCTCCGAAACTCTGCTGCTCTTCCTCACCACATCTGAAAGGAATGGAAGTATAAGTTAAAATGAATCTTTTTTCATTAGCAAGATAGTAACAAGGTCGATTATTTGAGAAGTATTATTAGATTAAAGAAGTATTGTACATTTCTCTTTTCCATCCTTCGATGAGTTATTAACGAACAGTAATTTCTAACTTGAGCAACTTTAACAATTTTGTTCAACTATTCAATTTATTAATTCAACTTATCTCAATTGATGAGAAGGTAAAGATGTAACTGCGTACGTTTTTCATTTTCATTCGTATAGGTGTCAAAATTATTGAAAAATTCCTGAACAACAAATTTAAGAGAAATATTCGAATAACAGCGAAGGTTGTGTTTGAGAGTATGGCGGCTACACTTCAAATCAAATACTCACTGAATAAAATCTTTATAACGGGACTTTTCAGCTTTTTCGTAATTAGACCCTTGGATTGTCTGTGAAAAAAGTTCAGCCGTTTCATCGGTGAGAGTTCTTTTGAGACATCTCACCTCGAAATTCTTACTGCTGTTACCCCAACGGCTTCATATGTTTTGTACTGAAAAAGGTTGATGTTTCGATGTTCCACTGCCTGTAATTCTCTTTTTTGGTCAATAATTGAACGCATAATTTGGTTTTGGTGAGTGAGTTTCAGTGCGGATCGTCTGTAACAGTCAGTGTTCTTTGTTTTATTATGTTTTATGCTGTCGTGTTCTTTATTATTCATTTCACATAATTTGACCATGATCTGTATTTCTAGCCCTGAAAAAGCAACAATATATGGTTCTGAAATGCTGGCTTCAGCTAAGATTTTCTAATTTAGTTTACACCTTCCTTGTTCCCAGTAACTGATTGTAAAGTTGTACAGGGTGATTCACTTATTTTGGTAACCCCAAATTTCTCGGAAACGTCCAAATATTTTTTCATTCTCTGAATGGAGTTTTGGACAAGTCCATGTTGACATGAGGTGCGAATAAAAATCTGCAAAATGAATGAAGACGCCAGACGTCGCGGTGCTATCAAAATTTTTTCTCTAGGAACATACTTGTTTTATAGTGCAATTCGAAAAATGATTTCATTCTGAATACAATTTTTTCCATTTAAAAGCCTCAGCGATCTGCAGGGTATTTTATGTTAATTCTATTCCATTTATTTTTTTCTGTATTGTGATAGTATCCCTTTATTTGGAGACATAGATATGATTTTGTGCCTTGAATTCAAGAATGCTAGTTTTCTAAACAATTTGCCTCTTCAAATAAGATTAAATATGTGGCTACAGCAAGATGGGGCTCCATGTCACAACACTACCAGGGTGAAGTGGTATTTAGATCAAAAATTCTAAAATGAATGGTTACGAACCAATGGTCCCATGAGATATCGCCAGACCTTACGCTCATGGATGTTCATCTGAAAAATATGGCATACCAAACTGATTCTAATAACTTGGACCATTTGAAAATAAAGATAATAAACGCATATGTCAACGTAGACCCTTATATTTCGACCAAAGTAACTAATAATGAAATAGGGGAATGATGTATGGATCATAATGGTCGGTATATAGAACATATGATTCGAAATGTTTCGTTTGTTTTTGAAAAAATTGTTTATTATTTTAGGTATGATATTTTATGAATATAATAATAGAGAAATAGCTTGTTGCAAAGCATCCTTCATCTTACAATACAAAATCATATCTAGGTCATATAGCCATTAAGATCCATACATAAGTTATATAATTTCCCTATTTCATTATAAGTTACTTAGCACCCTGTACACTATCAATGATTATTCCAAGTCAAGGTTCACTGCATTTCCTTCAAACTTTTTTTATTATAAATGATATCAAATAAGCTGTCATGATCTTTATGTGCTGAAAACATATGACAAGGTGTTCCATCTTTCCTGATCATGTTGTTTTGATGTTTATAAATCTCAATCGCTCAAGGGTTTCTCATCCTCCTGTTGTATAAGGCAGCGACTAATACTCAGTTTGATTGGGGGCACGAAATCCTAGTTGCACCAAGCCCTGAAGCCTGAAGCTACGATTTTCAAGTGTTTCGAGCCGCAATGTTCAAGTACAGAATTTTTCAAGTATGTGTGAATTAATGCTTAAGTTAACTAACTTCATTTTAATTGACCCTTATAATGCCGCCACTGTTTATTATCATTTCCAAAATGGTTTTTTCATGTTATGTATGAATGCGGTTTGGGCAAAGACTATTCTCCCGTCCTAAGACCAGCCCTATGTGTTTACTAGGCATATCATAATATATCACATAACGGACAATTCTGATTAGGAAAGCATGGTATATTTTCCATAGGACCAGTGTTTCAGTGTTCTATTAAGCTTGTTATTGTAGATAGGGCTCTACAACTCTGTGATAAGCTGCGGAACATATTGAGCTTCCTAAGAGTACAAATATCTCAAACTTGACAATTTTGCAGTTAGGACAACTATTCTTCGGACGGCAGTATTCATGAGTGCATTCCTTTTAACCTTGAGAAATAAGAGGAATAGTTAGTTCCGAATCGTCAGCAGAATCATAATTAGCTCATCATTTTCTGTCCAAATTCCTGCGAAATAATAATGAGTTAATGATAATCGGCCCAGTCTTCCATAAGGTATCCGGATATTTGAGTCACTTATTAACATATGAATCTTTCAAAAAAACATACACTGATGAAATAAACAGAATTATAAGAGAAAAAAAGCGAGGAATATGTGAAACAATCGGGAAATAAAATGAAAGCATTATGGACTGTAATAAAAAATCAAAATTCTAAACAAAAAAGGGAGAAAATTGAAACAGCTATAATGCTGTATGAGGAAACCAAAATAGAACCAATTCAAACCAGATTTCAAAGACTGAACAAGAAATTTGCTGACAACCCGAATAACCTCAACATAATTGAACCTTTGATTAGTATAGACCACAACCAGAGAAGTAAACGGAAATATCCTATTAAAATCCTAGCTTCTGAACTTCAAGAATTAAGAAATTAAACTTTCCCTTTTAACTCCCTTTTTTTTTTTATTAATTTAATGGGTGTATTATATTGGATTTTTCATTTTTTTTTCAATATGGAAATGTATATTTTATTAAACAGAATACTTGTTAATAATATGTAATTATATTGTAAATGGGCAGAAAGACCTCGGTCGTTAGCCTATTGGTATACCCAATAAATATTATTATTATTATTATTATTGAAACAGATCTTGACGCAAATACTCTTAATGATCACTTCGCAAATATTGGCAGAAAAATAAATGAAGAACTAGAAACATCCCAGCAAAGCCACAACATAACTAAGAACTTGAATCTGAATAACGAAAAATCTTGTTTTTTCTTTGATTTTACACCAAATGAAATCAAACGAAGAATATCATCGATTAAATCAAAACAGTCATCAGATATTTATGAAGTCAACATCGAAATTTTGAAGTGATGAAATCGCTTATCCTATTTCTGTATTGGTTAATAAATGCTTGCGAGAAGGATATTTTCCAGATGAGTTAAAAATAGCAAAAATTATTCCAATCTATAAAAATAAAGGTGACAAAAATAATTTCAATAACAACAGGCCGATTGCAATTTTACCTTTCATATCGAAAATTTTTGGGGTAATCATCAAAGAAAGAATGTTGAAATGGATGGAAAAAAAGAATTTATGGAATAACAACCAGCATGGGTATATTTTTGAAACATAGATGAATTCAAAATAGTAATCATCGAAATGAATACCATTTTCAATTCCCAGGCTCAGAGATTTTTTATCATGAGGTTGGAGAAATGATATTAGATTTTGTCACTGAGATGAGAGATATACCGGTTTCGGCCTTGTTGGGCCTCATCAGTATCCCGCACATCTCAGGACAAAATCTTCATAAAAAACTTCAGAATTTATAGCAATTGGTTGTGAAGTAATGAGTAAAATATTACAAAGTAATATGGGTATAGAAAAGGTCAAAATACTACTTCTGCTTTGATGGATGTCATCACGAAAGTAATGGAGGCAATTAATAGTGGTTGCGCAATTGAGATGCTGAATTTTGATTCAAGCAAGGCTCTTGATGTGATATCCCATTCTGTTTAATAAGCTGATTTCCTATGGTTTCAGGGGGATTTTGCTCAAATTGCTAACTTCATATTTGGAGAATAGATACCAGAAGGTAAATTGGGAAGGTGAAATATCCACTGAGCAAAAATTTGAGTGTGGTGTTCCCCAAGGGTCAATTTTAGGACCCTTATTGTTTTTATTGTATGTTAATGATATGAGCATTGCGACTGTCTGTGCATTTATTGTGACGACACATCAATTGTCCCTTCTTGGAAAGAAAGAACTCGCTCTCAATGAGGTTGAAAGTTGGTTTCAGAAGAATCTTTTGAAATTAAATACGACAAAAACCAGTAGCTTGAGTTTTGGTTGCAGGAAAAGTCTAGAGCAAGTGAATTTTTTGGGTATAGTTTTGGACAATAAATTGGATTGGTTTTCTCGTATAGATTTTGTTTGTGCTTAATTGTCGAAGATTCTTTTTTTGTTGAGGAGATTGAAAAAAAAATGTGGTACTCACATGGTAAGGACAGCTTATTTCGCTAATTTTCAAAGTGTGTTGCAGTATGGGGTTCTCCTTTGGGCCAATTCCTCGGAGGCTTCCAGAGTTCACATCTTGCAAAAGAAGGCCATCCGCATTATGTATGGAATGAAAGGAAGGGAATCGTGTAGACCAGTCTTTGTAAAGTATGGGATACTTACCTTTCCATCACTTTATATGAAGGAGAGTTTGAAATATATTCATCTCAAGCGAAATATCTTGACGCGGAATGGATCATGCCATTTGTTTGACACCAGGTACAAGAACGACCTTATAACGCCATTACATAAAAGAAAATACACCCAGAATTTCACGACTTACTAGGGAATAAAGATGTTCAACAAATTACCCATGGATGTGAGGAATCTTACTGAAAAAGAGTTTACGAAGAAAATCAGGGATATATTGTTGAGGAATGCCTTTTATTCAGTTGAAGAATTTATAGGTTATGATTTGTCTTGTTAGAGTTTCAGTTTTTGACTATCCATGTAAATTTTTGATGGAAATAAATTATTATTATTATTATTGTCACGTCGTTGTGGTCAAATATTTGTCGTACAATGAAGTCACTACTTGAACTGACGGTGAACATCAAATTCGTATAAAGCATCGACTATTGCGCACTTTCAGAACGCATTATATCAGTTCGAAAACGGCGGATCGGCTAGGCTAGATCTCGTATTGGTCCTCGACGAAAACGTATCCATTATTCATGGGAACCTCCCAAAGATTTACATGCCGCTCGTAGGCCAAAATCTGAAAACAAGCGCGGGAAGGCTTTCAAATCGCGTCAGCATCCTGCTGTTATTTCATAAATGGATTATGGACTGAAAAGTGGGTAACAGCCGACGTGGAAGTGGAAAACACCTGAATATTTTCGAGAGTTCCGCCTAAATCCGGGAAGTTTCGAGGATGTGTGGTCTGAGCCGAGTTCCGGGTCCTAAATTGGATTTTGCCGTGATACTCGCCTTTTTCAGGCTAGAAGAGGACTTCGATAGTTCGATGTCGCTGAGGGTGACGTCAAGATTGAAGTTTTCGATTTGAAGCAGATGGTTATTTTTTGTATGAATTGGGGGAATGAGTGTTTTTTATGATGGCGTATGAGAGTGTTCATTTTTGTCGAGGCCAAAATTCTCTCTATTATGCCATGCAAACACGAATCTCAGACGTGAAATAAAAACAACACTTTTTGTAAAACTGTGAAGGTGCATTTACATCGTCAGACATACATATATCAAAAATAAATACTTCAAATCTTGACGTGGTTTTTTGTCCCGATGAATTTTCGTTTTCAAACTATTCTTCTTTTAGAAGAATAAGTTCAAAATATCATAATAATATTCTTTTTGTACAACTGCCATTGAAAGTGACACTTTTTATGACAGCAAACATTGTTGAAATTGATTGTTTACGTGGAAGCGTGTAAAAATATTTTCAACATTGGTGTTAAATATATTTTTAGCACTCCATTTTCTTATAATGAAATCAGATGAGGAAAATTCAGCAATTGCAAATTTTTATCATCAATATTTAACAATCATTTCTTATGAACATTATTAGAATCCTCAGCACCATCAGTACTTGTAGAAACCGGAAGTACAATATTGGATGATGATTCAAAATCTGTTGAGGTTGGCGGAATTTTTTCAGCAATGACATTTCTATATGCAATGGAATGATCAACATAGCCCTCGGCTACCGTCGTAGACTTCCATCCACCATGTATTTTTATATCCGTAATATTTGCTCCTGTTTCTGCTAACAATGAAACGGAGGATCTTCGAAAACAGTGTCCTGTATATTGTTCTGGTTCTGGCAGTTTGAGGAATTCGGCAACAACAGATGGAATTTTTCCAAATGTATTAATACCAACTGGATTGGCAGTGCATATTTTATTTATGTATTTCAGGAAAAAACGACGATGTTTGATGACAGAAGGGCGCAGTGAGAAGTACTTATGAAAATAGTCTACATACTTCCCAACAATACTGAAAGACGACTGACTTTCGTTTTTGTATTTGGAAGGTGTATAACCAATAATTTATTTGTTATTTCGATGTCTACCACTGATAAATTACACAATTTTTCACGCTGACAGGCTCCAAATTATCCGAAAATAGTTGAAGCCTTAACCATCAAGTATTTTTCATCTGGTGCCTCCTTTATAAACTTTTCAACTTATTCACGAGTGAGAATTTTCGATGTTTTGGGACGATATCCTTCATTTTTCCGTGTTGAGTATGCTATTACCTTAAAATATTTGCTAACATCCACACCATTTTTAACAAGGGTGCGCGACTTTATCATTGAAAATTTACTCCACAATCCATATTTTTGATTTTTCTTCTAAATATGCCAGGAAAACTGTTTCACTGAAGTTCCATTCTACATTTTTCAATTTACAGCATTCCATGAAATTGTTATATGCAATATACCTAGTACTGCTGAAAAGATTTTTTAGGTAGGAGTTCCAGATTTGCT
The DNA here is from genome assembly GCA_038502775.1 of Hippodamia convergens. Lineage (NCBI taxonomy): Eukaryota > Metazoa > Arthropoda > Insecta > Coleoptera > Coccinellidae > Hippodamia > Hippodamia convergens. The sequence continues at coordinate 13,042,222 of CM076607.1, read as the reverse complement.
CTATTTGTAGACTCTTTAATATCCATAGGAACAACCAAATCGTCATTTTTATTAATAATTGAACTCTCGACAAACATATTAAGCAGTTGGAAACACAAGACGAAAATTGAATAGGAACGAAATTCAAATAACAGCGTCTATTCTAATTTGTTAGTAATCATAACGTTAGCAGCGTTTTTCATTCGCAACAACCTTCTGATTACTTGAATTTTAAAATACATTTTGAAGTTTATTGTCATTGCAAATTCGCCCATTTCATGTTCAAAATAAGGTAGCTGTGCAAAAAACATTGTATGGTGAAATTGTTCAATTCGCTCCGCTCATTTCAAAAACTTCTTCACTCACAAAATTAAACTTCACTTTTAACACTCATATCATAAATAACTATTTTTCGGTGATGAGAAAAAAATTTGACATTTTATTTTTGTTGATAGACATGAAATAATACTTTGTGAAATAACTTTTTTCTCCACTTTTTGCCCGGATATAGCAACGCAGGTCTAATTGTCAAAAGCATGCCAGTTGAGAAATTGAATTTTATCGTGACAATATTCTGGTTCAATATGTTGTTATATTGAATCGTCGTTTTTTCCGTCACAGAAAAAAGTTGTATATTACACACGAGAAAAATCTTAGATTTGAGCTCTCGCTGTTATCCAAAACAACTTCGAGCTAAAATCTAATGTTATCAATAATTATAATACAAATCACAGCATCCGGTGGTCTTTCTGTGTTGTTACTATACAAGGTATCTACTTCTAAAACAGCAAAACTCATAGAGAAGATTACTCGAGTGATTTTCAACAACGAATGTCATACAACACATGGTCAAACTCTCGACGGTTATTCTTCAATTTAACATTTCTTGTTTTCACGAAATATTTTCATGACAGCTTTTCTATGAAATCAATAATACTTCAATTATCCTTGTAGCTTCATCCAATCTAATTACATATCTGGAAATGGTATTAAATTTTCTACAAGAAAAGAATTTCAGTGTTCTGAAAAAATTTCTATTGCCGGTAGATGACTATCACGATACTGAATTGAAGAAAACCAGCCAGATTTTTCCAATGGTTTTTTCGCTGAAAAATGAAGAATAATGCAGATGTTTTCTTTGCACCATAAACTACTTCATTCGGTGTGCTTTCGATTGATTTATAAACTTTGGTGCAAACTGCTTGTCTTCTACCATAATATCACGGCTATCAAGATAACAACGGAAAAATCGAAAATTTCCAAAGCTGAATTTGCTGTAGGGTAAAACCCGTATAGATGCCCCACTTTTTGAAATCGCCTCATATTTTAGAAAATATCGATTTCATCTGAATAATTTTTATGGAAGTATCTAGCCTTGCTATTTGAGTTGAAATACTGTGAGTTTTTTCTGGCCTATCATTAGCAGATTTCACAGAATTTTGATTTTTGTGGAACACTTTTTCTAGGGATAGATGCTACAGGTATGTATAGTTGCCCCACTATGAAAATACTGAGAAGGATAGATGCCTTCAGTCCGGGATAGATGCCCTTCATATTGTGTGATCCAATTACAAAGCCAAATTCAATTAAATCTCTTATCGTTATGTCTGTTATAATCGTAATATAACTCAATGAAATTTCGAAAACATTTATTCAACGAAAATATAAGTTCTTTATATTATAAAATATCATGTAGGTATCAACAAATAGGTATACGAATTTTTCATTGTTGTTATAAAATATCAAAAACCTAATAGGATTCAACAGAAATAGAAATACTCTTTTCAAAACAAAACAACACAATGAAGAGGAGATCAGTCAGATAGTGCTTTAAGTTTTCCACATCTTGAGCAGTAGTTCCGAAAAAGTGTACAGGTTTCATGAAGCCAGGTGTGATACCTTATACACTAAATCCAGTCGGATTGAGACTTTGTATTTTCATTCATATTTTCATATTTTAGTGGCATAACGCTTTCGTAATGTTCTGTCCCATAGGAAGCTGCTTCGAGTTGTTCTGTGGTCCAAAAGAAAACTTGACCTTGTACTCCTTCTTTCCTCTTATACTTCCGCGGCATGGTTTTGATACAATCATATTAAAAAGTTCAAATCGGTACACAAACTATAACAAAACACTAAAAATACTTAAAAGAATTAATACTCAGACTATACAAGGGTATGGGTTGTATATTTATTTTTATTTATTTATTTATTTATTTGAACAGGATAGGGATATATATGTCCCTAGGGGCTTCTATACCTCGAAAAATCAGGGCAACTATCCTTTTTGGTACGGATAGATGCCCATGCATTTTTTTCACAAATTATAAACAAAAAAGCAACTGGTCATACTTAGATGCACACTTAATGAACCAGTTTATAGATATAATAAAAAATATAAGAGAATTTATAACTACTCCAAAAGTTCTACAACAGCAAATACTAGTCTTTAAAACTTTTACATGCTTTCGAAGTTCGTTGCGGAGATAATCACATACATTTGCAAAACACATCCTCACTGTACCATATTTCGTTACCAACTGAGGTTAAGGGTGACAGTGGCTCATTCTCACACTATTAATTCCTAGTGGAGAGTTTGGGGAGTGAGGTATTTGGAAAATGGGGCATCTATCCAACTGGGGCATCTATCCGGGTTTTACCCTATTTTGTAGCTCATTATGATTGAATATCGAAATAAATATCGTATTTGAAATTATGAGCAAAAATGATGAAGTAGCAATTAAAATTGTATAGGAAATGTGAGTTGTGGCACTTTCCCTCAAGTTCCTGAATATTTACGATCGCGAGCAATAAAAACAAATACCATTCACAAAAACAAATATACCTCTTCTTGATAATTAATTCTCAGTCCGCACTTAACGAACAATAATACATCTTCCGCTCAACGAGGCGGACATGAATCGTCACTCAACAGATGTGTGTTTTAACACACGGTTGCCAAAAATTTTGTACGTGCGAAAATAAAAAAATCCACAACTTGCGCTCCCAACGAGACTGCCGTGTTTCATAGATTTTCTCTGTTTTCGATCGTTCGAAAATAGAATGGACTTGAATAATTGCTGAGGGGACTTGGGGCGTACGTTTTGTAATAATATTTTGGCATGGAAAATATACACTGGGATGAACTATTTTAGGTCGAACTGTGAAATACTTCATGGGCACTGATCAGTTGATTTATGATGCGGGAAAGTTCTCGAGGATTTTCGTACGAAAAAATGAGAGTTATTTTGAAGAAAAATCCTATTCATTTTTACATTCTGTGAATAGGAGAACCTTGAAATTTTTTTTCTGCAGATATCGATTTGAAGTGATTCTTGGAGGATTCAGCAATTTCCGGAATTTTTTCGCCAGGTCTTAGTCCATTTATTTTTTCATGTGATGTCAATGCCTCTTTCCCTGTTCTCTGATTTCCGTTGGTTCTTTCAAATCATAGTTATGTATACAGGGTGTCCCACCTGCCCATTAGAAGTTCATGGAGACATAAATATTCAAAAAATTTCAAATTTTGTGTGGATATACAGGGTGTTTCACGAATGATTGTACTGGCTTTCAGGGCAGATGCAGGCTATTTTGGTGAGTCTCAATCAGTGTTAGAAATATGTCCTAACAATATTCGTTTAAGAGATACAGGATGTTTTATGTATTTTCACAGAATTTTTCTATAGGCATAACTCTTGAACGCCTGCATGTATCTTCATGAAAATTTCAGGGAATGTGTATGGGCCAATGGCAAATATTCACACATAATGGCTTCCTGATAGCGCAGGCCCGGACTGAGAAAATGATTTTCTTTATTCCACATCTTATAAAACACCCTGTAAATCAAATTTTTGAAAAGTAAAATTATCCTCAGATTGTACATTGAATACTCTTTCAAACAAGCCTATCAGGATCAATGGCACACTTCACATCATCATATTATGAGCCATTGATTATTTGGAATTTTTAATTTATAGTAAACACGGCCCTGTAAATCTCCGAATAATGAATTGATTCATAATTAAATCGATTGAAAGCCTTAGTAACATTACTTAGGTATTGTACTGCATCTTATTCCATCCAATACATGGATTTGGGGGACATACTCATCTTCGAATTATTATACTTTGAAAATTCTTTCTTCGAATAAGTGAAACACGAATGCATGGCAGTAACATCGAATATTTCTAAAAAAAACTAAGTTTAATCGAAAACTTGATTTAACAGTGAATATTTAATTGTACTATTATAAAATGTACTTAAGAAAAAAATGTGAAATGTATCTTATTAGCATGTTGTGTTGAACTGAAAAAAATGGACAATAAATAAGAAAAAATTATAACTTGTTTTCGAAAATACCCCTCTTTCTTCTAAATATTTTCTAGCTCGTGTTATCAAATGAGCTACAGCTTTTTTCAGAATTTCTGGTCTGTTTCGTATAGCTTCACATGCAGCTTGAATACGATTAATCAAATGTTCCCTGTCTATGATTACTTCGGAGTAAACTTCATTTTTCAAGTGTCCCCAAAGAAAATAATCCATGCATGTAAGATCAGGGGATCCTGCAGGCCAGTCATGAGGTCCCCCTCTACCAAACCAATGTACGGATAAACTGCATTCAAATGCGCTACAATTTCACGGGTGAAATGTGCTGGAGCTCCATCATGTTGGAAGTACATTCCTCTTGGAACATTGCTTCCATCATTCAAGAGCCCTGGCAAAGACTCTACTAAAAATTGTAAATATGTCGATCCATTCAGCCGGTGTGGAAGAATATATGGTCCAATTAAGCGATTATTGTAAATTCCACACCAAATATTTACTGAAAAAACGATGTTGAGAATTGCGTTTCCTAGTTCCTCTAGGATTTTCTCTGGACCAAATATGTGAATTGCGGAAATTCAAAATGCCATCTTTCGTAAATGTCGCTGCATCAGTAAAGAGCGTTCTGAAGATAGCTCGTTGGTTCCGCAAAATCTATCTGCAAAATCGCATCCTCGGTAGTTCATGGCCTGGCTCCAAGGTTTGGACGGATTGTATATGAAATGGATGCCACTTTTCACGGTGCAGAACTCGCCAGACCTGACAATGTGGCAAACCTAAAACTAAACCAAGACGCCTAGTGCTGGTTGAGGGATTTTCTCGGACAGCTTCTATTATTCTTTATTTCTTTCTCGTTTACTTACTGACGGAAAGTGTCCAGTTTCACGAAGTGACCGATTAACATGTTCGAATGTTTGGTGGTTAGGAATTCGACGATCCGGATATAGCCTTCGATATTCACTAGCTGCTTCACGACCATTGCACTTACAAAATCCATAAACTATCAACATATCAGTATATTCGGCATTTCGATAAATCTCGTATTGAAAATTTATGAAAACACAACAATCTACCACTTTTCTATTTCAACAATTACCTGACAATGGTCTGAAACGTCAAAATTTTTATCAGGAGCCCCTTAGATTTTGAAATGGGTTGAATTCAGAATGAACGAATTTCTTCTGTGATCTTCCACATAGCATTGAAATTAAATGATACTTGAAGCTATAGAGATCGATTCAAGCTGCATGTGACTTCTCACATGGTGAAATAATAATGGTACCAGAAAGAAAGGCTAATGAAAGCTGTCAAAAAGAAATAGGAACTTTTCGAGAACAAATCACGTACGAAAAATTGATAGAGGAAGAGGTGTGTAAGAATTTCTTTCCGAGAGTGTAAATAAGATATCTAAATTTATTTCGTTTTGTGTGTGTGTTTGTGTCTGATTTCAGTCAGTTATTAATTTTTTCAAATAATATTTATTTTTTCCCTTTGGTATGTTCGCGCCCCCTAGGGGGGTGCACCCCACAGGGTTGAGAAACGCTGGGTTAAGTCATGATACTGGGAAATTAAATTCATTCGATATGAATTAACACATTATTCGGAGATTTACTGGTCCGTGTTTACTATAAATCGAAAATTCCAAATATTCAATGGCTGATAATATGATGATGCGAAGTGTGCCATTGATCATGATAGGCTTGTTTGAAAGAGTATTTATTGTAGAATCTGAGGATAATTTTGCTTTTCAAAAATTGGATGTACAGGGTGTTTTATAAGATGTGGAATAAAGGAAATCATTTTTCTCAGTCCGGGCCTGCGCTATCAGAAAGCCATTATGTGTGAACATTTGCCAATGGCCCTTACACATTCCCTGAAATTTTCATGAAGATCCTCGCAGGCGTTCAAGAGTTATGCCAATTGAAAATTTCTGTGAAAATACATAAAACATCCTGTATCTCTTAAACGAATATTGTTAGGACATATTTCTAACACTGATTCAGAATCACCAAAATGTCCTGCATCTACCCTGAAAGCCTGTACAATCATTCGTGAAACACCCTGTATAAGCCAACTAGACCTTTATTCATGATATATTTTCAAATATCAATGACTTACGCTTTCACCGGAAATGGTATCAACATTCTTATTTCGAATGGACACCTGTATATTATGAATTATGAGTTTTTTGGAAAGATCTTCGAATGCCACATTCATTTTATGTATCATTCCCTATAGCCATCTAAAGCCGTTTTCGGATATTCACTGTTTTGTGCAAAAAATACGAATTGAGGCTTGTAGATCACTGAGAATTCAATGAAAGAGCAACGCACAATCTCAGATCTGTTTTTTGAAATGGGTTACCGAAAAAAAGTTCGACGTCACTCTATAGAGAAAATAACGTTTTGATATACTGGGAGGTGAAATGAGAGTGTCAAAGTTGGAAATAAAAAAAAAAAGCCAAGAACTCAATGTTTCAAACGCAAACCGTATTTTTTTTTTACTCACATATGAATTTGTGGGGTAAAAATAAGTGGAGTCTATTCAGAGTTCCCTATATCTAAAATGTACCATTTTCGAAATATTCAGAAATAACTGCTACGAGTTATTATTATTTTAGTATGATCTATGTTCGCAATTTCATAAAAATCTTTGACTTTATTCAGAATATTTTTCAAAGCTTTTGTTGTTGATATTCCTCAAAACTTGTTTCATTGTTCAAAGAAAACGACCACTAGTTTTTTCACTGCTCATAATGAAAATAACGAGTTATTTTTCGGAAAATATGACATACATATCGAAAGCTTAAATTGTAATACAAAAAAAGTCATGTAGCTTGACGATCAAAAAGAAAATTGAATCATAACACATTTTGAAAATTTCGTCCACCTACGTCCAAACATTTTTCGCACCTTCTCAATATTTCTTGGTTGGTGGATTTCCTTATTCATTCTGAAAAAGAATTCTGCCAATACATTGCACGATAAATTCTTCAGTTGGAAAAAACCTGGATTATTTTGAATAAAGTCATACAGATTCTCATGAAAGGGTGAACATAGATCATAATTATTGATACCTTACATACGAGTACATATTATAATATGCTTGTTGCTTACAGTTATTTTCGAATATCTCGAAAATGGTACATTTTAGATATAAGGAACCCTCTACTATTTCTTTCTCATACATTGAAATGGGATTGGAAAAAAAAAGTTTTCATTTGGAAAAATAGATTTTCTGCCTTTTTTTGGAATTCAAACTTTGACACTCTAACAGTTTTTTCTGAATATCTCGAAAATGGTACATTTTGGATATAGGGAGCCCTCAATAAACTCTACCTATTTTTACCTCACAAATTGATATTAAGTGAAAGAAAAAAATGGTTTCCATTTGAAAAAATCGAGTTTTTGGTTTTTTTTTTGAATTTCAACTTTGACACTCTCATTTCACTTCCCAGTATATCAAAACGCTATTTTCTCTACAGAGTTATGTTGAATATCTTATGAGCAACTTATTTAAAAAAATCGATCTGAGATTGTGCGTTGCGCTTTCATTGAATTCTCAGGGTTCTGCAAGCCTCAATTTGTAAATTTCTTTCGAAAAACATTGAATAACTCGGAAAGGGCTCTAGATGGCTATAGGGAGTGATAAATAAAACTAACGTGGCATTCGAAGATCTATCTGAAAAAATCATTATATGCAGGGTGTTCCATGTAAAATAAGAAAGTTGATACCACTTCCTGTGAAAGCGAAAGTCATTAATATTCAAAAATATATCATAAATGAAGGTCTTCTTGGATTATTATTTGTCCTTCTAATGGGCAATCCTGGTGGTACACCCTGTATGTGTGAATATTTGTATTTTTTATACTCTTAATGTTGTAACTCCATTTCGGTGATATTCATGCTCTGTTTATTCTGTTTTCATAATGTTATCTTTGATATACTTAATAGGCGAGAATGTTCGATGCATGCTTGGCGAATCTAGTTTAATTCTAGGTAAACTTTTTTTAGCCGCCGCAGGAGGGTGAATTTATTTCAGTTGCTTTCATTTTTCAGATAACCTCGGAAAAAATAATTCAGAGGCGTTAGATCCGGGAACCTTGAGGACCATGCAGCAGGTCCAGCATTCAGATAATGAGTTCGTATCGATTCAGAGAAGTTACTCATTATCTGAATATCCACTATCTTGATTTTTCTTTCAAGTCCCAAAATTTATATTTTTCACATTCCTCATAGAAATTTCGTTATTGCCATGAGAAACTACATAACTTATTCTGAAGAATTAAATTTTCACTTTGCATGGCACACTTGTCACAAGAGAATAGGAACCGAACGAATTCATGATCTATGATAGTTTTTCGAAATGCAGTCCTGTTTTTATTCCTTTGGTGATGATATTTATTGTCTTTTGCCGAGATTTTGAATTCTGTTCGAGTCCTTATTTTGAAATACCAGTTCCCATTAGGTGATAAATGATTGAAAGTACGCAAAACTGAGCCCACAAATCTTCTGAAATTACAAATTGAAATTTCATATAAATAATTTGTGCCCTTCTGAAAAATGAAATCCGTAAGTGTATTTGCTTCACAACAGAAATAAGTATCAAATTTCAATCTTCCGATACCTTGGTGGTCATGCCACAAGTCCACCATTTCCTATCCATCTGTAAATTTTCAGATTGTGTCAAATGTTGATTATTCTTAGCCCATACAGACGAGTTCTGTAATTGAATACCCCAACTTCTCCTCAGCCCTTTATCTCCTTGTACTAATTTTTGGACATCTTGGTGATGAAAAATATTTAATTTTTCTTGTTTTAAATTTCGAAAGACTTCCTATTCTTCTGGTACTTGTTGGATTCAGAGCCTGCGTACCACGAATTTCTTAGTTTTCAACTCCTTAATTTAGGTGTGGTAACGTGAGGGAATCTAACATGTTGTCACAGGTAATTACTCCCATTGGCGAACGTTCTTCTATTAAGAAATCTCTGACAATATTTTCGCACTGCTGCTCTGGAATTGCCATTATAATATTATCAATACAGAGATAAAAACAGGACCGCATTTCAAAAAACTTACATAAAGCATGAATTCGTCTGGTTCCTTTTCTCTTGTGACAATTGTGCCATGCAAAGTGAAAATTGAACTCTTTAGAATAACTTATGTAATTTCTCATTTCTCATGGCAACAACGAAATTTCTGCGAGAAATGTAAAAAATATAGATTTTGGGGCTTGAAAGAAAAATCAAAATATTCTCAGTACTGCCTTGAAATTATGGATAATTCATGAACTGTTTGAAAGAGCAGCCTGAAGTGAACAAACCGATGAAATTTGCTTGAAATCGGACGTTGCTTTCTAGAGTTATAGCTACCGCAAATTTAGGCCAATATTCATGAAACACCCCGTATCTCCGAAACTAATGGTCTTAGGATACAAAACAACTAATTTTTCTGAAACGTCTAGATGTCTTGCATTCACCATTAGGATTTGGCCAACGACTCGTGAAACACCCTGTATAAAAGACTAAAAGAGACACAAATAGCCCGTGTTAAAACTGATTTTTCTTAAGTCTTCTAAAAGTTTTCTTCTTTACAATATGGGGTGTACCTTTCAGGCAGAGCCACAATCTATTTACTACAAATATCATCAACTTTTATTTCATCGAAAAATTCAATAAGTGACAATTCTCAAAAACTACTTTCTGTCCACTTGACTTTTTAAATATCACCAAAAACAATGTAGGCGAATCCCAACACACTTCCACCTTGTGTCATTCATACAACAATAATTATCAATGGCACAATCAAACTGACAGAATATTGTTAGGAACCTTTACAGGTCTTCTCATTCTCCCTGAGAATACTCTTCAAAACTTCAACTCCAACATAATAATCTTGATATGCTCTTCGAAAATCAAACGTGTCATAACTTCAGGGTTTGTGTGCAATACGAATGGCATACTAAAATCTTCTGCCTCAGATCTATCAGATATTCTTGTTCGCAATCTGCTCAGCACTTTAATTTTCATTTCCTCTTCATCAATGCCAAAATTCTGCCTAGACCATTGGGACATCGGATCACATAACCACCTAGGAGAATCTTTCCACCATCTTTCATCAGCTAGTGATTGAAGAGAACAACCTCGAGATGGGGGATCCATTGCACCAGATGCACGATACTAGTCTATAGGTTTAGAAAAATATTTTATTCCCTCGTTGTTCCAAGTCAAGGTTTCCCAATTTTCTTTCCCAGTTGGAAAGTCAGAAAAATCGAAATTAGTAGATGAGGGGGGATGACCTTCGAACAAAGGTATGCACACTTCATTTCTCTCATCATATCTCGGTTTGATTGTTGTTGGAAAATGTTCCATAACAAGCTCTTCTTGCTCCTGTAGCGATTCAGTTCCTTCAAGAATTTGGATACCATCAAACTGTTTGAGTTCAAGTTTGGGGACTTTCAATTTCTTTTTCGATTCTGATTTCATGGAGCCGCTTCCTTGACATATTAACTTGTCAAATGTGAATTTCATCTTATGATATTGATAGCTCATCGTATCCATCAATTCCATTTCTGCATTCGTTGTTGCTTCGTCAACATCTGAATCCAACATCAGATCAATCATGAGTTGATTCAGTTCGGAAAATTGAAGCATTCTTTCATCCAAAACTTTGATATCACCATGTATTTCTGAGATGTCGTATTTTTTTTTGGAGAATTCTTCCTTCAGCTTTTCATTAATCCTGGTAAAAATGGTTCTGTTTAGAGATAGGGCTTTCTTGGGTTTTTTCCATATTTTGTAATAGAAGAGTCCTGTCACGGTCGCCAAATGTTAAAACTGATTTGTCTTCAGTCTTCCAAAAATTCTCATCTTTACAATATGGGTGAACATTTCAGGGAGAGCCACAATCTACTACAAATATCATCAACTTTTATTTCCAAAATACAATAAGTGACAATCCTCAAAAACTACTTTCTGTCCACTTGACTTTTTAAATATCATCATCATCATCAATGGCTCTACAACTCAAGGTGAGTCTTGGCCGCATTTACTATTCTTCTCCACTCTAGTCGATTTTGTACTGCTAGCTCCCATTGTGTTACTCCCAGTCTCTGCAAATCACTGGTCACTGCGTCTTTCCACCGTTTTCTTGGACGATCAACCGTTCTTTCACCCTCAGGTTTTTCCCAGAATGCTGTTTTGAGGAGTCTTCCATCTTGTGACCTCATGACATGTCCTGCCCATCTTATGCGATTGGACTTGATGTGTCGCACTATATTCTCGTTTCCATAGAGTGCCTGTAGTTCTTGATTCTTTCTTATTCTCCATTCTCCCGTTATTTCGACTTTACAAGGGCCAAAAATAGCCCTCAGGATCTTCCGTTCCAGTACCAGCAATCTATCAGCCTCACGTTTATTCAGGATCCATGTCTCACTCCCATAAGTTATTGCGGGACGAATGATTGTTCTGTAGATTTTTATTTTCGCTTCTCTTGAAATTAATTTTGATTTTAAAAGCGTCGCCAAGGAATAATATGCCCTGTCTCCGACCATAATTCTCGATTCCACGTCTCTTTCATTCTCGTTATGACTGCTCCCAAATATTTAAATTCTTTTACTACTTCAAAATTGTAGTCATTCATAGTAACATTTTGACCGATACGTGATCTTGGGTTTTTTGTGATTACCATATATTTGGTCTTGTCTTCATCGATGTAGTGTCTTATAGGGCTTATATGTGCATTTCATATATAACGTGACTCGTAGAATCGCGATATCTTAGGGATGATAACTGATTCTTGTAGAGAATTTAAAGATCTACAACTTTTGTTCGAAGCTTTTTCGGAAAAACCTTACCGGTTTTGAGTAAAAATCAAAAATATCGAACTTCCACCCCGAATAACTAACCCCGCACACATAAGATCGACACGTTATTACCAAAATTTGGCTCCCCGGCAATTATTGTTATTTAGCACTATTTTTATGCGTAACTTGACTGTGCTATGTCGAAAACCCTTCTAGTGGACGACAATCTCCAGAGTACAGTCTCGAATAATGATAGTTTCCAGATATTTTATTGGCGCTTTCTAAAATTGAGTTGAAACTGCAAAACACTGCAGGTACGAACGATAAAGAAATTTTGCCGATAAGTCGCCTTTTATATGTCTCTGTTCCTGCGACTTCTATCGATAACTATCCCAACTTATATGGGGCCCTTAAATTCTCGACCACCTTTATAGTGCCTGACCCTAACAAGATTAGATTTCTGTCGAATATAAACGGTGTTGGAGTTAGTTTATAACACCGACGTGCACAGCCACGACGTCCACAGCTACGCCATCAAAATTTCATCAGCTATCAAATTATATCAGGTTGGTTTTAGAGTTGCGATCCATTTTGAGGATACGATCCTAGTCTCTATGAAATTTGTGATGTCGCAGCTTCGAGTTTCTATACATTTACCGCATTTATAGGATTATTTCGTTGTTCTCTCTTCATTTCCGCTTCTGTTTTTTCTCCTCATTTCATTAATTCGAATACTTCAATTCCAAGCAAGAATGATAGAACAAGAAGAAGTTTATGTTATTAGTACGATGGCAGTTTGTGAGAGCAACTGTTCAAAATCAGGGTGGTTCTGATTTTGTAAAATACTGTTTAGGACTGTATCCAGATAATAGAGTTGGAGATGGTAGTGTAAAAACATTTAGTGACATCATTCACAATCATAAAATGAATGTCACCTGCATGAAGTTAATACAGTAAAAAATACAAATATTAAAGTCACCTATAAACTCAGAGTAAATTATTCAACAGAGATAATCTAGAGATGTTCAAAATGAGAGGTCAGATGAAGTCAGACTTAGACTTTGAGATAGTTTCATTAATTCAAAATTAAACACAGCGAGTACAGAGATGATGCAATTGAAATTGCTTGCGAGAGCCTGTTTATTTCATGAGAAAAACAGAAGGTTGAATAATGAATTGTTAGAGTAGGCTGAGTTGGTATAAAAGTAAGATCAGGCCTCAGGGGAGATACGTGTATTGAAAGCTTAGTAGTCTAAGTCTGTTCTTCATTGAGATTATTACAAATGTGAGAATATCATGAATGAGAAATCAATATTTATGATCTATAACGTTGGTCCATAAAGAGAATTCTAATTAATCAATTGAGACAACATTTACACTGACAAACTGCTTTTGGTAAGCAGGGTTTGTGTTCATCAGAAAAAAAGAGGCTACAATGTACAATTATGAGGATTGTAACATGAGAGTTCTATATGTGAATTAAAAACCAATAACCCTTGGCTTCGAGAAAGCAGAAGGCTTGAGATCTTACTTGCTAAGTGCTTCAGATGAATGAAATTGGGAACTTCTTATATATAATGAGGAGATCATATCAGCTGAATGGTTTTAACAATATTTGTGGAGACCGCTCAAAGTGAAGCAGGGACTGAGACTGCCAATCAGGTTCGATGTTTGAGCTACTTGATCGTTCAAGTACTTCATAGAAGATCACTTGGGTTTATTGAGAGAGAAGACTGATTCCATGATTCATCTTTGCGTTTGAAGATTTTCAATCATCTGAAACTCGAGTACAATAATTAGCAAGTATTATGAGAAGTGAATAGTTGAGAAATGAGATGAATCAATTAAGATAATGCGATGCAGATGAGAATATAACAAATCAATATATCTTAGAGAAGTCGAATACATTAGTTCAATGTAATAGAGATCTCATTAGAATAAGGTGAGAGAAGATTACCAATATTTTTATAGATTTTCATAATCTGAAACGTGGACAAATTTTCAAACTTTATAAAAGCAGGAAAATAACATGGAATATGCAACAATTAAGGATTCTGAGAATTCACTCACCTTTAGGAGGATTAGTTACTTCAAGAAATGAACGAGATGATCAGTTATTAAGCGAGGTGACTTTTTGAAAATTCTAATTCAAAAGAGTAGCACAAGAGGAGGTCTATTCACAGGCAAAGCTGGATACAAAAGAGAACGATTTATTGATTCAATCAATGAACATGAGTTAAGCTGTCAGCTGATTATCACACAGAGGAGACTAATTTGACGCGAGCAGTCAATCAGCCGACCATATAGCTGTCGGAGTGGAGTTGGCGTGGCGCTGCGGTCCAACCATAGGCGTAGCTAAGGATGAGGTCTCAGGGATGCAATGCTCAATTTTCAACGGCAAGGAACATAAAATATTCGTAAAATATCAGAAAATTCACAAATAAGATTTTAAAAATAGTTATTTATGATATGAGTGTTAAAAAGTGACGTTATATATTGTAAGTGAAAATTTTTGTGAATCAGCGGAGCGAATTGAACAATTTCACGAACAAAATAAAATCTGTTTTAACACAAATACCATACAATGTTTTTTGTCAACTGCTGCTCCATTCTGATAATGAAAGGGGCGAATTCGCAATGACAATAAACTTCAGAATGCATTTCAATATTCAAATAATCAAAAGGTTGTTGTAAATGGCAAACGTTGCCAACGTTATGATTACTTACAAATGAGAAAAGACGCTTTCATTTAAATTTCGTTCCTGTCCAATTTTCGTCTTGGGTTTTTAATGGCTTAATATGTTTGTCAAGAGTCCAATTATCAATGAAAGTGACTATTTGGTTGTTCATCTGGAAATTGAAGAGTCTGCAAGAAAAGAAAATCTGGAACTCCTACCTAAAATATCTGTTCAGCAGTACGATATTGCATATAACAATTTCCTGGCCTGGTGTAAATTGAAAAATATAGAAGGGAACTTCAGTGAAACTGTTTTCCTGTAATACTTAGAAAAAAATCAAAAATATGGAGTTCATCAACTTTGTTGAACAAATTTTCAAAGATGAAGTCAAGCGCCCTTGTTGAAAATGGTGTGGATGTTAGTAAATATTTTAAGATAATAGCATATTCAAAACGGAAAAGTGAAGGATATCGTCCCAAAAAATTGTGAATTCTTACTCGTGAACAAGTTGAAAAGTTTATAAAGGAGGCACCAGATGAGAAATACTTGATGGTTGAGGTTGCAACTATTTTTGGATTATTTGGAGCCTGTCGGATTGAAGAATTGTGTAATTTATCAGTGGAAGACATCGAAATAACAAATAAATCATTGGTTATACAACTTCCAAATACAGAAACGAAGGTCAGTCGTTCTTTAAGTTTTATTGGGAGGTATGTAGACTATTTTCATAAGTACTTTGCTCTGCGCCCTTCTGCCATCAAACATCGTCGTTTTTTGCTGAAATACATTAATGATAAATGCAGTGCCAATCCAGTAGGTATTAATACATTTGGGAAAATTCCATCCATTGTTCCGGAATTCTTCAAACTGCCAGAACCAGAGCAATATACAGGACACTGTTCTCGAAGATCCTCCGCTTTATTGCTAGTAGAATAAGGTGCAAATATGGATATAAAAAAACAGGATGGAAGTCTATGGCGGTAGCCGAGGGTTATGTTGATCATTCCATTGCATATAGAAATGTCATTGCTGAAAAAATTCTCCCAACCTCAACAGATTCTGGATCATCATCATCCAATATTGTACTTCCGGTTTCTACAAGTACTTCTGGTGCTGAGGATTCTAATAATGTGATGCGAAGCTCCCTAACGTCACAAGGCATTAATGTTAGTAATTGTTCTAGTTTTACGATTAATATTAATGTTCATAAGTAATGATTGTTGAATATTGATAATAAAAATTTGCAATTGCTAAATTTTTCCCATCTGATTTCATCATAAAAGGAGTGCTAAAAAATATTTTCATCACTAATGTTAAAAATATTTCTCTATTTCAGTATCGTAATCAGTTCATTACAGTCCTAAAAGTAGTGCTGGAATGAAACTCATTACAGCATTTTTCAGTTATATTTTCCGTTTTATAGTTGTCAGTACTGACCTCCGAACGAATCAAATTTCGAATCAACTCAATTCAAATTCCGTAATCTTTCAAATTTCGTAAGTCACACCAACTGCCAAGATGAAATATAAAAGTCACTAACCTGAATTTTTATTTGAATTTCGAGGGTATTTCAGAAAACTTGACTGAAGTAGAGAAATATCGTCTAATACTCGTTGCAGAAGGCACTCATGCTATCTAAAACTCGCTCCTTCGTCGCTCGTTTTCGAACTTAGCATTAGTGTTGGATTAGTAGCTCATTCTGCAACTTTTATTAGAATATACAAGCTCATACCCGCGGCTCCGCTCGCGTTATATTTCAATTTGAACCGGTTTTGATATGACCGCAACCCCACATTCAAAACCTCGTATCGAAGAAGAGACGGCACGTGTATATGTCGCAGTCGGATTCTGAAATCTGTCAGTTTGCAAAATGACTAGTCATTTTGTAAACTGACGCACGTTTTCTGGAACGCTTTTAAGATACAGATGGTTTTACAATCGGCCTGAAATTTTCAGTCGGTTTGTGAACCGCGTATACGTATCAGACGGATTGTCATATCATAATATATCCTTTTGACCTTCCCACCTGAAACTACTATAGTATTATTAAGTGCAACTGGTGACGTTCACGCAATTTAATGAATTACGACAGATCAAAATCTTTCAATACGGCAAATTTGGAGAAACTCGTGGAGAGCGATATTTTTGTCAAGAACTAGGGAATTATAATTTTGTTGAGTAACATAACCTATAATAGGGATATGAGAATGAATTTTTTATTGCTTAGTTGTTCATTTGAACATGTCTTTTGATTATTTATATCAGATACACCAATACAGCAGAAATTACTTCTAGTAAAAAATAAAGACTCAATTTTAGAGATTTTTGGTAGATGTTGCTGTTTGCTGTACAATTAATTCAATGTTCCAATTGAAAAAACGATAATTTCAAGGGAAGCAATTGGACAAAATAATTACCGATGGTGTCGCTGCATTCGCCGATCAGCTGTTTACCGAAACGAGTATTGTTTCGTGTTTACATTAGATTTCTATTTGTATTTATGGGATTTTTTAGTTTAAACGTTTATTGGCTATCAATAATCGAAGTTGTTTCCTTGATTGTGGATCCTGTGGATTATATTGTAAGTGCAAGTATAGGTAATATTGTGCTTTTTGTTATATTTTATGTAAAATATTGAGGTGAGCACTATTCAATTTTGAATGCTTTTCAGTTCATCTGGCAAGATGTTTACCAAAGGTTCCTCTAATTATAGGAAATTTTCCAATATTTCCATGCTCACAGATGCTGGGTAGAGGGTGAGCAAGTGTTGCAATGCAATCATTTGATTCTATGTGGGAAAAAATTATTTCAAAACATTGGAATTCTACAAGGACAACCCCATCATATTGAGGAAATGATGTCTTATAAAAATGATGGTGTGAAGGTTGACAAGATTATATACAGATACTAAGCAAGATTGTCTGGAATTTGCAAGCATATTTTAACCCTGCTCCTCTACAAGGTTGCACGCACTACAAAATATTTTAACAATTCTACTGATTGTGAAGGTAAAATTGTAATGTAAAAGAACATCAGCATGAACAATATATTCATTTAATAGAAGCTACTAATTTTTTTTCTTTTTAGGAAGGGAACAAATCTATGAATAGGAAATGGGTGATAAATTTTGAATGAAAATGGACATTCCCCAGAGAACCGTATGTATGCAGAACATGACGTGATCCTCGATTAATAATGTTGAAGAATTCATTACGCTAGATTTTAGTGTATTATTCATTTATTGCATCTCACTTGTGTCTTAGGCTGCAGTTATAATAAAATAAAATAATTCAACTCATTTATCGATTGATTGCACCTTTTCCGTTGCTAAATGAACGTCAATATTATCAAGCTATTTTTAATATTAATATTAAATTGATACATATGTATGATACATTGTTTAAAATTGCCAATTCTCGGAATTTATTTGAAATTCTACATGTAGATTTGATCACTGCTGAACATAAGTTCAATTTTGCAACCATCGAGAGAATCACTTAAACTCACAAGGTCCCTAGTTTTATTGCACATTATCATATGGATTGAATTCAGCACTTTCAACTAGGCTTCTTAAATTGTTGAAACTTCTATATATATTATATATATATATATATATATATATATTCAAAAATATCAAGTAGACTCAAAGTAATTCATTTTCATAAGAATGAAAATTATTGTACAAGAACGATATGAACAAAAATTTAAAATGACTTGACTTGAACTGCTTTTTTTGGTAGGTTTAGTGAAGGTACTGCTTTCTTTTCAAGTAACAGAAATGTTTTCATAGTGAGAGTTTCTGAAATAATTCAAAACATATGAAGCATTGTTTCCAATTGACATCAGTTTCCACTCTTGCTTGTTTTCATTTCACAATCTTCTGGTCGGAAATGCTGTAAGCATACTCTAATATGTTTAGATACAGGTTTTTCCATTATCAAAACATGCTCCCAGTATTTACGTCTATTAATTTCCTATACGATTTCTAGATTATTGGTAAAGTAAACATTTTGATTTTCACCACGAAAATGGGCTCCAGAATTCCTAGATTTTTTAGAATTACATCCATAAACACAACAATTAGTGTTTTTCACGGTTTTTTTTAGGCATATCTTTTTATCACAATAAAAACGTAAAAATAAACAAATAAACCCAGCTTTCACGTACTACCTTTCAAAACGATACTCGTTTCGGGCATAGTTCCAGCTAATGCCGGCGCATAGAGTTGTGTTTTGCTCTATAGCGAATTCCTCAAAGCTCGGCGGCCAAGGTTTCAAAAACTAGTGTAATACAAGAAGGTACTTTTGTTTCAAATCATATCAAAAATGCAACAGCAGCATCTGCCATTTGCGGCCCCTGCAGCAATAAGTAATAACATTTTTATTTTTTCGTGGTCTTCCGATAATGAAACCTTAAGACAGGAAACGTTTTCAGAATATGATTCGAATGATTTGACAATCCGTCGGATGTGTTGTTTGCAGTTCACAAAGTGACTGAAATTTTCAGACCGATTGTTAAACGATCTTCATTTCAAGAGCGTTTTAGAAAACGTTCGTCAGTTTACAAACTGCCTAGTCATTTCGCTAACTGATGGATGTTAGTATCCGACTGCGACATATACATGACAAAACGATGTAGCGTATAGATTCAATATTTTCTTGCTCAAATTCACACTTGTTCAACCTACTGTAACTTTCAAAGTATCCATTAGAAAACTATACTGTAAGAGGCATTTTTCATCAGGGATAAATTACGCAGATAACAGTCACATTCATTTTCATATTAATTCATTCTATGCCAGTCAAAAGTGCTCTTCAAATTGCCCATTATTTTGGATTGAATTGAAAATGTTGAAAATGGCTATCGTGGGTGGTCTTCGGCAGTTAGACATATACCGTCGCGGACTTTTTTATAGAACTTTTCGAGCACTACAAAATTGTATTCGACCATGTTTCTCTATCTCACATAGTTTTACGCAGTTTCGCCCGTAAAACCGGAAAGTATTTTTTCTGATTTCTCCGCTGTGTAGGGATGAACCCTACATGAAAACCTCCCAAAAAAAATTCTCTACAATATAGTTAAAATTTCATCAAAATCGGTCATTTGTTTTCTGACTCCATAGCGGACAATTAAACACACGGACATTCACATTTATAATATCAGAGTATGGATTATTTCAATACGCTTCCACGTAAACAATCAATTTTAACATTGGTTGCTGTCATTAAATGTGTCACTTTTAATGGCTGTTGTACAAGATGGTTGTTATTCACAAGCATACCTAAACTTCCATTTTACCGAAAGCGAAAAAAATCTCATCGGAAAGAACTTCTGTTTCGTCTTCAAAACCGGACCATTGTTTTCTGGCAACAACATTGTCCGCGAAACCCCGATATTGCTGATGTCTGCAGAACGTGACTAGGCCGCCGCGGGAAGTTGCTATTTTACTTTGTAATCTCGGCGCAAACATGCAAACGGAAACCCGAAATCTTGAGGGCGACCTGAAGAAGGTAGGGAGAGGGCTTTGAGATCTGCAGCTGGCTTCTCTCGATTAAGCCCACCTCATCCCACGACGCCAAAACAAGGGGTTGGTAGATTGCGTTCATAATGAAGAATGGATTAGTTGGCATCAGCCTCGACTTTCGTAAGATGAAAATCAGATTCGCAAACTTTGAATTCATTATTTCTGATGAAAATCCGATGAAATCGTTCGATGTAGCGAAATAAAATTCAACGTTCCCGGAGAATTCGAATAACAAAAATCAGAACACTGACTTTAAAGCTGCGATTGAAATCATTACAAATGCCATATATTCGAACTGTCGAAACGTCGAGAATAAATCTGTGACTATACGAAGTTTCTTTTATGTGATTGTAGTTATGGTAACTCAATTCAGAGTAAATTTCATAAAAAACATTGTTTATTTACAATACCAAAATTAAAAAAAATCGAAATTATTGATGTTGAAAAATTTCAGACAAATTTTGTGCATCAGCCCCACTCTACTGATTTGAAAATTTATCTGTATTTTCAATATTTAAATAATTGCATTCCGAACATAGTGAATTTTTTTCATATTAGTTATACACATAAATGACATTTTTTCCGATATTGTTTCAACGAATGTTTGAACAAATACATAATAATAGGCCTTGATGAAACCGGAAAGGGTGAAAATGAATAAATGTAACATTACTATTACAAAAAAAACATATGAGCACTTTATCCAACTCGAATTAGTGACAGGTAGAACGTATCAAAATAAGTCAGTACATTGAAAAATCATGCAATATACCTGAGATTTTCAGTACCAAAATAACCCAAGATTCTGAAAAGGTATAGGACTGAATCTGACTTATACGTTTTGTCCCATTTTGGTTGAGACTGCACTGTAATTCAGCTATTATTAAAGATAAAAACATGCGGTTTTCGCGAGACCGTATCACTGTTTTGTGAAACTTTCAAAGCCACAAGTAAAAATTTTCCAAGTATTTTTTCGTTGTGAAAGACAGGGTGAAAACGAAAATGGAGATGTTATTATTTTTCTCTTTTAGGTAAAGGGCACCTAAGAGAAATGAAAACTGCTCATAATAGATATTTTTATATTAATGTCAGTAGGGTATTCAATTTATTTTAAAGCACTGCTTTTAAGATTGGGCACAAACTTGGTTTTTTTCAAATGGAACATCTGTATATTTTATCGTCAAATTTTCGAAATTATTTTTCTGAATACATTGATTCATCATCTGATCTTTAATGAATTTCAGCCTTAAGAATCGAAAATATGCGTTTTTATGTTTGTTTTTTTTTTTACAGTAGAGCATGAATCATTTCACACATGCATTTAATTATTACACTTTTTAAACGCCATGTGAGTTGAAGCTTTTTATTTAATTATATTCTGGACATAAACTCAAAATATCACTCTCTGTGACATAAACTCAAATAAAAAAATATACCACTACAGATCCAACACTCAAAACAGTAATTGCAAAAATCAAATTGGAGAATTAAATATAAAAACTAGAAAAAAAACACATGAATCTAGTAAAACTGTTCAAACTATGCTCCATATTTTGTCTTACACATGAACCACATGCAGTTTGAATTCGCGCTGTCATAAAATTAAAAGTGAGTTTCTGAATGAGAGTTCATTTTCATTGTCATGTCGATTTACATAAACCTTATTATTATTTATTATATTTGATACAAAGAAAAATGATTAGTCATCATTTTTGATTTGTTTGTTTGTGACTTAGTTTCTATGAATGCAATAAAGAAAACTTTTTTCAAGCATGTTCTACTTGTATGTATAAAATCCTTGATCATCTGCTATTAAATAAACAAACATTCATATGAATTTTTCTGATTTTTGAAACTAAAATCAATTTCTTCAGGATGTGATCATCAAAGTATTCAGAAAAAAATTTCAAAAATAACAAAATAATCCATTTGAAAAATGCCAAGACCTGAAAAAAATTCCGACTTTTATGTCAAATTTTCTATTATAAGCAGTTTCCTTTTACAAGGTGTTTCAAAAAAGGGGTTCCCCTCTCTTGGATAGATAGAAAACTGTAAAATAATAGAGGTTTGTTCAATAAAAAGGTTCGTAAGGCCATCCGTATTCGAGAAGAAAACAAAATTTAACTATTTTAACAATTTTGCCGTACCTACTGGCAACATTGCAATGAGATCTTATACGAATGAGTTTTCGGAGCTGATACATCTAATGAACCTTTAAAAAAAAGAATAAAACGAACAACAAAAAACTCTTTGCTTTACGGCGGCAACACCGAAAACATTTTTTAAACATAGATGAATTCAAAATAGTAATCATCGAAATGATTACCATTTTCAATTCCCAGGCTCAGAGAACTCTTATCATGAGGTTGGAGAAAGATATCAGATTTTGTCACTGAGATGGGAGATATATCAGTTTCAGCTCAATTCGGCATCATCAGTGTCTCATACACCTGAGGAACGAAATCTTCATAAAAAACTTCGATATTTAAAGCAATTAGGTGCCATGCTCTGAGTAGAAATTACAAAGCAGTGACATCCAATTGCGTCAAATTGAAGTTCCACATCTCCAGTCACATGCTAAAAAGAACTCTGTACATCCTTTTTCAATCAATGAATTATATATTTATTGAATTGTCCATTTTTTTAGATTTGAAAACAAACACTTGGTAGCTTGGAATAACTTTCATAAATAGAATTTGAATTTCATACTTGAAATCACTTCATTTAAACTACAAGTATATAACAAGAACAATAGTAGTAGTATTCAATTTCCACTCCTCCTTGGAAAGTTGTATACGACTGAAAACAAGTATTATTATTCGAAAGATGAGGGTTCAAATACTCCAAACGTGATAAAAATTGCAAATACACATTTTGTCAGAAGATCAAACGAATCTTGAAAATTCCAATTTTTCACTCACCTAGACCCATTTTTCTAAGTGATTCATAATGACCATTCACTTGAGATTTCACAAGAAATATAATTTCAACTTTTTATCCGGACTACAATAGTTTTTAATTCGTGCATTAAAACTTCGTAAAGCTGTTATCTTTTCCGCTACTCCGAATTTAAGAGCTGGTTATTAAAATGATATTCAGATAACACGTTTTTCGTCCCTAGGTCCTTTGTGAATGGCTCTGGATCCGGCTATGGGAAAAAAGTTAAATAATAACCAGGATAATATAATGTTTTCCCCATGGTAGCCTTTCCGTCCCTACTGCACGGCGGGCATAAACTTTTTACGATCTCGTAAGAAATTTCCGTCAGATATTACTGAAATTATTTTAATTCTAGTTGTTCGATGAAAATATATGGAAAAACGTACCATGCAGTCGAATACAGTTATTTTACGACGTAGTGCAATATATAATATACACTTACCCTTGTGTAATTACTGTTTCTCCAACAACTCGATGGCAGGCGATAAGATCGCGAAAAAAGTATCGGCATTTCCAACAATAAATTTCAACATTTTTCTACCACAAAACGAAAACTATCTGGAAAAAAATTTAAGATTAAATGAATAAATATAAATAAATGTCAGGATCTTGCGAAGTTCAGTGTGTTGTTTCAAGCAACCGTAAATATCTAAATAGGGTTTACGGTTTACCGATTCATAACAAGTTATTTATAAAAAATTGATTTATATTTTAAAAATCTCGATGCATTGCATAATACAGTTCGACATTAGTTTGTTATATCTACAGTTATTTGACAGTTAGTAAAATTACTGAAAATTGGATGATTATTTTTATAACTATGAGAAACAGTAGAAGGGTTATTTTGTTGGATACTTTGTACTATGTAACAACCTTGTTATTGAAAGTTTCTTTGTTAAATTCTTCAGCAATGTTTGATGATTTTCGCAATGTATCTTTAAACGCAAAAGTCAAAAGAACAGAAGCAGTATCTTAGTGAAAAATGGTCGTATTGAGAATTTAGAAACTTCCTTTAAAAGGTCGGAAACTGTTATATTTACAGTTATTTGACAGTTAGTAAAATTACTGAAAATTGGATGAACATTTTTATAACTATGAGAAACAGTAGAAGGGTTATTTTGTTGGATATTTTTGTACTATGTAACAACCTTGTTATTGAAAGTTTCTTTGTTATTTTCTTCAGCAACGTTTGATGATTTTCGCAAAAGTCAAAGGAATAGAAGCAGTATCTTAGCAAAAAATGGTCGTATTGAGAATTTAGAAACTTCCTTTAAAAGCTCGGAAACTCTAGATTCATAATCTATTATTCGGATTACCGGTAGTCATGTTCAGATGAAACAATAAGAAAAAATTTTCAAAAATTTTCACATTATTATTTTTGTTTTACGCACACGCAAAAATTTCCTCGAGCTAGACCGATGCAAAGGCCGCACAGCCTGTTTATTCAGCTCTAATTTGCTCTTTACGAACCTGAAATATGACCATTTGTCTTCGATATATCCATTTTTGAATGCAAAAAGATCCTTTTTCAATGAGTTGCCGATATTTCCGGAACTGCAGTTTGCCTAGCAAGCGGACAGACGTTTTTTTTTTTCTGCAGTAAATTTCCTACAAAAATCCGTTATGCTCAATAAAAAAAATTGTCCGCTTAAAACATTAAAGTGAATAAATAACAAAAAAATACCATTTTGCCATTTTTTGGTTGATGGACTGTATTTTCGTCAATATTGGGGAAAAAGCTTAGGTTATAAGGAAATTTCACAGCCTGATGTTCCTCGAAGTCATCCCCAAATCAGTGGATCGATCGGTTCAGCGGTTTTGATGGAGCGATTGATTGAAATTTTAAAATAATTAAGGGATTTTTGTTCCTTAAACTGTTCTTTCAAATAAATCTATCAACAATTACATGATTTCTTCATTCTCTACTCAACTTGAATGTTTTTTTTAATAAATCTTAAAAAAAATTCAAGAATTCTAATAATTTGGAAAACATTTTGAATTTGAAATAACAACAGACCCTTTCTGCTCCACCTCAATTGAAGCTGTAGACACATTTAAACCTGCATTTTCCTCAGATAAAAATTCATTGAATAAATTCAAAGTTGATAGTCCTAAGCACCTAAGCTGCCCACAGTACTCGTTGAGCGAAATTCTGAACTACAGAATTTTTCCGCTCTGCACAGCCACAACGTATTGAAAAACAATTTTTTTGAGAACTTTTCGACTCATTCGGTAAAAACACCGAATCAAAAAATTGTTTCAGGGAAAAAAACCTTGTTCCCTTAATTTTTTCAAAATTACAATCAATCGGTCCAAGAAAACCGCTGATCGATCTACCGATTCAGGAGGGGACTTTGAGGAACATCAGGCTGTAAAATTTCTTTATAACCAAACTTATAAACCAATATTGACGAAGATACAGTCCATTAACAAAAAATGGCAACATGGCAATTATTTCCATCTTTTCTCACGTTTATGTTACAGGTGGAAATTTTTTTTTATTTACCAGGAGAGGTTTTCATAGGATATCTTCTGCAGAAAAAAAAACCGCTAGTCGTCTTGCTAGGCGATAAGTAGTTCCGGAGATATTGGCAGTTGATTGAAAAAGAGCTTTTTGCATTCAAAATTAGATATCTCGAAAACAAATGGCTATATCCGAGGGTAAAAAAAAAAACAAATTAGAACTTAATAAACTGGCTATGTCACCTTTGCATCGGTCTAGCTCCGAAATTTTTTTTATGTGCGTAGAGCAAAAATAAAAATTAGAAAAATATTTCTTCCTGATTTATTCGAAGTTTGCACGGTCACCAGTACTCCGAAAAATTGTTTACCAATAAATTAAGAAACTATAGTCTTCAATTTTCAGAAATAAGTGTTTTTATTTCTCATTCAACCATTTTTCACTGAAATACAGTCTGTTTAAAATCTCCAGAATATTTTGAAAATTTTTCTGTTCCTTTAATTGTTGTGGGAAGTGTAGTTATGTCGACAGCAAAGTCAACCAATATTGTTGCAGTGACCAGTATATTATGTCGTATTCTCCACGTTCAAAGAACTAGCAACTACTCAAGGTTTTTTCTGAATTGCTCTATTCCTACTTATTGTCATCAACCCTTTTTGCTGCGATATTTGAAAAGAAATCGATCACTGTTCATCTGTTCATGTGGTTTCCATGTGGTTCGAACAAAATAATAATCAAATGCATGTTTGAAAGAAATAATGGCCTACTGTTAAAAGAACAAACATAAATTTGGATTTTTCTGATTTTTGAAGCTGAAATTCATTGAAGGTTAGGTTGTGCTGCATCAATATATTCAAAAAAATGCAAAAATTAAACGTTAAGATATACAGAGTGTTTCATTTGAAAAATAGCAATTTTGTGTTCATCTGAAAAACGGTGCTCTGAAGAAAATTTTAAACTACACCACTGACTTCTACATAAAATTATCTAGCAGTTTTTTCTTCCCATTTTTTTACAGGGCCTGAGAAATAGTAAAATCTCCAAAAATACAATTTTTTTTTTGCCCTGTATTTCAGAAACAAAAGTAGTTGGAATATTTCTGCTTGTGTTTTACAAAAAGTAATACAGGGTCGCGAAAATTGCATGTCTCTATCTTCAATAATAGCTGAGATACAGTACAGTCTCAAACAATTTGGGACACAAAAAGAACAGCAAAAACAAAATTACAATAAATTTCAACTTCAGAATCTGTTGAATTTTCAAGACACGAAATTTGCCTCTTTTTTGCAGTAAATACAACCTTGAAGGATACAGAAGCAGTGTTAATAGTATATTCTGAAACAAGTTTCAGAATAAGCTCTTATTCCAACACGATTGCGAAATGTATGAGTGTTGGAATTGACATCTGACACGAGTATTAGACGATATTTTTTCTATTTCAGTCAAGTTTAGTGAAATACTCCCGAAATTAAAATTAACGTTCAGATAAGTGACATTTGTATTGTATCTTGGTAGTTGATGTGACTTCCGAAATTTGACAGATTACGGAATTTGTATTGATTTGATTTGAAAATTGAGAGGATCGCAGGTCAGTAGTGACAACCACAAAACGAAAAGTATGATTGAAAACAATGCTGTGATGAGTTTCATTACAGCACTACTTTCAGTACTGTAATGAACTCTTAACGATACTAATAAAGAGAAAATGGGTATGAATACACATTCCTAGAAAGCCCTAGATAGATCTAGGAACAACCATCGGAATACTACCATGTTCTAATCTAATGAATCGAACGAGTTAGATCAAAGATGGATATATCTATAGTTTTCCCATGTTGAAACCTATGTTGCTGCTCCCTGAGAAAGCCAAATTGCCCGACAATACTCAAATAAACTGCTCCACATTAGTTAGGCATATTGTCGAATATTGACTTAAATGGAAAAAAAATATACAGGGTGAGTCTTTGACTTGTACATATATTTTGACGGGGCATTCCTGAGGTCAAAAGAAACACTTTTTGTCTCTACCATTTCTTCTGATTCGGCTCGTTCAGAACGATACAGGCTGTTGAAAATCCATAAAAAGATATAATTTTCGAATTTATCTCGTAAACGATTTCATCGAATGAAATGATTGTCAGAATATAGGTTCTCATTAATATGGCAAATCTTTTTCAAAAACAAAATTTAACTAACATGTTTTATTTTTTTCGTTATGACCAATATATACCATTCCATTCCATAATTATAGCAGAAATTCTATGTCCCGACCCTTCGAAGTGAGTTGAATGCCATTTAATAAATATTTGGCCACTTTGGATAACAAAAGTATTCTTCATGAAATCTCGTGAAATGCACACTCTTCGAGTAATTAATGATTTAAATAAATCTATATCAGCGAAATTAAAAAAATTGGTTACTTTGGCTAAATATGTTCAGAAGATTCGCAGAATTAAATTTCTGCTACATTTTCTCGTAGGTTCAGGTGGTTGATCTAATGCTCGGAAAAATTTTAGTGTCATATTTCCAGGGGCGGCATAGCTCATTATGAAAGTTTAAGATGACTTTATCTTTTTATCTAGGCGGAATCAGAAAATGGCGATACGAAAATGGTATTTCTTTTGACCTCAAAAATCTATGGTTCGAATATATGTACAAGTCAAAGACTCACCCTGTATAGTTTATGAGATTTTGTGATGGAAATTCATTTTAATATGATTTCAAGTTGCAGGAAATAAAATTAATATAAGCCTGTGGGTATGTAGCTTATACAGGGTGGTTAAGAAAAATCGAGTTGAATAACGAAATTTTATTTCCATAGCATTTTGAGACTATCGATACAGGTTGTTGAACATTTCTTGAGAAATTTGGTTCCATTAACGGAGAAGAAGCTCTCTCAGATCTTTTATGGATTCTGAGGTAGATTGATGATTATCTCATCTTCTTTGGAGCATGTCCCATGCATGTTCTATGCAATTCAAATCTAGTGAGTGTGACGGTATTGGTGAAATGTGGAATACCAAGCTCCTCGCACGCATTCTCAACTATGGGTGGACAGTGCGGTCTAGCGTTATCGTTGAGAAATGGAAAAGTTTCACCAATAGCAGCGAGAAAATTTGGCGAAACATTGTCAACGACATGCTCCCTATAGTGTAAGGCGGTCATATTCCCAGGATAAATGTGTAGATCTGTGCGCCCGTTGAAACATATCCCGACCCATACCATAACACTACCCCCTCGGAATGGATGGACTTCTTTTTTTACATAGCGACGATTACGGGTTACGCGTGGGATTTTCCATACCCTTATTCTTCGAGAATCTGAAAATCGTTCATATCTGGATTCATCAGTGAAAAGGACACTACGCCATTGATCGTTCCAATTGATATGTTGCCTTGCCCATTCCAGTCTTTGACGCTTATGGTCACGTGTTAATGGAACTCCTCTTAATGGAAGTCTTTAACTTAGATTCACCTCTCTCAAACGTTGTCTGATGGTTTCGATGGAAACTTGGACCCCATCTGCATTTTGAAGTGTATTCCTTGACATTCTTCACGTAGATGTAGGATTTCTTCTCGAAGAAACGGTGATGAAACGATTCTGAGCAGGTGTTGTTTTTCGTTGACCACTAAGCCTTGGTCATTCCATCACGGAACCTAACTCCCTGAACCTATTCCAAAGTCGAGATATCACACTTTGGCTGACTTGGAGCCTTTCCGCTACAACAACCTGAGTTAGGCCACCCTGTAGCATTCCGATAGCACTATTAGCCTCAGCGTTTGTTTATTTACGTCTTGGCATTTTCAGAAAACTCATTTCAAATCGAAGCCGTTGATAAACTGACCCCATTTCAAAATAAGAAGATTGACGAATTTTTATTGGATTGATTCAAGTTGTTATTGAGTTTCAAATGATTCAACACATTCAACAGCCATTTTCTCGAAATAACATACTTTTCAAAATGATTGAATACGATATCCCTAACTGTTGTGGGGCAGTATACTTCAGAGAATGATGTGAACAGATTGATAAGTTTATGATTACCTATTCCATCATGAGTACCTTTTTAGCGTAGTTTCCTAACTTGAAATACTTGGTGAAAAAGATATGTTGAAGAGACTTATTCATCATAAAGCATAAAAGTCCACCAATGATGTGAATGTTCATTTTTACAGAAAACACCAATTCGAATGTCGACTTTTCCGCGTATAAAGAGTTACAATTTACAATTCTCAGCTTCATACACACCCACGTGTTTGTTCATTGTGGGTTCACATGTTGGGACAGATTCTGCATATTTCAAAAACCAACATTGCAGCCCGTTGCTCGTATAAAACAACATTGACATCGTTTACATGGGAATTGGATACGTGGCATTCCACGGTTTAAATGAAAATGATACGATGTAACTGGCGGATGTTGATACCCTATTTTGCCGGACAGTGGAAATTTTACACATTAGGCCAATCAATAAAGAATGACTGAAGAGGAGGATTCTATTTCATGATTTGAAAACAATTTCAAAATCATTTTTTTTTCATGAGAAGAAAGATGGATAAATGGAAAAATGCATAGGGGAAATGGATGGATCTAATTCTTCCGTTGATATGCGAAAACCTGATGGCCATTCCGAGCGTTCTTCATGATCCTCATAAAATCACAGTTCGTGAAATATCGCTCATTTCCAAGAGTAGGGAGCTACTGGAGACACCGAATGAGATAAATAATCTGTTGCGTCTCGGAAAAGATTCGTACTAGCGATTTCAGAGAACATACGAAAAGATGAAAGCTTCAATAGTAGTCATCGAAATGAATACCATTTTCAGAGATCTCAGAGATCTCAGAGATCTTTTATCATGGAGTTGGAGAAATTATATTAGATTTAGTCACTGAGATGTGAAATATACTGATTTCAGCCTTATTCGGCATCATCAGTATTCCATACACCTCAGGGATCAAATCTTGCGAAAAAACTTCGATATTCAAGGCAATTGATCGTGACGTACTGAGTACAAATTACAAAGCAGTGACATCCAAAAGCGTCAAAAAGAAGTATATCTCTCGTCTCAGTGACAAAATCTTATATCATTTTTCCAACCTTATGATAAAGGATCTCTGAGTCTGGGATTCGAAAGTTGTATTCATTTCGATGATAATATTTTGAATTGATCTTTGTTTCAACAAAGTAGTAATGAATTTTCAATTCCCAGGCTCAGAGAACTTTTATCATGAGGTTGGAGAAATGATATTAGATTTTGTAACTGAGATTAGAGATAAACCGGTTTTGGCCTTGTTTGGCCTCATCAGTATCTCATACATCTCAGGGACAAAATCTTCATAAAAACTTCAATATTTGAAGCAATTAGGTGTGAAGTACTCAGTAAAATATTACAAAGTACTAAAGTGGTGACATCCAATTGCTTCAAAATGATGATTCACATCTCCGATCAAATGCTAAAAAAAAAATTTGCACATCCTTTTTCACTGAATGAGATTTTAGCAGGAAATTCGTGCAGAAAATTGAATTGCCTCTCCAACAAGGTGCTGCTCGACCCGTTTCCCTATTAAAAATGGGAGCTGTTAGGGGTTGCGGCTAGAAGGGTTGTGAGATCAAACTCATTTGAACACCCCTATTTTTGCCCCTTCAACAAAATTTGACCTGTCGGAGCGTTTCCTCGTTATTCCATCCCAAAGCTCAAAATTCGGAAAAGGTATGGAAGGCCCACCCTGTATATACAGTATTTGATACCGCAGATTTTCGAATAATCAATGGTTCTATAGGCTGAAGGACTTCGGTCGATGGCCTTTGACTGTGGTCAATGCTTCTGAATTCCATGAATCAGATATATGGAGCATAACAAGAGAATTATGTTATAATTATGTTCTCGGAAAACAAGTTGAAAACTTTTTTTTTCATTACCGTCCAACTAAAATGAGTGTGAATTGCATATATCGATTGACTTATATTATCTACCTTAATAAAATGTCTCCCCTAAAAGTGTTTCGGAGTTCAAAGTCGGGATGGAATTTGTTCATTCCTGTAATTTTTTTTTTAACCCTTAACTATTATGGCGCTTTAAATTTACTTTCAGGGTATAGAAGGGTTAATTTTGACCATGTGTATTTTTTCTATCAAGTTCAAAAAAATTTAGTTTTTTTTCCATCAAGAATTTCTCCTAGACAATCACACTACACAGTGAAAATGAATTTATTGTAATTAAAAGATATTGAATGACTGAATAATAAATTTTTTAGAAACTGCGGCAAAATACTAATTTATATCTTTGAGAGAAAACAACTACGAAAATAATAAATTTTATCTCGAATAACGCTTAGGTATGAGTTCCTTAGAAAGCATATGCAAGTAAAATATGAAAAAGCGAAACCAGGAAAATTCTAACAAACCTGTATGTATGGTACCATTTCATTATATTTTCATATCAAATACAATGTTGGAACAGTGTTTTAACCAAACATTGATTGTTGCAATCAATTTTTTTTTAAATTAGCACATGAATTGAAATGTTTATTATCGTTTTTTGGACATAAAAACATCAAACTTCTTTCTGGAGTATAACAAAATCTTCGGTTGATTCCACTGACTTTCTGACGTTAGTGGTATGGCAGGGTCAAAATTGACCCCAAGCCCGCTGTCACGGTTTTATGACAGACGCTGTACAAAATCGAGGTTGTTCTGATTTTGGAAAATAAATTCTAGGACTGTATCCAGATAATTGAGTTAGAGATGGTATTGTAAAAACATTTATTGACATCATTCACAATCATAAAATGAATAAGTTACCCGCATGAAGTTAATACAGTAAAAAATACAATATTAAAGTCATCTTTAAACTCAGAGTAATTATTCAACTAAAAACAGAGGTAATCTAGAGAAGTTCGAAATGAGAGGTCAAATGAAGTCAGACTCAGACTTTGAGAGAGTTCCATTAATTCAAAATTAAACACAGAGTTTACAGTGATGATGCAAATCAAATTTATTGCGAGAGCCTCTTCATTTCATCAGAAAAACAAAAGGTTGAATAATGAATTGTTAGAGTAGACTGAGTTGTAATAAAGGTGAGATTAGGCCTTAGAGGAGTACTTGTATTGAAAGCTTAATAGTCTGAGTCTGGTCTTCATTGAGATCAGTACAATATGAGAATATCATGGTTGAGAAATCAATAATTATGATCTATAACGTAGTTCTGTAAAGAGAAGGATAATTAATCAATTGAGACAAAATTTACAGTGACAAACTACTTTTAGTAAGCAGGGTTAGTGTTCATCAAGAAAATAAGAGTTACAATTGATAATTATGAGAATGACAATATGAGAGTACATTTTATGAGTGCAAAAAATTTGTATGAATGCAAAAATCACCAACCCTTTGATTTGTCTGTCAATCAGGTTCAATGTGTGAATTACTTGATCGTTCAAATACTTCAGAGAAGTTCACTTGATTTTATTGAGAGAGAAGACTGATTCCATGATTCACCCTTACGCTTGAGATCGTTCATTCATCTGAAACTCGAGAACAATGATTAGCAAGTGTAATGAGAAGTGCATAATTGAGAAATGAGATGATTACATTGAGGTAATGAGGTGTACATGAGAATGAATCAAAATTCATTACCACAAATACTGTTCATTTCAGGAGCAATCAATTATTTCCTATGTGATAAGTCTAGAGAAATCTGGAAAATCATGAGAATAGCAAAATATATCAAAATATATATCTTAGAGGAGTCAATTCCATTAGTTAAATGCAATAGAGATTTTCTGAGAATGAAGTGAGAGAGGTTTACCAGTATTTTTATAGATTTTTATGATCTAAAACGTGGACACATTTTCAAACTTTATAAAAAGCAGGAAAATAACATAAAATATGCATTAATTAAAGATGACATTGAGAAGTACTCACTTACCTAATTGATTGCTTCCAAAAATGAACGAGATGAACAATCAATTTGCGAGGTGACTTTTTGAAAATTCTAATTTCACAAGAGAAGCACAAGAGAGGTCTGATCTTCAGAGAGATTCGATACAGAAAGGGGATTGATTAATTGATACAATTTAATGAGCATGAGTTGATCTGTCAGAAGGTAAGTTCATAGAGGTAGGTCAGTTTTGACGTCAATCAGCTGTTCATAGAGTTGCAGAGATCGAGTTGACGTTTCGGTGCGTTCGAACCATGGGCGTAGTTGAGGATGACGTCTGAGGGGGCTCAATTTTAACAGACGCTAACAAAAAAATTCGTAACGTATATTAGTCACATCAATATACTAGAAGAATAGCTAAAGGGGGAAGAAACCGGAATCACTCCGTATCTGGCTATATTGCAAAATGATTCGAATAGGGTCAATTTCGACCCGCCATACCAGTTAAGGGTTAACATTGCCTAATCTATCCTTATTCGATTTGGGACACATTGCATGATGTTTCTTGGAACAGATCATACATTTCAGAAAGGAAATACCTTGAGCTTGAATATAATCTTGACTAGCATGTTCTTTATTACAGAAAACACAAATAATTCTATTCTAAATCGTTCTGAATTCAGAACTACCGTCATGTAGATTAATGTAGGTCTACTCGCAGAAACCTTTACAAAGTTTGAGTGTGCTCTGCATAAGCTTTATATGCAGTAAAGGACCCCTTAAGAATATTCAACGCATAACATGATTTTTTTGAGTTTTTTTCATGTCATAGGCTGTAGGGTCTGTAGGTTATGTAAAATAAATCATAATCTGGCGATTCTGAACCGCTCAAGTTCATTCAAGCCATTGGGACGAATAATTTCACAACTTCTTCTTGTTGAATGAAATAATCAATTCCGATTTACGTCAATCGCTTCTGATTGATTGCGTAATACCGAAGGACGTCGTGTTTATAAATTCGTCATATCGTGGGCGATCTCTTCTCCGGTGGATGTTTCTTGAACATCCAATTTCCCTTCTGAAATCTCCTTCCTTCGAAAAAATGTTCGATCATAATATTGTTTTTTCAACGCTCAGCTCATCTTACTTCAGAAACGCGTTTTGAAATCGAATGCCTTCTGGTAATGAAAAAAGCCTAGCGGATATTACGGACCTTTTCATGCTTACGTGTCTACCTTTCGTCGGCTTTTAGCTTTCAGCACTTCTGCCGATGATAATGCGGTTGTCAATAACACGTCTGTGTTTTTGGTACGATATGAAGACTGTATCATTTACAAACGTGCGATATTGAACTTTTCTGAGGGGGAAACATATTCTGTTTCATTTTTTGAGTCTCTTGAATCTTGAATCCTCGTGGATTTTCGATGTCAACGACTGATCATTTTTTCCAATATTTGTCCGTGATTGATCATTTAGATTGCTCTGAAGTGTTTTTTGGCCCCTCTGGGTATTTCTATTTTAGATTCCTTTTGATAGAAATACGTGGAGCCACAATTTTGATTCCTACAATCATTTTCACGTTTTTTGAAACATAGATGAATTCAAAATAGTAATCATCGAAATGAATACCATTTTCAATTGCCTTCGTAAAGGCAAAGAATTTTCTTTTTCTTAAAAACCTTTTTATAATGTTTCAGTTTCCTCTGACCATTCAGGAACGTATTTTTCACGAAAACCTCTCGGAATTAACTTTTTAGCTGCAGCTTCAACTACGCCCACGAATCTAGAATAATTATCATAAGATGTTCGAATCCATCTTATGTCACTATCAATATTATTCCCAAACCTGATCCAATTAGCCTTACTGAAATTCCAACGGGGTTTATCTAAACATGGAGCAAAAAGAACCGCATCACTAAAGTCAATAACATTGGCCCATGCTGACTACGCGGAAAATCCCCAAGAATTTTTCGATTTACTTTCAGAGGTTTTGAAGATATATCACACGAAACTAAACAGATATCAGGATTATAGCCCCTATTCCATCTTCTAGAATGGAAAGAAGGCGTATCTTCAGTATCAAAAATTAAAAAAAAAATCATTGTCCTCCATCCAGTTAGTAAGAGCTATACCACTTCTATCGACAGAATTATAACCCCACATTACGTGATGAGTGATGGGAATTGAAATCTCCGCAATAAATTGATGCGTGGGAAACATCAACATTCAGATTTCTTAGCCAAGTAATGTCGGAGGTTTATAAATATTTAAGACAGAAATGTCACAAAATTTGAGAGAGATGAAAAAACTCCATCAATTTCCCCTTTCCGAATCCGTTGAACATTACGAATAAGTCCGTATATTGGACTCAGTAAAAAATCAATTAATTCATAATCTTTCAATTGTCCTCTTTCACGAAGATTTTTTTTTTTTTTGGAGAAGTAATCATACTTTCGAAATTCCTTCGATATTCAAATTCAAAATCCTCAAATTATTGCTCTCTGGTTGTGGGGGTTTTTCAAACCAGGTACGACCATATAGGTGATGATTTTTCGGCACTTCACATGTTGATACTTCGCTTCGTTGTACCAATGTAGACTTTGCCGCAGTCACAAGGTATCCTGTAAATACCGGGTTGAGAGAAGTGAAAGCGATGGACCAATCAACATCGCGCGCGTAAACCCACTACCTTCTCCCGCCAATGATCAGGGTATAAGTGGGGCCAACGGATCGAATCCAGGATCACTTTCGGAAATTCAGCGGTCGAGTTACAATCTAAGACCAAGAATCCTCTGAGATGCCTACCGCAGTTGTGGGCGAAACGTTAGGTGAAATAATTCCTAATAGACCACGGCCAATAAGCCCGGAAGACTCTCTTTATGGAGTTGGGTTTCCTTTCTATAGATCATTTCAGTTTTGAATTTTCAATTTACACTCTTTTCAGTTATCAATACTCAAACATTTTCAACTTAAAAGTGAAGTTTTTTTAATGATAAATGTATAAGTTAGTTAACATGAGGTTACAGTACCCTGTGGTTTAAAATTATATTATGCCTCTTACCAGAGCTGTTTGCACCACTGCGAATAATTATAAAGATTCGTATTCAATGAAGATTGTTATTCAAAATATTTCATATCATATTCGAAATTTCCACATTGTTATTAGTGATTTAGTGTTGTGTTGATTTAAAAATATGCCTGATAAATTTTCAAAAGAAGAATATGCTGACACTAACTGGCCTTCAAAGTCCCCTGATTCTAATCCTGTAGATTATTATGTCTGGAGTGATAAGCTCATTATGAAAATGAAAGAACCTAGCCAAAAAATAAGGAACAATCGGAATATGATGCGGAAAGCAGTTCGGGATTTTATAAAACGAGCGAGGACATGTTTAATTAAAATAGAAGCATGAAGATATCAGAGAATAAATATCTGATTTTTCATATATCAATATTTCGTGGAAAAGATCCCCATTGAAAGTTCACAAAATGTCTGCACTTCCTTCAATTTCTCAAGATCAGTATAATTCATTGCGAAGAAATGCATATCGACCGACGAAAATTCGCAGCTATAAACTAGGGGCTTTCTGAAACGTGAGACATCGCGGAAATTCGTTCGGTCGCATTGCGTGCCACTAAACCGAATAGGAAATCGGAGTAGCTATTCTTAATTCGGATGAGGTTCTGGGGAAAGTAAAGAGTCTGACTCACCGTTTTTCATGAATCGAACGTCATTTCTGGAAGTCGTGGGAGATATTCGCCCCTTGGGAGTTGCAAAAAAACACGCAGGTCTGGATTCCGCAGGCAAAACGAGAATTACCTGCTGAATTTTTAATTTTATTGAAGCTTTCGATAGCGGTAAATATGAAAGGGAGGCTGAACTTTCTCAAAATTCGACAAATTAGAGAATGGGATTTGGTATGACATTTTCATTGTGATATATATATATATATATATATATATTATATATATATATATATATATTATATATACAGTGGAACTTCCCTATAACGAATACGATAAATCTGCAAAAAAATTTCGTTATACAGAAATTTCGTTATTCAGAAATTTTTTTTTATTGTGTCAAGTGTCAAAAAAAAGCAACGTTCACTTGCATTTTTTTTATTTGAATACATTATAGATAATTAACTTAAGCACTTCCTTCCAGACATTTTCGCACTACTTTTTTCATTAACGATCAGAGCAAAACTGAAAACTGAACAATCTGTATAGCCTCCTGTTTCAGAAGGAACTCTCCGTCCGCCGTAATGGTTTAGTTTATGATCGGGATTTATTACCTACGTCCGACAGAATTACGGAAAAAACCATCCCTAAGTATACTCTGGAAAAACCTTCTTACCAATACGCATTTAGAGAGTGATTTTCTTGAAAAAAATTCGTTATAGAGAGAATTCACTTCGTTTTAGAGGTGTTTTTTAACAGGGTATTTGGATTCAAGGTGCAATGATAGATACGAAATTCGTTGTACAGAGAAATTCGTTGTAGAGACGTTCGCTGTAGGGAAGTTCCACTGTATATATATATATATTTATATATATATATATATATATATATATATATATATATTCTTATGAAAAAGAGAGCTAAAATAATACAATAAATGTTGAAACAAAAAGTACCTAAGCTGAGGTGAAAAAAGAACGGGGTATCATAACATTCTTTGTATGATACTATAGAATCATACGATACTATCAACACTAGTATCATACGATACTATACAGCCAGGGGAAAAAACCTCAGCCGAAAAAACCTGCCTCCCCGTAAACAAAATAACATAAAATATCAAATATCAGGAAAATCTTGAAAGACATCAGTGTGATCATCTTCATGTTGTCCGTCGATGGGCTCGAATACACAGATTCTTCCCAAAACGACTCGTAATTCTTAATCTGAAATGAAAAAAGACAAAAGCAGAAAAGAAACCGATTATTCAGAATAAATCGAATGCATTTTGGAAATGCATTTGCTACTTTAAAAAACATCAACGTTAAGATTTCTTGGCCAAATAATGTTCGGAGGTTTATAAATATTTATGACAGAAATGTCACAAAATTTGAAAGAAATGAAAAAAAAACTTCATCAATTTCCCCTTTCCGAATCTGTTGAAAGTTACGAAACTGACAATTTTTAAACATAACAAGCTAAACTTGTAAAAAATCAATTAATACATAACTTTCAACTGTCCTCTTTCACGAGGATTTTTTTTTCTGTTGCCGTGTCGGTTTCTTGCAGAAGATTCTCTTTGATACCATGTTCATCAGCTAATTTGGAGACGTAATCACACTGGTCCTTCGAAATTCCTTCGATATTCAAATTCAAAATCCACAAATTGTTGCTCTCTGGTCGTGAATGTTTTTCAAACCGGATACGACCTTCCAGGTGATGATTTTTTGCACTTCAGATGTTTCAAGACCGCTACTGGCCCCAATGAAAGGCAATCATATCCCATAGATAAACCAAACATGTTATAACACAAGAAAACAGAATATTTTTCAGGACCAAAAACTAAGACATATTACGAGAATTGTGAT